>JAWMAG010000011.1:4777500-4850000 GCA_037013455.1 Ceratitis rosa | reverse complement strand
GACATCAAAAAAGGAGTGTTTGAAAGATTCTCTGATTTCAATCCTTCTGCTCTTGAAAAGGTGCCTCCGCAAACTCTAAGCCAGCAACCCACATGACACATAGTAAAAGAGTTCTGGTCCAGAACCGACCTAGTATAGGCGAATTTTCACTTAAGTTGAAATTTAAAGAATCATTCTTCGATAGGAATTCACTTCTTGCCGAAATTTCCTGCAAACGACTTCTCTTTGGACGCTCGTCAAGTTTAAATAAGAGACTGACACGGAAGTACTTCGGAGAGAATACCGTTATGGATATAAAATACAAGCAGTGCTAAAGTAAAATGTCCAGTTCTGGGGTTGGAGATCCCTGCCGTCTGAAAATTTCAAGAGATTTCTTCAGTACTGAGTTTTACTTATTAATTAAGGGCTCTCTGTGGAGCTTCGACTTCTCTCGAAGAAATTCACTAACATTTCTTCAGAGAACCATTTAGAATGTGGTACTTCTAGCCAGCGACGTAGTCCAGTTTATCATTGTTTGGAGTTTGATGACATTTTGCTTACTCCCAATCTCCTAATCTGGGATTCTGAGCGACAATAGGACCTCCATCGTAGTCAGAGGTTTAGTTCTCATTGTTATTCTTTCATTGAAAAGTCAAAACATCGCAGAGAGGGAGAGAGAGAGAGCTTATTGTATAATTTATGACGGTTGACCAGGACTTTCTCTTTCTGCGAGAGCTTCGTATAAGAGTCACCGACTGATGTAGATTCCGTCAAAAATATTTTAAGGCATCTCCTTTATAACTCACTACTCCACTACTTTTCATTCTTTCCATTTTTACCCAAATCTGGTTTAAAATTTAACGAATTTCTAACTCTCTCAGGCTTCCGTGCACCGAACACGACACAATGGCTCGGCCGCTAGAAGAGAAGTCCAGGCAAAAGCAACGGCAGGTGGCGGTGGCGGTGGTGTTGGTCCACAGCAACGTCAGAGCTATCATCAGTATCAGCAACAACGTAAATTACAACAACAATTGCAGCAGCAACAACAACAACAACACCACCAACAACAGCAATCGAACGGCAATGAAAACTCGAGTGCCGCACAAAAGCACCCAAAATCGAGTCGTAATTGGAATGAACAACAACAATTGCAACAACAACAACAACAACAACAATTGCAACGACAATCGGCAAATTATCAGCACCAACAGCAACAGCAACAGAAACAGCAACAACATCTTACGGTACTTGACACTGCAAAGAAGCAATCATCAATTGCGGTGGCAATGCCGCAATCATTGGCGGCCACAGCAGCAACTACAACAACAGCAGTAGCAGCAGCCACCGATAGCAACCATGGCCGTATGAGAATGCAACAACAAATCAATACAAATGATGACATGCAACGTGATTTGTCACCGACAAAGGCGATGAGTCGTATACCAGTGCAACAACAGCAACAACAACAACAACAAAATTTTAATCAAATATCGAAAACCGCTACAAATCTATTGAACGATATTTACGAGCGACATCTCTTGAGTCAGACGACATTTCAAGGCGAGCAGAGCCACGAGAGATTGCAGCAACAGCAACAACAACACGCACAGAAACTGCAACAGCAACAGGCACATCTGCCGCAAAGACATCATCTACAGCAGCAGCAGCAGCAGCGTTTCTTGGTCGCACGTCAAGTGGGTGAGAAGGTGGAGCTCAATTTCGCAAGCAACTCAGCGTTTCAACAGCAACAACAACAGTACCAACAACAACATAAGCAGCTGCCACAAACTCAGCATACATCGCCGAGACATTTTTTATCAGCCGGAGCTCATCAAATGTCGTCGCAACTGCATGCCCCAAGCTTTCCCCACCCCACACAAGACACCGGCACCAACACGTTGGCAACTTTCGTTCCCATCCATGGCACCAACAAGCAACATGTTGCACAAAAACCCGTACACTTTCTAAAATTGCCCCCACCACCAGTTGCGGCGCCACCACTACCAGCGGTGAACTCAGCTGACTCCGCGGCTCCAGCGAAATGCGGCAGCTACGCATCTTATCAGCAACATTTTCAGTTCTCCGATGCCTACGTGGAACCCGTCGATAGTCGAAAACATTTTCTGCTACAATCGGATGCGGATGCTGGCTCGACGGCGAATCCACCGCCGCCCCCGGCGCCGCTCAATCACGTCTACGAAACAATTAAGGAGCGGCCACCGATGCCACCACCGAAGAATATGAGGGCTGGTGGCGAGGGTGCACGCGTTGGGGACGATGCAGCGCCACCACTACCACCTTCGAGACAGCTGAGAAAACGTTTGGTCGCCGCCACGAAGTTGGCTGGTGGTAATAAGCGTATGACAACAACAACAACAGCGACAACAAGCGCGCATCCCAGCAATTTGGATGCCGGTTCATTGGGCGAAGGCAGTGGTAAGCTCAATAGTAAATTGTTGCCCATGCAACCGCCAGCATATGTGGCGCCACCAGCTGCTGCGGGCTCAAAGCAGGCAGAACAAAAGCTACAGCAGCAACAACAACTATATAATCCCCAGCAACGTACCAAAGCAGATGGCGAGCAGCGTCCTTACCTCTATCAGCAGTTGCGTGAGCGACAACAACACCAACAACAACAACAGCAGTCGCATGCGACAAAGGCACCAACACAGCGTTCGCACACGGAACAAAAGCACCAACAACAACAACATTCGAATAATACACAAATGCGCGAGCATCCCTTGGGTGCCCATGCGGACCAGCATAATGTACAAAAGTCCCACCAACAACAACAACAATTTGCTAATACCAGCTTTGTTGGCCAACAAACGGGTGCCGGCCCATCGGTCACAAAGACTCCAGAAATTATGATAGCCCAACCGACAATCGCATTAATCGCCACCACGTCCACAACGACGAAAGCAACGGTGCATGCCGGCGCAATAACCGAGCTCAACCCGTCGTGCGTCTCATCCGCAGCCATTGATGTGTCTGATAGCTCTGTGGAGTTGTTGTTGCAACAAGCCGGTTTACTGCATTCGCATGCTACCTCATTAATGGCGCACAAAACCGGCAAGAACAACAATAACAACAAGGGTGCAAATACAACAACGTCTAATAATAATACAACTAACCAAATTGGCGTTGGTGGCAATAACAGCAACAATACACACCATCAATCGCGTCCCACCGCCTTGCCAATTGTTTTTGAAGAGGACACCGGCGAATTTCAGGATGTACTCGTCCTGGAAGAGGACGGCACGGCCAAGCTACCATATCGACATGGTAAGATTGAAGTGCGTTTTGAGACGGCGCAGGCGATGGCCGCGGCTGCTTATTATGCCAGGTAAGTTTTGATTAGATTTTGTGGTAAAAGGGATGTGGGTTCGGGTTTCATTTCAAATCTGCTAACAATATATGGGCTATTTGTGGGGTTAAACCGATTGAGAGCTTATTTGCTGAGGAGGGCAAATGAAAGTTCGAACTGAAATCTAAAATTGTATGAAAGAAACTTGGAAGATGACGGGCAAATGAGGGGCGGTTGAACGCAGGTGTCCTCACCCACTAACGGAAGGAGGCTTCTTAATATAATCGGAGGACTTTCGGCAGAAAACTTGGCCACTAGAAAAGGAGCTCTTTACTTTCCTCGTAAACCGTACGGGTTCGCACTTGATCTTCAGCTCTTTCTATGGCTTCTATGTTGTTTGAAATAGATGATCCGCGAGACTATCGTCCTTAGAGCCTAGAGCTTAGGTCTTGGTTATGGGAAGCTGCAAAATATCGAAGCTTGTGGAAGATACTTTAATCGGCTGTAAGCTGGCTAGAGGACGAAGTCTTTACCCTTTCTTGCGCAATCTGTCCGTGGTAATTTTGAGGTTCGTCCTGAGTTAGGGATCCACGCATTTCTCTTGGGTTCGCAATTGGATAGAATTTCTTAGATACTAAAATCTAGGGCTGCAAAAGGAGACTCCCTCCCAGATTTGGATTTGGATTTGGCTTTGACTTTTACATTTGTATGATATATATGCTCTACGAGTTTTTATTGGGAACATTGGTGGCCCCAAGTTCTAGTGTTCTTTACTCTTTTTGTGCGGGCTCAATCTATACCGAAATTCTATCTCAAAACTGGCCCGTAAGAAAACTATCAGTGCACTCGCGCTCTTAAATAAATAAATAAAAAACAAAAATACAGCACCGGGAGCGTAGAACTCAGGAAAAGACCAGCCGTCTTAGCTCTCAAAGAACTTTTCTACTATATCGGGGAGTCTCCGAGGGCATTGGATGTTAAATCCTAAGAGAAGCTAGGTGGCATACGGATTTTGAGCTCGCTAGAAAGACTTTCTTCAGAGTAGCTTCTCAAAAACTTCGTCTTAAGCTCAAAAAAGTCTTGAGGAAACTTTTCCGGTACCAAAATTCTATCTCAGATCTTTGTCGGAGGCAGACATACATATATAACACAGCAGAGGCAAATCAGAAATTTCGGAATTTGCCAGTTGCTCGCCCTACAGCGCAAATGTACCACGAACTCCAAAGCTGCTCTACGAGTCTACCTCTTAGACTATCCATCCATGATGTCTCCTCTCATAACATCTTCCTTTGTATGAAGGAAGTACTTTGAAGACAGAATTTGGTACCGCTGCGGGGTAGGGGTTCAACAGTTTTCCCGCGGTAAAGCATGCCTGTCGTAAGAGGCGACTATAATCCAAAAGTTTGCGCGCCAGTCGGGTCTTTAGACCGGAACGACCGGGATTTTTATTCCCGCAACATTCCCCAAAAGCTACTTTAGATAATATTTTTGGTGCTACAACAAAAACTTGAAGGAATATAGTAGTCTTTGCTTTAAAGATCTAGTAACTGACGGGTATTCCAACCGAACAAAGGACTAGAGGGGCTCTACATAAATTAACGGTTGCATCGATTACAAAAAAGTGTGGGTATCTCTACATGAAAGACCAGCCACAGTCCAGGTCACGAAGTGGAACAGTTTTCCCATTCTAAACCACCATTAAATCATCCACGTATCTAGATTGAGCAACTGAGCTTTTAAAAAGCTTACTAGGGTCATGTCTTAATTTTTTTCAAAACAAGATTTTTTTCAACCCAAAGCAACGCACACCTTTGTTAATCCCTCCACTAAAGTAATCCCAACCAAATATATTGTACAAAATTATGGCTCATAATGGCGCAGTGTGTATGATTTTAATTAAGTGGCCCACCTTGTATTGCCAAGTGCCAGTGGCGAGCACACAAAACCGTCCTTCTGCGCTTTCACCTATTTCATTGGCGGCGAGATAAAAGCTTTCATCGATTTTGCGCCTTTTATGTTTCCGCTTTTTCTTTTCAACCGTTAGTCTTCTACTGGTAACATATAGGAAGTGTTTTCTAGTTTCCACCTACGATTATTATCTTTCAAAGAATTTTCTACTTTACATACATAGGTATATAGGAGTGCTCGGTTACGCTGCTGCCTCATCCACTACACTACAACACAATGGCGGTTTTCATGTTTGCCGCAGGTTTTCATAGAAACCGTTATTGAGTGTAATGAAGCGGAAATCTATTAAAGATTTCTATCTCGTTTTGCTAGTTATTGGCGGCTTAGTCCTTTGGAAGGTGAAACAAAGGAAAGAAGTGCAAAAAAGACAGAGAGAGAGAAAGAGAGAGAGAGAGAGAGAAATTGTGGTGTTTCCTTCAGGTGTTTATAATTAATTTGTGATTTAATTAAAATTTAAAAAGAAAGTGAATCTCTGCTGCTGCTCTGTGAAGAGATTGCTATTTAAAGATACTTACCATTTATATATTTAAATTTTTATAGGTAATTTACATTAATAATAATTTAGCTGGCGTTAATTACGCTTGAAAAAAATTGAAGATCGAAGAGAAAAAGGTGACTAGAGAGACACTCACTCGTTAATATGAGAAGCTAGACTAACCACCGAAAGAGAGAATTATGCCTATCAAAGAGCAAGAAATCACTTCGATCTTTACAGTTAAAATTAAGTCGTATCCAACTCGCGCTTCGCAGTGCTTGCTTACAGACGCTAAATTTACCATATACCATGTACTCGTATACTAAATTTTGGACTAATGGGAAAGCGAGGAGAATGTACCAGATAGAGTTATTCCAAAGGCATTTTTGAAAATCACAATACGAAAAAGTTGGTTCCTTCCTTCTTTCGCTTCCGCCCTGAAAACTACTGTGCACTGGTCTAAAAGTTTGAAACTCAGATTTATTGAGAGCATAGAATTCGGGGCTGGTAAATTTACCATCAAGCTTCTTACCAATTTAAAAAAACATTGTGTTTTGAGGTCGTTCTAGTAAATAAAGAACTGCCCTCGGAAGCGCAGTGTGTAGCCAGCGATGAAGTTAAGCGAGAGAGTTTAAGTTTCAAAGCGTGTGTTACCAGAGCGGAGCAGGAACTTTTTACTACAATTTAGTGTCTCCATAACCCAGCATCTTCCCAGTAGGATTCATACTTTTTTATATTCCACTTGAAAGGTATTTCAAGAAAGTTTCTAACCAAGGAATAATGCTAGGAGCTTCTCGCAACAATTACAGGGGCTTCTGAGAATAATTGTTTTCGTGAGTTGATTGGTTATAAGACAAGACTGGTTCCTTTTTACTAAAATTTACTGGAATGCCACTTCTGAAAGATCTTAGTTTTATAGAGCTTTTCATTATTCAAGTCTTCGTCTTTTTCATATTGTAATAAACAACCTTCTCTAGATGCTCTTTTACTGCATTTTTGTAGACTAGGTGAAAGGAGAACAAATTAATGGACTTTTTTAACCATTAAATTATTCCAGCTTTCGAACTGAACGTCCAAGTTAATGTTCTGGTGGAGGAGAGTAAGACATTCTTATAGATTTAAACCGATAGCTTATGGGAAAAGGTCACAGTCCACGGGATCTACCAAGTCTTGCAAATGGCAGAGTGCGGGATTTCTTTCCTTCTACGTAATACACTTTACTGGTTGTTATTTCTTTGATAATATGACTGGTGCTACGTAACCCCTCTAGCGATTTTCGGCCAAACTCCTCCTTAAGATGTCAGAAATACACTCGGAGGGCTTAACATTCCCTGCCGTGGGAAGATCGCATTAAAAAAAAATTTCTATAGTTTTGGATATTGGTCGCACCCTGGACTCCTTGTGGCAGTATGCAATCCTAACCACTCAGCTATTGCGGCCGGCAGAATAAAATTGGTAACTTAAAAATTGAAATGCTTAAAGAAGATTATCAAAGTAACTGAAATTTGCAAAAGATAGATGGTGTCGTTGCTTGTTCGGCACGTAGCCTCGTCTTGGGAATGTAAACGTTGTCCAAATCAATACCATCCAATTCCGGCCATAAAAAATCATTAATCATCTCTCGATAGCGCAATCCATTCATTTTTGAAAATATAAGTTCCAATGACCCCACCGTATCGTAAACAGCACCAAACAGTTACACGTTGAGGATGGAGAGGCTTTTCAACAATAAATCTTGGGTTTTCCGAGCCCCAGATGCGACAGTTTTGCTTATTGACGTAGCCATCGAGGTGAAAATGAGTCTCAGCAGTCAAGATGATTTTTCAATGAAATTTTTATAGCAAAATTTTAATAATTTCAATGCGTTGTTGAACCTTCAAAAATACGCAAGTCACATTCACGATAGACAAATGGAAAATCGAAAAACTGTTTGTGAAATGTTGCTTCAACGATTCGGAAGGAAATCTTTTCTGCATCGAATTGTCACGGGGGACGAAAAATGGATTTATTTTCAGAACGCGAAGCGAAACAAATCATGGCTTTCCCCTGGTGAAGCTGGCCCATCGACTGCAAGGCCAAATCGCTTTGGCCGTAAGACAATGCTCTGTGTTTGGTGGGACCAGTGTGGTGTGGTGTACTACGAGTTGTTAAAACCTGGTGAAACGGTGTACACGGATCGCTATCGATAACAAATGATCAATTTGAATCATGCGTTGATCGAAAAACGGTCGGAATGGGCCCGAAGACATGGCAAAGTTATCTTGCAAAATGACAACGCGCCGTCTCATACCGCTAAACTGGTGAAAGACACATTAAAAACACTTAATTGGGAAATATTATCACACCCGCCGTACTCTCCAGACCTCGCCCCGTCCGACTATCATCTTTTCGCATCGATGGGACACTCCCTTGCAGAGCAGTGCTTCGCTAATTTTGATGAAGTCGAAAAATGGCTCGTCGAATGATTTGCCTCGAAAGAGAAAAAGTTTTTTTTGGAATGGTATCCATAATTTGCCTGAGAAATGGGCGAAATGTGTAGAAACGAATGGTCAATACTTTGAATAAAAACATTTTGAGATTCCTCTGAAAATTAAGTGTTTTCTTTATCAACTAACACCCACGGTACATGTACGTTATTCGGCCGCATTCATGTTCTAAAAGATGGCCCTTAAGATATTCACGCAGAAAAGAAGAAGCTGGAAGCTGTTTTCGATCACAATCCAGAAGAATGAGGTACATAAGAGAAACAGCAGTACCAACCTAATTCTTCGTCAAGTATAATGTTCCAAAAATTGTTTAATCAAACCATTTTATTACTAGTGTACCTTCAATAGTTCTGTATTTGAAACCATTGATCATTATGTTCTTGGTGTGCTCCTTTTAATCCTCTATTTTATAATCTAAAAAATAAAACAAAAAATTTTATTTTTTTTAAATTAAAGCAATTATAATTTCTTGATTACCTCAGCTACACAATTTTCGTCTTCCGATGTTTAAAGCCGACCTGGGGTGAAGGAATCCTCTGGGATGATTGATTCAAAATCTGGTTAAGGAGTCGCTCCACTGATATGATTTCCTCCACCTTTTTTGTAGCTATGTTATTTTGGGGAACCCGCGCCACTCGTTGCTCTGTGGCATCCTGTAGGTCATGCGGTAAGCATCACTGTCTGATTTCTCTTTTTCTATTTATTTCCATTTACTGATTGTGTGCTTTCTTTTTATGGCGAATTCCAGAGAAGTAGAAATGTGAAAAAGCTGCTGTCTGTATTGAGTAATATTTATTTATTTTTATTTTTTGATTTTGTTTTGCTTTATCTGCTTAAATTTTCCCTTGTTATGTAATTTGCCTCTTTTTTTCTCCGCCCCCATTGCCTGCCATTTACCACCGTTCAACCGTTGTCCTTGTCATTGGCTACTCAATGTCCTTGATGTTTGTTATTTATTCTATGCTTTGTTGTTGGTTGGCGCCTGCATTTGACTGCTTTATTACCGCGGTCACCAGCGTGGTTTTTGTGTGAATATTATTTGGCGGGTATTTTGGATTTTAACATTTTATTTTTAGTTTTCCTCATTTCTTCTATGATTCTTTTATTCAACGCGCCACGTTTTTATTTATCAATCGCGTAAAAGACTTCAAAGTTTTCAATTTTGATAGCGCGGACTTGTTTTCAGGAGAGCTTGTGGTGGCTTCGGTATTTTACTGTTATTCAGTACTGTAACTGTGTTTATGGTATGTTGTGGTGGCGGTATGTACGAGGGTTGAATTTTATATTTTAGGATTTGGCAAGTCTAGTATTGCAATCTGACAACTGACAGACATTTCTGCATACAGATCCAACGCAGAAAACCAACCTCTACAAGTCCTGTTATTGGGTGTTCGTGCGGTTTTCTGAGAGGGCTCTACTAGTATTATTTCGGGTTGTGTTCATCTGTGGCTATATTCATTTCAAAGGTACTGTCATTTCGCATCGTTTTTAGTAGATGTCAGTTGTTTTAGCGTGAACAACAATTTGTTTCATTCATTTGAAAATGTCGAAAATTGTACCAGATAAAGTGTTTTTTGCGGGGAGTTCTTCTTCATTACTTTAACATGAAGAAAAGTGCTACCGAAAGCCATCGTATTTTAGTGGACGTTTATGGTGACCATGCTTTAGCCGAACCCGACGTAAGAAGAACTTGCAACAGTATTAGGAGTTGATCAGACAACCGTTTCCAGACGATTAAAATCATTAGGATTCATCCAGAAGCTTGGAAATTAGGTGCCTTATGAATTAAAGCCAAGAGACGTTGAACGTTGATTCTGCATGTCGGAAATGTTGTTTCAACGCCACCAAAAGAAGTCATATTTGCATCGGATTGTCACTGGCGGTGAAAAATGGATGGTAGAAAAATGATAACCCAAAGCGCAAGAGATCGTATGTGAAGTCCGGCCAACCATCAACATCCACGGCAAAGCTGAATAGCCATGGTGCCAAGGTTATGCTATGTATTTGGAGGGACCACAAGGGTGTGCTCTATTATGAGCTATTGAAATCGGGTCAGACGATCAATGGGGACCTCTACCGAAAACAATTGATTCGTTTGAAAAAGGCCATCGCGGAAAAACGACCAGAATATGTGACCAGGCACGAATCAATAATTTTTCATCATGACAACGCTCGGTCACATGTTGCAAGGCCAGTTAAAAA
This sequence comes from Ceratitis rosa, assembly GCA_037013455.1. Taxonomy (NCBI): domain Eukaryota; kingdom Metazoa; phylum Arthropoda; class Insecta; order Diptera; family Tephritidae; genus Ceratitis; species Ceratitis rosa. Next base: position 4,839,583 of record JAWMAG010000011.1, on the reverse strand, counting down.
CTATTTGGAAAACTGTGGGTGGGAAGTTCTACCTCACCCACCTTATAGCCCAGACATAGCACCTTCCGATTATCACTTCAATCAATGCAGAATGCCCTCACCGGAGTACGCTTCACTTCAGAACAGGGTATCAGAAATTTGCTCGATTCTTTCTTGACCTCCAACCCGGAGAAATTCTTATGGGATGGGTTCCACAAACTGCCAGAAAGATGGGCAAACATCGTAGCTTCCGATGGGCAATACTTTGAACATTAAATGTATAACAACTTTTTCGAATAGTTTTCGAGAGAAAGGTTTTGCGTTAGATTTATGTTGGGAAGATTGCGAGTTCCAAAATCAGTTGCTTTTGGTGCTGGGCACAAGCTGATATTGCAAGAACGTCATGTGGTCTATCGTGAGATTGAGACATCTCTAGTCATTAGACTGCACGAACAAAAAATGTTCACGTTGGATCCCACACCATTTGTCAATCGCTCAAAAAAAAAAGTTCGTCTTATGGGTCGAGAGAAATATTAAAAAATACTATAGCGGTGTCATGCCATGACCTCATAATAGGTAATGTATGCCCCTCTATTGGAAACTCTTGGCTCTTCCATTGGCCAAAAATTGCAGACTTCTCTTGAGGGCAATTCTTCATCAGACAAACCATTCGCCATTGATAGGAGCAAACGGTAATCAGTTTGTGCGAGATCCGGCCTAGCAGGAGCATGCATTAGAGCCTTCCAACAAAGCTCCCGGAGCATCCATTAGAACCTTCCAACCAAGCTCCCGGAGCATCTAGCCAGCCACCATCGAAGGGTATGGTCTGTCGTTGTCCTAATGAAAAACAATTCCCCTCCTGTTGGCCAAAGCTGGTGCTTCTGGGTGATTGCTTCCTTCAGACGGTCCAATCGCTGTGAGTATAGGTTCGGGTTAAGAGTTTGTGACGTAGGCGAGTAGTTCATAGTTCCACCAAACACACAACAAAATCTTCCTGGCTATCATTCCTTGCCTTGGACACTGTTTGTGCTGTTGGTGTCCATCTTTGACATCCGCTCAAACACCTGCTGATTTAAGTGATGAACACTTCTCACTTTTCCCACGACTTTTTAGTACAAAATATTATCTTTCTAATGCCATCTAGCGTAATCCAATTGCACTTACCATATAGCACACGAGATACAGATCACTATACTTGGTTTTGTTCCATAACCCCGAAATATAAGAGGCAGTCCTCGTAACATAGAAGCCATCTGATTCTAGTCATCAAAACTCCAGTTACATTTGACAAATCTATTTCTTTTTTTGCTGCCTTTTCCCAAACAACGGACACTCATTGCGGTCGTTAGCTTTGTGCATGTCCTTTGTCCTGTCGGTATTCGTTTTTTGTGGGAATTTTCATGAAATTTGATTTGTTTTGTCGCATGCGCATTTTTTTGATAACTTCTTTAGCTACTCAGGTTTGTATTTGGATTTTTTTTCTTTTTATTTCATTTATTTCGAATTTTTATTTCAATTGTTTTTGTTGCTTTGCCGTATTTTGCTGAGATTTTTAATCAATGATGGATGAATTACCAGATTTGTTTGTGCTCGTTACCTGTCTGTGTATCGTTCTTTTTATGTACTTGTTATTTGTATATCCTTTTTCATGTTCTCCACACTACACAACTCATATGCTCATATATGTATGTAAGGTATCCTTTTGTATTGCTCAATGACATTGATGATGTGCCATTTTTTTTTAACGATTCCTACTCGTGCTCAGTCTCTTATTTGCCGATTTGCTGTATAGAAAATAAAAAATGTTGTTATGCTATCAATATATTTGGTTGTACTTATGTATGATACTTACTGAGCTACTCTTACATATCAATACATTGTCCTTGTTATGCAAGTCACTGGATTTTTTTTTGTTTTTTTTTTACTGTCCCTTTGATTTGTATTGAGAGCACATGTGCGCTCTTACCTCACATTCTGTTGTGTCCAGCATGACTTGCCTGCTTGTGAGCGAGTAAACAAGTTCATTAGGTTAAAATCATTTTTTGGTTGAATGTCCTTTCTAAGGCAGTAGTGAGTGGGCAGTTGTTGATTAGATATTCCCCCAAAAAAAAAGAAGAAGAACATGAGAAGATGAGAAGAAATTGTTATTCAATTCACATTTGTCAAACGTGGCAGCATTTTAATGACAAATTCCACGAAAGACAGCTTATGCCATTTGTTTTCGAGAGAAAAAGGACTATTATCCTTTAATTGTGGAGATATTAAGCTCGTTTATATACTTCTGATTTCGATTGAAAAGAAAAATATAAAGCACAACGTAATCTGGCGCCCGACTTCCGAGAGGCTGTTGTCTGCTGCAATAGAGGCGAATGGCTGGAGCAAAGGTCTGAGATACACATGCAGACAAGGCTCTTCATATTTCCAAGAAGATTCTTAAACCAACGAAGAAGTGGAAGCTTCAGTTTATTCCGTCGAACTAGAGATAAGAAAGTCAAGGCTGTCTTCCAAGACGAAATATTGGTCTAGTAAAAAGCAATCCATTATTTTTGCATGAAATTGAAGACTCTTTTTACGACATTATCCGATTTATGTCAGATATGTTCCGTTTTGCAAAAAAACTCTGCTATTTTGAAGGTTACGCCGTTGCGCCACTCTCAAAGAAACTCTTGCTCCTATTGGCAAAAAAATGGGGCAATTTACAGGCCTCTCTTGACACAATTCTTCACCAGCCAAGTTATTCGCATAGACTGGAACAGATGGTAATCACTTAATGCAATGCCCCGACTATAATAAGGTTTCATAAGAACCTCCCAAGCAAACTCTCGGAGCTTCTAGCGAGTCATTATTGATTTGTGTGATTTGGCGTTGCCCTGATGCAACACAATTCTTCTGCTGTTTGCCAAAGCTGGGCGCTTACGGACGAGTAGACAGCACAGGCTCGAATTAAGAGTTTAGCCGTGGGTAGCAGCTCCACTTTTGAAGTAGCATTGCGGAGATTTGATGGCGGCTTGGCTGTCGGAGTATGTAGTGGTAAATTGGTTGATGAGTATAGATTTAATCAACCATTCGACAATTCCATGATTGCAATAAGCTCTGCTTGGAAGACGTTGCAGTGGTCCGGCTATTCCATTTTCCAGATGGGTGAGAGTGACGGAAAATGGATACCGTTTTCAATTTTGTCATTGAGGCTTGAGCTGACCGTAAAGATAAAATGGTTAATCTTTGATCCAGAACATTAAAATTTGCCCATTCGTTTCTGTCAGCGATCTTTATAGAAATAATAATTTAGAGGTTATGTAAGGCACTTCATCCGCAACTTATTTGGAAGATAGTATCCCAGCGACCTCTATACCTATATTTATTTTAAAGCTTAGTTGGGTTACCATAAATCTAAATGCGTTGCAGCTCGCTTGAAGTTTATCAAAGAGGTGTAGTGAGAGCATAATTTAAAAGAGTTCCTAGTGCCTTTGTAGAATTCGATAGAAGATATGCCGTTCTAAGGATAGCTGCAGACCACTCAACTCTGTTTAGTTTGCTACTAAAAGTGATTCTATTTAGTGCTGCCTACCAAACGATGGCGACGTAGAAAAAGATGAGTGTATAACCAATAGACCATATAAGGTCTTAAGCTCCATCTTTTGTCAATAGTCGCTGTACAAGCTGGAGTGGCTATGGCTTTCCTTGTTCTTGGCTGCAGCAATTTTGCTTTCAAAGATTATCCCTAGGTACATAGATAGTTACCTCATTCGAGGGTGTGATCTCTGTATTTTTTAATCAAGAGAGTTTGTATCTCCTTCTGAAGACTTTAATTTCAGTTAAAGCTGAATCCCTTTATGTGTAGTGCATTTTGTAGTAGGTTACTTAGAATCTGATGGTCTTTCCTTCTCGCTATGAAGGCGATGAGGTCCACAAATGCTCCCACACCACAACTAGTATTCCTCAGTTTCCTTAGTAGCGTGTTTAAAGGAAGACACCATAATAGCGGGCAGAGAACTTCTCATTAAAGGTCTCCTCTTATGATGTACCTTTTAAGGAAAGCGCAGCCCGATTCAGCAATGATTAACCTGTTCCTCAGAATGAGCTACATGACAACAACTATGGGTTGTTCAAGGGCTTTTGAAGGATGGATAGTATGTTGCTAAAAGCACCCTCTATTTCGAGGAAAATTGTGAATGGGTACTCTTTGATGGCAAGGTATATTGAGGTACCAATCAGTATAGTAATGTGCCGACGTATGTGCCCATAGAGTAAGAATGTTAGGTTTTTGACATAAGAAATGAGGTCAGGCTAGGAAAATTCTAAATTTTTTAGCCTTAAAATATTGTTGCAGACCCTGCTGTGTTTGAATTTTTACGGTTATTGTTCCGTGCAAAAGTTGTCTTGCTCAATTGCTTGGAGAAGGAAAAAAGTCAGTACCAGTTCTGAGTTCAATTGGAGCGCTTGTTAAGCATTATGAGCTAAAAAGTTGTAGTGAATCAAAAGTATTTTCATTTTGCACTCGGAATATGGTCCCGTGCGACAGGATTCAATTGTTTGAATATTCGGGCAAAAGCAACAGTTCTATTAGCAATGCCAATTAAATAAATAAACTTAAATTTTTTCAATTAAAACACATATAAATTCATAAAAAAATAAATAAGAAATCGAAGCTAAAAATTCAGTGGGTGATTCTAAAACATTTTTCTTCTAAGAACAAATTCTTCAAAAATGTTTCATTTAAACAAAGTAAAAGCGACCGTTGATGTTCAAATTATTGCCAATTAATTTTTCGAACATCTTTGACCCACATTCTGTTTCAAAGCTCAAAATATAAACATTTCATATACACTAGTTCTCTTCTGCCTTCCCTACTTCTTCTGCTTTTTCTTCCTCTCATTCAAATTGGTTATGTGTTGACAAATTAATGAACACCTGTCATTGTTGTCATTTGTTAGCATTGTTAAGCAGAATTAGTTAGGATACACACTCAAATTGAGAGCAGGGAACTAAAGTAGAAAATTGAAAATATGTATGTACATAGCAAGAACTATAAAAACAAATAAATATATTCATTATTTTTTTTATTAAAAAAAAATTACAAGAACAAGCTTTTAGAGATGATGAATAAATAAAAGTGAATATTGAGATACATATATCTAGTGAAAAGAATTTCTGTTATTTTTCTTAAATTTCTTCAAGTCAGCCGATATATTATATCATAGCCAAAAGATGCGTGCGTTTGCTGACACATGGAATTAGGGTGGGATGGTATCTTTTACAAATATAAAAATGATGAAAATAAAATAAAAATAATTGTTCATACCATTCTCACCATCGTTGAAATGTCTCGTAGTAATTCTTGAAAATTATTTATTGTAGTTGGAAGGAACATATTGAACGCAGTGCTACAAAAGTTCTCCGAGTTTAGAATACCATCAGAGGAGCCATGGTGCTAGTGACTATGAAGATGATGTTTTGGCATAACAAAAGTTTGGAGTACTTTTATGGCAGAATTAGGTCTCTGCAGCAGCTGTAACATACCTGTTCACTGGGTATATCATTACTATGAGAAGTATATCAGTAAAGGCACTGGAAGCTATCCGCAACATCAGGCCAATCAGTATGCAAGCAGCCTCAATGTTAGCCACCTAAACGTCTTGGACGAGCTGATCCAGTCCTTAAACGTGAAAGATGGCAGCATAACTCGGCAAGGAATACTAGGCACAAGGAAAGGTTTTTGATAATAGAAAAAAATTATTAAATAATATACTGCGAGGCAACCATATAAACGATGTTCTCCAGTGACTGCCCTTATGACGAAGGCACTATCGAACTCATAGACTACAACTCGGCCTTCGAAGCAGCACTTTTTACGCAATTGAAGGCGCCAAAAGAGCAAATTGTCAACAAAAAACACCAAATATGTGAGATTAAGCTTTTAATAGAGTCTAAATTACCGCAAAAGCCGAGTTGTTAGCAGCGAGTACTACCTTTGGGAAGAACAGGGTTCATGTCTTGGCCCGAATAACATTCAAAAATATAAAAAATTTTACTTTTCTAATTGCGGCCGCCCCTAGTCATGGAATGTCAACCCCTAAGAGTGCATTTCTGACATGTAATAAAAGCTCTTCACTAAAATTCAACGGTCGCTGTTAGAATAAATCGTTGGTTCTTTCATTTACTGACGTACGTTAAATGTGGTCGTTTTTTCCTTTCACCGTTCGACACCGAGTGAACCCATGACTTTCTTTACCTGATCATATCAATGGAGAGGAGGTCTTATCATTCCTCTGTTTCATCCAACGGGTTTTGCTTCGAATACTTCTAAAGCTAAAGTGTATTCGTCCATCCAGACGACTACTGTATGTCAATAGCGTCGTATATTTCATACGGCTCATCGTTAAATCGTCTGCAGTATTCGCCGTCGCTTTAATACTCAATGTCGGCTCGGCAGAATATTGTTGTGAAGTATACAGCACGGCGAGATTAAGAAGCGACTTTTTCTTCTTCTAAAATTGTAGAGTTTTATCTTGGTTCGTCTACAAAGCACTTTACTTTTCGTTTGCCTACTCAGTTTTAAGAAGAATCTGTTAGGAAGAGTGATTCTGTGTTAGTTTTCAAGACTTACATTGTTGGTGGCCCAGAAAATTGTCGTCTTGCCTTCCCTACTACATACATTTGCTTTACTTATTTGTCCAGTTTTGTTCCAGACAATGATATCAATATACGTTGATGAGGTAATGTGATGTCACCTTGTCGGTAACCTCTCTTAGTATCATCAGGTTGGAGTCATAACCCTTTAAGTTTTTCATGGATACCAAAATCGGACACAGCGGCATAAACTCAGCTCGTTTTTGTGCTATTGCAGGCGGCATTAAAATCGACGAAAATGTAGTGTGTATCCTTTTCTCACAGGAATTTTTCAAGATTTGCCAAATTCTGAACATCTGGTCAATCATAACAGCGGGGCTTGGCCAACAATATGGATATACTAGGTGTAAGGCCACACTGTTAATACCGAATCAGTTCGCTGATTTTGAATTCGAAACACATCAAAATACATCAAATTATGAAAAATCTGGAAAATATTTCTTATTTAATTTTTTTTCGAAATATTTATCAGAATTTCATACCACCCTAATACAAGTTTTTATGCTTGCCACACTGTTTAATGGCGCTTAAGGCTCATTATTGGCACGCGCATGTGTTGTTTGACAGTTTATGTGACAGCTGTCAATACTGACACTGCGTACATAAGCACTTAGATTTGTGTGTTATTAATTTTATGACACTTTAATGTCACAAGAAATAATTTGTTATTGCGTTGCGAAAAGCGACAAAGTGATTTTTATTGTTTTCCTCCAAGAACTAAAAATCATTAATCAAAAATTCTATACTAAAATTGTTGAGAGTCTATGTATAAAGTATATATGTATGAAGTTTTTGGTAATAAAAATTAAATTGCTGTTAATAGTTTACTGCTGAAAAGTCATTAAATAATTTAAGTAGTTTTTAATATTTTGTCGAAAAATATGACTATTAAAGCAGCTTCACTTACTTCAATGAACGCCATGTACTTGGAAAATTAATTGAGAAACACTCAACACTCAGCTCGGTAATGACCCTCAAACTATTGGCTGCTGTTAAAATTTGCTTTGAGTTTCTTTCTATTTTTCTTCAGCAAATTTACTTTTTTCGAGTGCATATGTACGACATTCTTTGTTCGCGCTGCCCACCCTTCGGCCATCCAATAATATTATATGTCCCCAGGGTGTCGCTTAATTGATGACTTCGGTACTTCCCCAATGATTTTCGCTTGAAAAGCCAATCGTTTACTTGGAAAATCCAGTGGAGGGGAGGAGTTTTCTTAGATTTTCCTTGCTTCTTCGTGCTCATACCCAAGTTGTGCTCACATGTGGCCTTTCTAATGAGTTCCATGTTATCCATTACGAGTACTAAATAGCTGGGGATAGAGCACACTCAGCTCTTAAACGGAAATGCTTTCAATAACTTCGCGAAGAGCTATCAGACATGTCGGTAAATGTTTATTTGTATGTTTAATTGTTGTATTGTCAGAGTGTTTTCGGGTATTTGAGTATTGATTTCAAAAATTGATATTGGCTTTACTGAGCTTATTGTTTTTGATTTCATTAGATTACGTTTTCTTGCTTATCGCTTACAAGTTGATTGTTTTCTTACTTGCTAACAGTATGAAGTGTTGTTGTTGTCTTTTTGCTTTTTACTACTTTTGGTTGTACGCAATATGTGTTCTCTTCCTTTGAGCTTCTCTCCTTTACTTTTATTTCAAGAACTCCCTTGTGTTTTACGCTGTGTTCGCAAATGATTGGCTTTTCTTTTTGGGTTTATTTGCAATTGTTTTTATTGCTTTTAATTATTTTGTGGCATCACAAATGACCGTTGTCATCATTTCAATTCATGTATTTGTAGAGTATTAAGTTTTATGGCGCAAATACTGTCGAAATTTTTTGCTCTTCTGAGAGGAGAAAGTGTGCATAACCTTGGCACCATGGATATTCGGCTTTGCCGTGGATGTCGATGGTTGGCCGGGCTTCACATACGATCTCTTACTCTTTGTGTTATCATAATGAATCCATTTTTCATCGCCAGTGACAATCCAATGCAAAAATGACTTATTTTGATGGCGTTGAAGCAACATTTCCGACATGCAGAATCGACGTTCGACGTCGCTTGGCTTTAATTCATAAGGAACCCAATTTCAAAGCTTCTGGATGAATCCTAATCATTTTAATCGTCTGGAAACGGTTGCTTGATCAACTCTTAATACTTTTGAAAGTTCTTCTTGCGTCTGGCATGCATCTGCGTCGAGCAATGTCTCCAATTATTCGTCTTGAAATTTGTTTGGTTGTCCGGGTCGCTCTCCGTCGTCTAAGTCGAAATTGCCACTTTTAAACCGTGCAAACCACTTTTGACACATTTGTTCGGCTAAAGCATGGTCACCATAAACGTCCAGTAAAATACGATTGCTTTCCGTAGCACTTTTCTTCGTGTTAAAGTAATGAAGAAGAACTCCCCTCAAAAACACTTTATCTGGTACAAATTTCGACATTTTCAAATGAATGAAACAAATTGTTGTTCACGCTATAACAAATGACATCTACTAAAAACGATACGAAATGACAGTATCTTTGAAATGAATGTAGCCACTGATGGACACGACGCGAAATAAAACTAGTATTCATCACTCATCATTCCTATAAGGTTCAGAGAACTGATATATGACGTCATCCGATGAGTCGGCAGTAAGAGTTTTCTAGTTTCGAAAGTTTTATGGACATCGCCGAGGCATCACATAGACGATGAAACGATAAACTGTAAGAGTTATCTTAGGCCTGGTAAAAATTAATTATTTATTTTTTGTATTTAATTGAAGGCTTTATTTACCATAGTTATAAAATATCCGATTTATACCAAAAATGCGCCATTTTGTGCGATAACTTTTAGCCATTTTGAAGGTTGGAACTTATTATGTCTCTCTCCTTCACTTGAGGCCAACTCTTCACGCTCCATTTTTTCAACCGATTTCTCTAATTGTCGGACTGCAGGGTGCTTCACGACGACTGAAAAATGTTTTCGTTTTACGAACCGTCTCCGCCAGGCTTCCGCCATTTGTATAGTTCAATTTAATAATTTTAAAAAATTACAGCTTTAAAAGTGACATCTACCGGAAGAGCTGAATATTCAAATTACACCTCTTATTGGAAAACCATTTACGGAAATATTTTCTCGGGAAGTGGACCAAGGTCTGACCAATTAAAAAAAATCTTATTTATAGTTCGATTTATTGGAAATTCGGTAGCATTTTGCTTAGACTAAGAGAGTCCAGGAAGTGGACTGGGGTCCGACTTATTAGAAAAAACTGTATTTATGATTCTATTTACATGAAATTCTATATATAAATGTCTTTTTACTTAGACTAATAGGGAGAGTACTTATTCAAAATAGTTCCTTATACATGAAATTCTTTTCTTCATTAAGTGGATCGATCTATTTGAAGAAATATACATATTCATGATTCGTTTTAGTTAGATTTTTATATGATATGCTGTAATGGAATACTTTTGCTTCCTTGAAATGGACCAGAGACTGTAAACCAAGTTGGATCTGAATATAAACATAATTTTCTTTGCGGGAGAGGCTTTATCGACAGATTGACAAAAATTAATATGATGTGGATATAAGCATAGATCGTGCGCAGGCTTTTTATTATTCTGCGACTGCGGGCGGAAAGAATAGATCCGAACAAGGCTTTTTCGTAACGAGAAATTTCATGTTAACTGAAAAATTTCTGTCGTTACGGTTGAAATTTTTAGAAATATTAACGTTAAAGCTGCTATAAAAACAAATTTCTTTTAGTTTTTACCCGAAACGAGAAGGTGTCGTTAATGTTAAGTCGTTAACAGGTAATGTTAAATGTTAACAGATAATGTTCAAGTGTGCTGTTAATATCAAAGCAAGCAGCCATTTTAAAATTATCTGTTAATACTTAACATTATCTGTTAACTGCTGGTCTGTTCGAAAACATGGGGTAGCCAATATTTTAGCTTGTAAAAAATTGAATATATCTATTTTTCTGGATACTGTGGTATCGGTATCTCATAAAATATAGATATTTATGTATCACACCTTAAATATCATTTTGAATATTGATTTGAAAGCAACCATTTTCATTGTCTTTTTCTCTTAATTTCATTTTAATATTTTCAGTTTAATCTCAATAAAATTCTCGTTAAAACTCTTATAAATTCAAATATCCTGCCATGTCGATGCTTAAGTGCATATTTAATAGCTAAAAGACACTTAATATTTTTCCTTTTATGTCTTCGTCTCATTTTCAAAGTGATTTATGCCATTTTACCATTTAAATGGCGCTAATTTACGACCACCACCGGCGCATTTTTAATTGAAGCAACCCTCAGGCATGCATATATACATATACCTATACATACATACATACAATACATACAAGTAAATGTGCATTAAATAAAAGAGCAATAAAATGAGTCAAAAACAACTCAAATAAATGTAAAAGGACATAAGTGCGTTATATGTATTACTTATGCACTTAAATAAATGCACATAAATACATATGTACATATACATATAGACGTACACTTAAATGTTTACCCACAATTTGTTGCTAAAAATAGCAGCAACAACATTGCAACATTTTAACATTTAAAAAAATATTATTTGCAATGGCTTATTGAGATTTTAAGTGGCCGCTCGCTCTTTGTGCATCTCTTTTGTATTTTTTGAGCGCTCGTGTGTATGTGTGTGTGTGTGTGTGTGTGTGTGTGTGAAAATTGAAGAGGTCACAATGTCGCTGAATTTCTGTAGGTAAATATTGTTTTGAAAATATAAAGCAAGATGTCCTTTAAAATACAAATAAATACTTGAAAATATAATGACATATATGTATGTACATATCTAAGTAGGCATATATGTAGGTATATAGCATGTGGTCTGTCTTTAAATTGATTTCTATTGAGCATACATATAATGTAAGTGCTTGTGTAAATATGTGCATATTTCCATGGAATTTATTAAGCTCAAAGTTGTTTGTGTTTGAAATGAAAGTAGGCTCTCAGAGGACACTTTAAAGGATAACTCATCGCTGTGAGAAACAACATGTGTACATACTCGTACATGTGTATTTTTTTGTGTCCTAAAATAAAATTTTGTTTATACTGTGTAAGATACCAAACTCTTAGATGCTTCTTTGCCGGATTTTCGATCCGAAACCTCAATTCTTAACAAATCGGTTGTATGGGAGCTATATGATATAGTCCTCTGATTTCAATGATATTCGGTGTCAATGTTAAGTTGGATATACGTGTGTAGAATACCAAATTTCACTCTTTTTGTTGGTTGTTTGTCGGATTTTTAACCCGAAACCTCAAATCTGAAAAATCCATCATATATACGTATGGTCCGATCTAGCTTGCCCCAACCAATGAACGTTTAAATATAGCATCATTCGCTTACTGAGTTCGGAAGAAATATGTTAAATCTATCTGAGGGACTAGTTTGCGTACAAGCAGACGGACGGACATTGCCACATCAACTCAACTCGCCATTCTGACCTGATCAGTATAAATTTTGATGGGTCCCTCTCTTCTCCTTCTGGTACTAACATGCTTCGGACTAAAGTTAATTTATCACTTCATGTACCTGAAAGGGATAAAAGTACTGATAAAGACGGTTAATGATGGAAGCCCTTATCTTTCATATGTCCTACCGCCGTTGCTCTTGTAGTCCCTTCAGTTCTGTCTGTCGATTTTTTCCATTGTTCAGCCTTCTATGACTGCAATGGTGACTTCATTTATGTGTTTCAAGTCATAAATCGCCTCCAGATGGTTGGCGTAACACTTATATTTAACTGCTCACCACAAAAAAAGGTCCAACAAGGACAAATCACAGTTGAGAAGAGAACAGTTGACACCGCTGTTTCGGCTGGTTATGTGTTTTTTGAACAATGTGCCCGAAACATCGCTTGTAACGTTGGCTGTTTGGTATGCAGCGCCATCCTGTTGAAAACCACACATCATCCATGTCATTTTCTTCAACAGTACCTAAGCATAACTCGCTAAGGATTGACATTGATAGTAAGGAGAGCTTCTTACTCGTTTTCGAAGAAGACGCCGCTAGTCCACATGCTGCTGTCATTCGTCGAGTATACTCGTATATTGGCTCTTTCTAGGTTCGTTAAAAATACCCATCTTCTGCCAAGTAATCTTCAGCCCAATAAACGAAGCTAAATCTCAGCATGAGGTTCTAGTTCTTCGATCAATTGGACTTTATAGGTCTTCATACCGTGGTCTATATCACAAAGTCCTGTTGATGGTTGTTCGAGCACCCTTTGAGCTATGACAGAAATATTTTCCTTTGAAAGCACTGTGCCAGGATGTATGCGAGTTACCTTATCGGATAGCAAACCAGTTGGCGAGTTCGTTCAAACCAAAATTCATCCACAAACAGCCGGGAAGACGAATTATTTCATCGAAATTCCTTGCATAAATTTCTTGCAGTTGCAGTTGAAGACTCATCGTTTTAGAAGCAAGTTTTCCATATATTCCAATTTCCGTCAGGCCTAAACTTAACCATTTTCTAAATCGCAAACATTCTACTTAATATTCGATACATCGGGAATGCCACTTCGAGGTTCGTTCGAGGTATCAAAGCTCAAAAAACAGACAGTAGTTTGTCTACTCTTAGTTAGTCAGAACTTCTACTAACTGATCCCTCCGAACTATGCTAAAAGATATCGGCTTAATGTCCATATTTGTCTGCCCTTTATGATTGACCACTACAGATCACTGTCAAAGCCAATAATTCTACCTCCAAAGCGGAAAATGTGAGAACGAGCTTTCTGTTCTGACGGCAAGTCCTTTAGACTTTTGGAAAATGGTCAAAAAATAGGCTTAAGTAGGGTCGCCGCAGTAATGGTAAGTAGTAAGCTGAAATCTAGACTAGCCCAGAAAAAGAGTTCTGCCGCGGCGCCTCGTTCATATAGGGTTGGAAGCTGACGAAAGTTGGAATGAGTTTGAACCCACCCACTTAGGATGGCGCATAATATAACAAAACCGAAACTAGTAACCAATCTTTTTCAAAACACCACAAACTTTAGTCCGGATGGGTTTTGTGTCTTATGAAATCTAAGCATCTAGGCGGCGGTTAACTCTTTTTATGGCGTCTATCGCTAGTCGAAACTTCTAGAAATTACATCTTCTGTGTAGTGCTTCGCCAGGTATTAGCTTGGGGAATGGGAGCCGAGCTTGAGTATTGCACATTGCTTATGCGAGGAGCGTAAATCCTTGCATAACTTTGGGCGCTGGCTAATTGCTTCCTGAATGAGAAGAAAACGCTACCATAGAAAGCATGATGGGTGGCCTCAATCCAAAAATCTTGTTAGGCTAACAGCGGTATCTAACGACATTGAATAAGAAACGTAGATATGGACATATACATATCAAACTTCATGGAATGACGCGACGAATCGTCCGCAAGGACGCCTGTTCGTGTACATGACAGCTCAAATATGGATTGAGATATTTTGATGAAGCTTGATTTACATTTTTCTTAGACACTACAGCAAATGGGTGAAATCGGACTGAGAGTCCCATATAACGGTAATTTTGAAAAGTACGAAAATCTTGATTTTTCAGTAACTAATAGTGCAACTCGGGATGGAAGAACTCGAGTGAATAGGACATCAACCACTTTTGGGTCAAATGGTATAATTCATAAGCCGCCGAGAACAGTTGATATTTAAAATCGCTGTGGTCTAATATAAACCTGAATTGAATAGGGACCCAATCGGACTAGTGCTACTACGTAGATAATTTAGAAGATTTTAGGCCTTAATCGACAGAACTTAGCAAAATTTTATAGATACGGGTAGAGTAGAGACTAAAGTTCTGTAAAAAATCACTGAAATAGGTCCAGAAATAGACTTTATTCCCATATAACAGAACTTTTATGTTTGACCGTTCTGTGGACTTAATATAGCTTCAGCTCCAGCTGCTTATTTACGACTCATCTTGGCTACTAGACTTTCGTCCTTTGTAATCTTTATTACGTATACGAGTTTATCTATTTATTAAATTGTATTGGCTCAGCTTAGTGCACTTGCTCCGCTCTCTATAAAATTCTAAAAAACAAAAAAAAACATTTGCTCTGGTTTATTCTAATGTAAGAATTAGCATTTAAATACCAAAAGCAGCTGCTACTTATGCCAAAAACTTTAACCAATAAACATGTGTTTGGTGGAACTCAGTTTCTCGCACGCCCAACTCTCAGCGAATAAAGTTCGAAAAGAGACTTAACACTTTTCTAACCAGCGCTGTATAACATACACGTACATACATAGAGAGAAGCATACATACACATGCAAGTAGAACAATCCACCCACTCAGTCTCCCAAAGCGGGCCATTAAAAGTTGGGAAAAGTAATAAAACTTGCACTTTTAGTTGTTGTTATTTTATTTTTATTGTTGTTGTGTGCAAATCGGTTATTAAGGCCACGTATAGGCAACAGGCTCTCACCCCCCCTTTTCCAGTTAAAGTTTCGCAACATTGCAAAATTATCCGTACCGTTAACGGCCTCAAACGTTTTTCGTAGAACGGAAATTAAACTTTCAGTTTTTATGACATCCGCTTTGACTAACATCCCCCGTCTGAGTGTGTGTGTGCGTGTGTGGTTTAGAAAGTTTTCTACTTTACGCCTCGGCTAAAGAGTCTTATGCGAGCGGTGTGAGCGCCTCAAGTGCTTCTAAAACGTGTTAGACTACTAATTTATTGATGATTTGTGCTTTCAACGTTCGCTTTGTTGCTTTGCATTGGTCACTTCAGCTGCTTGAATGCTCTACTTTAAAGTGCGCGCAATCAACAATTTATGACTCTTTGTTGTATTTAAATTGTAAATGTACCGTTGTTTTTCATATTTTGTGTCTAACAAATTTTTGATATCAAATTGAGGGGTCGCGGGGTCTGGTTGCTGCGTGTCTGAGTGCAACAAATACCGATTTGGTAATTTGATAATGTGCAACATGCGTTCATAATCTTAATGTGTGCGACACGTTCCAATCTCTCCCCCCCATCCATACGCCTCTATGGTTTGAAGTCGCCATCTGGGTTTGCAATGCATGGCTTGCATTGGCTTTAAATGACAAAATGCTGATGACTCAGGAAGTCATAATGGGAGGGGTGTAATGCATAGCAGTCACGTGACCATTAACGAGTGCAGCGCATTAACAACGGTGGAGTGGGTGATAAGCGCTGAGTGATTTTCTAAGCTGTAACGGAAGGGGTTTTACATACAATATAAAGCTGCAGTGGCGCCTTGTTGCGTTACTTACCAGCATTCTAATTTGCTTTCTGAAGTTTTTAGATTAATATTTACTTACTTATTTTGTTTTATGTTATTTCATTTGATTTTATTTTGTTCAATTTAATTTAATTTTATTTTGTTTTAAGTTTTTATTTTATATTAATTAAATTTATTTTGTTTTAAGTTACTTTTTTATTTATTTTTAATTTTAATTAAATTTATTTAATAGTGTCTTATTATATTTTAGTTTATTTTATTTTATGTTATTCTTATTCTTATTTTATTTTATTTTATTTTATTTTATTTTTTTTATTATATTTTATTTATTTGAATTTTATTTGAAATAATTAATTTATTTATTTTATTTCAATTTTGTATCTATTTAATTTAATTTAATTTAAATTTGTTTTATTTTGTTTAACTTATTTTATTTTACAATATTTTATTTTATTTTATTTTATTTATGTTATTTTATTTTATTTTATTTTATTTTATTTTATTTTATTTTATTTTATTTTATTTTATTTTATTTTATTTTATTTTATTTTATTTTATTTTATTTTATTTTATTTTATTTTATTTTATTTTATTTTATTTTATTTTATTTTATTTTATTTTATTTTATTTTATTTTATTTTATTTTATTTTATTTTATTTTATTTTATTTTATTTTATTTTATTTTGTTTTAATATAATTTATTTTATTTTATTTTACTATATTATATTATATTTTATTTTATTTAATTTAGTTTATTTTATTTTATTTTAATCTGTTATATTTTAATATATTATATTTATTTTATTTTATTTTATATTTTTTTATTTTTATTTATTTTACTTTATTTTATTTTGTTTTATTTAATTTAATTTAATTTAATTTAATTTAATTTTATTTTATTTTATTTTATTTTATTTTATTTTATTTTATTTTATTTGATTTTATTTTATTTTATTTTATTTTATTTTATTTTATTTTATTTTATTTTCTTTTATTTTATTTTATTTTATTTTATTTTATTTTATTTTATTTTATTTTATTTTATTTTATTTTATTTTATTTTATTTTATTTTATTTTATTTTATTTTATTTTATTTTATTTTATTTTATTTTATTTTATTTTATATTATTTTATTTTATTTTATTTTATTTTATTTTATTTTATTTTATTTTATTTTATTTTATTTTATTTTATTTTATTTTATTTTATTTTATTTTATTTTGTTTTATTTTAATTAATTTATTTTATTTTATTTTAATAGATTTTATTATATTTTATTTTATTTCATTCTATTTTAATATAATATATTTTACTATGTTTTATCTTACTTTATAATGTAATTTTATTTTATATGCTTTGCATATTCATTTTTATATTATTTAAATTTTTTATTTATTTTATTTAATTGCACTTTATTTTATTTTGGTTTATTGTATTTTATTTTATTTATTTTAGTTGAATTTGATTTAATTCATTTTTTTTTATCTATTTAGCGTAACTTAATTTTGTTTTAATTTAGCTTATTTAATTTATTTTATTTGTATTTATTTTATATTATTTAATTTCATATTATTTAATTTATTTTATTTGACTTAAGGGGTTAGGGGTAGTCAGGATTTTCAAAAAAAAATTTTTTTTTTTGCATTTTCGTTAAGTATAATATCTTAAAAATAATCTCTGAAAATTTCAAGTTAATCCGATAATTCGTTTTTTAAGTTATTCGGCAAATAACAAAGAGAGCTCGGGCCTTTCAAAGCGCTCGGGAGCAGGTAGCTAGTATCTAGTGTGAAACTTTAAACGCGTTTTTCTCAAAACTATGTTTTTTGAACTGGTGACAACTGTAACTCGAAAACCGCTCAGTTGATTTTAATGAAATTTATACAGCTTGTAGAATACATAATAAACTCGGGCCTGATCGAAGGATTTTTATTTTGTGAAAAATTTCGATTTTTTAAGACCAATTAACTGTTGATTTTTTCCCAAAAATCTAGAAAAAAATTTCCTGAGGCCGCCATTTTGTTAATTTTTGAAAAAAAATAAAATCCTTCGATCAGGCCCAGGATTATTTATTTATAAAACTATTTTTTTTATCCGATTGATTTCAGATGAATCTCCAAGGACTTATGATTTTCACCACAAGGACCTTTTTTTGGAACTGGGTTAACACAGACAGCTGTAACTTCGGAAATAAATTTTTTTTTTTTCGAAATTTTCGTGACTTCAAGTCAAAACATTGTTTAATAATACCATATCACTACTTTTGTAAAATAAAATTATTTAATAGCAAAAAAAAATACTGAAAATTCTCATTTTTTCGTGCCTCTGACTACCCCTAACCCCTTAATTTTATTTCAATTTTTTTATTTTATTTTAGTTTACCTTATTTTATTTTAATTTTTTTTAGATTAATATATTTTTATTTTATATTATTTTAAATTACTTTGTTTTATTTTTATTTTTAATTGTAATTTTATTTTATTATATATCTTTCTTTATTATATTTATATTTTCACTTTATTTTATTTTATATAATTTTATTTAAATTAATTTAATTTAATATAATTTAATTTTATTTAATTTAGTTTATTTTTATTATTTTTTATTATTTCATTCCTATTTATTTTATTTTATTTTGATTTTATTTAATTTTTTTTATTTCGTGTCCTAATTTTTTATTTTAATTTATTTTATTTTATTTTAGTTTACTTTATTTTATTTTATTTTATGTTTTTTATTTTATTTTATTTAATTTTTTTAAGTATTATTATTATTTTAATTTATTTTCCCACCCACAAATCCATTTAATATTTACACAAATTATCAAGAAATAAACACTTTTTGTTATAATGAATCTTCAACAACAACAAAAATTAACAAGCAACACGCATTTATTTTCCAAAAGACAAGAAATTATGATGGCAAACATCTGTGCGGTCATAAATCCAATGGTTGCACATCATCAGCTCCTACATATGCGTAGGCATATGTGTATGTAGATCCAAAAAAGTTTACCTCATGCCTACCCAATGAGCAATGATGTCCCCCTATCTGCCATCAACAAAGTTACTTCAACATGTTGCACGCTCGACAGGGGCACACACGCCTAAGTACCCTACTTCATGTCAACTGTAATGACAAGAAGAGCTACAGAACTCTGAAAAAAAAAACAAAAACAAATATACATTTACGCAGATAAATAAACAAATACGTGTGGTTCCCTGTGTTTATTTTTAAGTATATTATTTTTAGCAAAAAGCACGCATTTTCTTAAATTACAAGAAAAAATAAATACAAATTAAGAAACACACTGTGAAGTCAGAAGTAGCCACTCATATATTCCAAGACTCTTTGTAATGTCACTCCCACACTTGCTTTTCTTCGACATTCTTCTTCTTGTTTTCGTTCTTACCATAAGTGCCTGCTTTTTACTTCTTCTGCAAGCATTCTTGATCTTGTGCTTAGCCTTGAAAATTATTGAATGCCTCAATTTGTTTGAAGTGCCTCATTCGTTTCCTCTGTTTGTTTAAAAATAAATTAAAAGTGGAAGCGGAAAACTGCCAAGCTATTGGCGGTGGCGCTGGTGGTGCTGGGTGCTGGGTACTGTAGGCACTGGCTAAATCATTGAGCGACATGTGTAAGTTCCGCGCTTTTGTTAGCTTAACAATTTTGATATGTCCCGTTATATTGTGCTTTTATGCATTTGATTGGGATTAATTCGCTATAAATTATTGTGGCTTTCCGTTGTTGTGTGGAGGATGAAGCGAGTTAAGTTGTCATATAGTGGATTTCAGCTTTGGAAATAGATTGGCTAGGTGTGTTTGGTGGTGGCGTTGTTTTTTGTACGCCTTTCATGATTTTTAATTTAATTTTTGTTGTTGTTAATTTTTGACTGGATCCTGACAAAGACTGGGCTGATAATATGGTATCTGTGTATACAGATACCCGTTGTGTTTTATGACTCTTACTGCTAAATGTCGCTCTTTCTCTTTTATGAGATCTTTCGTAGGATAAACATCTGATCCATGGTGGAGCTGCCTGAGCTGAGGCCATACAAATTAAACCAGATCAGTTCGTCGGGTGCTGTTTCCTATTGTATTGGTTGGGCAGAGCATGCTTAGGTTTCAATGTTAGGTCTTTGAGGTTTGCAACGAGGTTTGGGCGGGCTCATTGTTAGTTTGACGTCGTTCATCCATAAGACATTGGTTCCCACCGCTTCATCATAGAGATTCGAGTTCATAATCTCCGCGTGTTTTACTATTCTTGGTATTCAGGAGTCTGGAGAAGTGTCCCTTCCATAAGTTCAGTATTGCCAAGACCTTGACCCTCAGAATTTCTCTTTGGCTCCGGTCTTAAATAAAAACTTCATCAAGTCGTCGCATAGTTATTTCAAGTATTACTCATATCGGTCAGCTTCTTAAGTTCTGCGTAGTCACACATTTCAACCGCACTCTCCTTTTCTGCCTGGTAATGCGTCTCGTTTCTCTCTTTAACTCTCGACATCTCTGCTATATACATTTGTAGTCTTTTTCTGTCCACTGTCGACGAAAAATCCTCGTCGTACTAGGTCTTCTTCCGATCTTGTAGAAAACCAATAGCTTCGTTGGAGGTTTTACGTAGTTCCCTTACACCGAGTTTTTAAAGAGTATTCTTAAAGAGCAGGTGTGCAAGTTGCTTTTCGACGTCGACTTCGTCTGTTGAGTTGTGGTCGGGTGCTCTTTTGTATTAACAGAGAGTGGCTCGAGTTCATATTAGGTCTTCGGAGCATACGGGAGACTAGTACACTGGAGACATGTCTTTCGTTTGCCACAAAATGCTCGTTCTGGCTGCGAGCTGTTCAATCTGGCAGCTTGATCAGTTTTCTCGTGCTGGAATCTGGAAATACTGACCAGCATGTTTCGGGCCACGGCGAAAGCGAAGAATCTTAGTCCATTTATTGACGCTTCATAATTAAAGCTAAAAGTATTAATCTTTTTTGTCTTCTTTGGCGGAGACAGCGCTCATAGGTAGGTTCCAGGACTCATAAAAGGCTGCTTTGGCAGAGCATGTTCTCCCTTCCGTTGGGGCGGGGACGTAAATTAGCGATGTGTTGAGGAATTGGGCTTTGTTGTGGAGTTTAGTTGCCCACCGGAGTGAATGTCAATACTCGTCGACAGAGTCCCACACCCACCACGAATCCGACAACCAGTTTGCATACCTTCTTCATGCTTATTTATTATTTAATTGGTGATTTTTTTTAAGAATTGATATAAAATT
The DNA here is from genome assembly GCA_037013455.1 of Ceratitis rosa. NCBI lineage: Eukaryota > Metazoa > Arthropoda > Insecta > Diptera > Tephritidae > Ceratitis > Ceratitis rosa. The sequence goes on along the minus strand of JAWMAG010000011.1, from coordinate 4,818,502 downwards.
TGTTTGAGTACCTTCCACTACCAAATATTTATGTTTACATTCACAAAGAAAATTCATTCATTCTCCTTACCAACCGAATTGTAGACTCCGCTGTTTTCCACTTTCATATTTAATTGCAAGTGAAACGTGTCTAATTGCTTTTTCCGCAGCAACACTAAACAGGTGACAAATTATTATGACTTTTCCTTCGATAAGTTTCTGGAATGGAAATAATACAGTAGAAAATGAAAAAAAAGCAACAACAACACAAAACAACTCCCCCACAAAAAGACATTGATAATCATTCGCCCCCCTGATAAATTATTTCCCCAAGGAGCGTGAAGCAAAGCAGTGTTGAAGTGGCAAGTTGTTTGTGGCAGAGTTGCTTGTTAAAACTTTCATTTTGTTGCAACAACAGAGAAGTCGAAAGTGAAGCGGCAGGAGTTCGAAAAGTCTCAACAACAGCAACAAAAATGAGTGAAATCACATTTTAAATTAAATATTTAATAAGAAGGTAAGTCACTTGAGCGGCGATGCTTCGACACTTGCGAGCGATTTAAATTTAGAATTCCAGTAGAGCGGCACTTATGGTAGCTACTCAGTCTCCCTCGTTGGGCATGGAGCGCCAGTGTACGGCACATTCGTTACACTCATCTGTTCGCACAGTTCGTTTGCTTGCCTGTCACTCAGTCCATCTGTCATCGCAAATGGTCCTTTCACTTTCGTCTGTCAAAATGGCAACTCGCTTCAGTGCCAGCGAGAATTCGATATCTAAAACGACAAACTACGAGCACATACGAACATTTGTATAAATACATATGTATATGTTTAGGTATACTCTTTGCTTTGCTTTGAACTCTCCCTATTGAAGTTCAAATATCGAGTAATCTTGTTGCAACTTTAGTTGCGCTTGTCACTTTTTTCAACTTCTTCATGTCAAGTTATTAATTAAAAATTCTAAATATGCTCCCCAAAACTCCAATAAGGAACGCAAGCATGCAGGGAGTTGTGAAATGATGTGATTAGCTCCAGCTCTTCTTTGCTGGCGTTCGAGTGTAAAAAATTCTTCTAAATAATTTTTGTTTCCCGAAAGCGTTGCTAATTTGTCGTCAGGCTTATCACCCTGCGGTTCTCTTAAAATTGAAATTTATTTTAATGTAGCGGTGAGCGTGAAAATAAATCAAATGGAAAACAATTATGAAGTGAACGTGACGTACAGAGTGGTATACGGTTTCTGTTTTATCGAAGAAGCGTAGCAAATCTAGCTCTCTTGGACAATATTAGAGTTGAGTTGAGTTCATGCGGCGCCTGGTCTTTGAGGTCCATTGTGATACCACTATAAGGCTCCTAAACTCACCTTCTCAAATGCACGAATCATTTCGTATGCCTTATAAAAGCAACGTGATTCCCAATTTTCCCTGAGGTTAGCTGAGAGAGAGAGTCGAAGAAGTGTTTCCGAAGGAAATTGTCAGACAGATTTCAAGGCTGGGCAGTGACAGGGGTAGTGATCAATAGAGGTCTCCTCTTTTTCGCTCCTATACCTGTGGCAAAAATACTTTTATCATACTTTTCCAGTGAAACCCAATTAAACCACTGTTATTATGCCTGCCGGTATGTTAATGGAGGATCGATCTAGAAAGATAATTTGGCGATAGTTATCTGATTACGTTACAAGTGAACTGATTCAGTCATCGTGGGTCTGCTGCTTTGGAAAAAAGGCAGTTTAAGCTTATACTATATCAAGCATTGTGTGTGGGTTCCTTCTCCTGCTAGCTCATCTACCAGGCTAACGTCCTGAATATCACTGCGTACGGGTACCCAGACCGCGGCAGTTGTTGAGTGAGAGTTTGTTCAGGTTACTTCTACATTTTATAGCCACTTTTGATGTGGTACTGTTACATTGCAGAAATCTGATGGCAACTTGACTGTCGGAATCTATCGTGGAAGACGATGCAGTGGTCTAGTAGTTCATGCCGATATTTATAGAGAGTTTCGGAGAGGAGATTCCCCATCCCACTTTTCTATGGAGCTTTGAGTCGTCCATAAAAATATCTATGAAACCGCAATCGAAGGCGTTTTTCTTTTCCCATTCATTTCTGTGTGGAATCATCGTGGTGAAAAGATTGCCGAAGCACATTCTGAAGGTAGTGTAGTCCAGCTCCTTCGACAATTTTTCAAGAGATAATATTTTACTGTGTCCTATACTGCAGTTCTTCCAAGGTTAAGTTGCATTCAATCTAATTTCGTTGCAGGCCGCTTGTAATTTTCCATACAGTTAAAGAGTAAAGAAGTTGAGAAGGGTTAGCAGGGCTTTCGAGGAAGTTGATGGCAGTGCTCCTGTTACGAAGATATCAGCCGACCGTTTAGCTCTGTTACAGTACACGGTATTCGGTCTTTTTCCTATCGCCTACATTGAAATAGGGATAAAATGTCTTCAGTCCTCTCTGTAGTTCACAAGATGATACTAAATGTCTTCTTCTTATATTTCCTCCTTTTTCAGATAGTATAAAACATTCGATCTTCCCCAACCCTATTTCGGACACGTTTGACTCGAATTATGATGCTGATACTTTCATATCAAATTGTGTCTCTAGGTGGCAGTGAAGATTATGAAGAGAAACCTTTTCGATGTAACGAAGTCGGTTTCCCTAAGTTTTCCCAATAAAAATTCGCCAGTCATTCGGTGGAGGCTTAGAATCTCAAAGCTACCCGAAATAAAATTTTTATAGTTGAATTTTGAACACAAGCAGCGCCGAGTGGAATTTGCTCGAGAGTCACTAACAGTAGCCTCATTGCAATATTATCAAATCTTATTAAAATGGCTAAGAAACTACAGCTCAGTGGAGGTATTCTGGTTCGCAAAAATCGAGCTTGACAATTGCAGTCCAGGCTCCATATTCGCCAGACTTAACGCCGTGTGACTTATACTTATTTCAAAAAACAGAAAAAAACCTAAAAGGCAGTCGTTTTTCAGCTGTAGACGACATTGAAAGCATATTGCTAAACTAACTAAAGTTTTAGTTTTATTATACATATGTACATATATATTTTTTTAATTTTCTTTTATTTTATTTATTTAATTTAATTTAATTAAATATTTTATTTTATTTTTTTTAATTATACTTTATTTTACTTTAATTTGTTACATTTTATTTATTGTAGTTTATTTTTTGATATTATTTTATTTCATTTTGTATTTCATTTAATTTTATTTTATTTTTAAATTATATTATTTTATTTTTTTATCTTATTTGATTTGATTTTATTTTTTTTTATACTTTATTTTAATTTAATTTAATGTATTTTATTTATTTCTTTACTTTATTTTATTTTTCGGCCGAATATCGCATCAGCGGTTGAAAAGCGCCAATTATACAATTCATATAGTAAATATAGTTTATAGAAGAATAAATTTTATTTTTATTTGTTTTCTTTTACTGTATTTTATTTTATATTTTATTTAACTAATTTAATTTATTTTTATCATATTTTATTTTTAAATGTTTTATTTTATTTTTTGAAATTTATTTTTATTTATTATACTTTTATTACTAATTTTTGTTTATGTTATCTTTTTAAATTTTTTTATTCTTCTTATTTTATTTTAAATTTTTTATTTTATTTGACTTTACTCTAATCTATAATAATATATTTTGTTTTAAGTTATTTTAATTTTATCACTTTTTTAATGTAATTTTATTTCATTTAAATTTTATTTTATTTTGTATCGATTATATGATTTAATTTAATTTAATTTTTTTATTTTATATTATTTTTAATTTTTTTATTTTAATTTACTTTATGTTATATTATTTAAGTCAAATAAATTAATTTTTTATTTAATTTAATTTCATTTTACATAATTTAGTTTAAATTAATTTTATATTATATTATTTTATTAACTTTATTTTTTTACTTTATTTTATTTTATTTTATTTATTTTATTTTATTTTATTTTATTTTATTTTACTTTTTTTTATTTTATTTTATTTTATTTTATTTTATTTTGTTTTATTTTATTTTACTTTATTTTACTTTACTTTATTTAATTTAATTTAATTTTTATTTTTTTATTTTATTTTATTTTATGTTATTTTATTTTATTTTATTTGATTTTATTTTATTTTATTTTATTTTATTTTATTTGATTTTATTTTATTTTATTTTATTTTATTTTATTTTATTTTATTTTATTTTACTTTATTTAATTTAATTTAATTTAATTTTATTTTATTTTATTTTATTTATTTTATTTTATTTTATTTTATTTTATTTTATTTTATTTTATTTTATTTTATTTTATTTTATTTTATTTTATTTTATTTTATTTTATTTTATTTTATTTTATTTTATTTTATTTTATTTTATTTTATTTTATTTTATTTTATTTTATTTTATTTTAATTATTTTATTTTATTTTATTTTATTTTATTTTATTTTATTTTATTTTATTTTATTTTATTTTATTTTATTTTATTTTATTTTATTTTATTTTATTTTATTTTATTTTATTTTATTTTATTTTATTTTATTTTATTTTATTTTATTTTATTTTATTTTATTTTATTTTATTTTATTTTATTTTATTTTATTTTATTTTATTTTAATTTATTCTATTTTATTTTATTATATTTTAATTTATCTTATTATATTTTGATTTATTTCAATTCTACTTTTTATTTTGCTTCAGTATGTTTTATTTTATTTCATGCAATTTAATTTTTTTAATCGAAAACATTTACATATGAAATAGTTTATTTTAGACCTCTTACAGAATTTTTTTTCCAATTTTCCACTTTCTTTAAATGAAATCAACCACTTTGACACATTTCGCCATTTGGTTGGTTGCAACATTTAGCGCCTCAGCACAGTTGTTGCAGCAGCCGCCGAAAAGGAAGCGGAAAACGTGGCACTCAATGTTATCACAGTGATTCTTATCACAAGTACAATAAAATTGTTTTGGCAAAATGGCGGAAAAAGTGTACGAAATGTGTAATGCGGAATACACATAAAGTGGAGCTGAAAAAAAATGAAGAAACAGTAGCTGTCAAAAGTAAACGTACCAACTGCAAGACATGCAACTTATTGGCAGTAGCAACGTACGTGGCAACTGCGGCACACACGTAGCAATCACGTAAATAGTGGCAACAAATGGCAAACGGGAAATAAGCGTGCGCGTAGGAGTAGAAACGTGGTTAGCTTGAGAGGATTGAAGAGTGGTTTTTCTTTCTTTATTTTTGAGGATATATAACCGATTGATAAGCGACAAGTTGTTTGCAACGCACTCACAGGCTGCTCTGCTATTTTAGATATGATTTTCGTAAACGTTCATTTTCTTTAACTGTTTTCATTCGCTTTTTTTTAATTTATTGCAATGGGTGTGTGTTGTGTGTGTGTGTGTGTGTGTGTGTGTAGTGGTGGAGCGGATGGCTTCTGCAGTCACATGTGTTTCTACAATATTGGAAGCTTAAATTTATTTTCATTTATTTTTGTTTTTTTTTTTCCTGCGAAATTCGGAATTCAATACAGCTAACTGTTATTCCTGTTGTGCTTCTTCTTCTTCTTCGTTCGAGCACGTGACGTGTCGTTGTAGTTTAGTGGCAATCAGAGTAAACGCATAAGGATGCTTTCGTCCTTGTATTGCCATATTAACACATACACCATACACCGTTAGTTCTACATCACATATCTATGACTCAAAAGCCATCATTTGCGCCAAACACTTACACTGACATACATACATACATACAAAAACATATACAAGGTAAAGGCACGAACGTTCATTATATTTATCTTTTGACTTGTCTTCTTTTCATTTGGAATACTTTTTTTTGGTGATTTTGCTTTACATATATATATATTTCTTGTATTTATTTTGCCGCTTTATTTGTATTAAACACATCTACCTATATGTATTTAGAAAACTGTATATCTCTCTGTATAGCAAGTGTGTGCATGCGGCACGTGCAACATTGATCTGTGGATGTTTTTGTGTTTGTGTTTTACTGTAAATAAAAGCGGAAGTCGTAAATTTGTCGTAACATTTTATCAAAGATATTCACTTTTTATGTGAAAAAATCTCTGAGCTGCTGTTCAGGTGTTGCCTTTGCTTCCTCTTAAAGCTATCAAGTTAAATAGCCGTGAATTTGGGGGGGGGGGAGGGATGGTGTCCTCTCTAAGACGTCACAGATATCAAATTACCAGTATACGCAGCTCTATGATGATGTATTTGCATGTAGATGAGATGCGGGAAATTAAATGGATACTAAATTAGATGTACGTGTGAGTGTGTGTGTGTGCATTTGAGATGGAAAGTGACATAAATTAAATAATTTATATTTATTTACCATTTTTTAACAAAAAAAAATATATGTGTACGAATTTTTGTATCAGCTACTTACTTAGAAATAGGTGTAATAGGGTTCAGTCCTGCTTCTGGGCATTTCAACGGTCCACTGCAGCCTATATTCTAGCCCCTCCCCTTCACCTTGAGATATGATGAACTTGAAATCCATCCCGTACAACTCATTACCTACAAAAGCTATCAACAGGATTCGGATTAGAAACTCCCGACCACTACAAACGTTACAAGAGCTACGATCTCTGGAACCTCCACTCCTTTGAATCGTAAAATCTGCTGCTCAGCTAGTTGATGACCTTAACAAGCCGACCCTCCAAGAATTTGTGACAAAATTAATGAGACGTGTTGTAAAGAAGAGCAAATTTACTGTTCGTTTTGTAGTTAGAAACAGACACTGCCGCCGAGTTGTATCCTTTGCACGTGGAGAAGGACTAAGTTAGAAAAGATACCTTCTATAAGCGCCTTGAACGCTGCTACGAACGCTGTTTTCTTAAAGATATCATAATCGATCTTGGCGCTTTCATTGCAACGGTAGGCGAGAAGGTGTCTATAGTGCAAAAGCTGGAAAAATTCGGCTCTCCAACGAAATATCATCAAATCAGTTGACGTTGATCGGCTTCCTTGGGGCGCTTGGTATGGTTTCTTCCAGCACCAGAATTGGGTATGAAGAGAGTTCATCAAGCCACATGTTGTCTCTGGATCGAAGAACTCGCACCTGTATTAACTATGTTCTAATAGATGGTAGACGTAGGTTTGATCCGCGATCCCATCACCTAGTCGGAATACTATATTGTTGCTGCTAACACACGCACTCTACTCTATGCTGTTCAGAACTGTGGGATGACATTTCAAGCCATAATACCGCCAACAAAACTATTTGATTGCCACAAGGTCTAAAGAGGGGGGATCACACTATAGGCTTTGGCGCTTCGTAATGAGGAAAATTGGATATCTCGCAATGCGAAGGACTCCGATTTGTGTAGTGTGGAAGAGATACCAAGATAGAGAGAGAGAGAGAGTCACATACTTGTGGAGAGCTAAAAAGAGAAACCGAAATTCGTGAATACTTGAGAATCTGATCTACATTGGCAATGCTTGAAAATACTGAGAGAAGTTTCGGCGACTTATTGAAGGTTTCAAAACTTGAGCGTAAATAAATAGAAACGAAAGGCGTGATCTGGTGACCGATGTCTAGAAAATACCGACTGTACTCTCCCTTAGACTGCTGAACAGCACCGAAAGCTCTGGTAGAATTTGACTGAACCTCTTCGAGCTGTTCCATATTGAACGAGGTTGGTGGTAGAAGAAGAAAGAATAGTTGGCAAAGGACCTGGCTTCATATGATGACTGCAAATTGATACTAAGCACAGAAAATAAGAAACGACTGGCCTTTAACTTCATTTCTGCAGACAAAAAATCAAGACCACTTCAAGCCCAACTTTTGCGGACACTACCCTCTAAGCGGGAACAGATATTTTTGTTTTAAGCTCTGAGTTCTGATTCGGTAATGTGCTCCCAGTAGAACACTCAGCCACCTGCTATAGATCAAACCATCTGTAGAGTGTGAGAGAGTGAGAGAGAGAGAAAGAGAGAGAGAGAGGGAGATAGAGAGAGAAAGAAAGAAAGATAGAAAGAGAGAGAGAAAGAGAGAGAGAAAGAGAGAGAGGGAGAGAAAGAGAGAGAGGGAGAGAAAGAGAGAGAGAGAAAGAGAGAGAGAGAAAGTGAGAGAGAGTAAGAGAGAGAGAGAAAGAGAGAGAGAGAAAGACAGAGAAAGAGAGGGAGAGAGAGGGAGAGAAAGAAAGAGAGAGAGAGAGAGGGAGGGAGAGAAAGAGAGAGAGAGAGGGAGAGGGAGAGAGAGAGAGAGAGAGAGAGGGAGATAAAGAGAGAGAGAGAGGGAGAGGGAGAAAGCGAGAGGAAGGGGGGGGGGGGGGGAGAAAAAGAGAGTGAGAGAGAAAGAACGAGAGAGGGGGAGAAAAAGAGTGTGAGAGGGAGAGAGCTGATAAACCATGGAATAGAACCACTGTGTTTTATTTTTCGTGATTTAATGCAACAATTTAATTTTCAAATTATTTCAAGTACTTCAAATTGAGTTTTCGCTTTCCGCCCAGAAATTTTCTCATCCAACTTCCAATATTTCAACAGCGTGCAAATTACATTCATTTGATTCTCATCATTTGCCACACTCCAACTGAGAAAACTGGGTAAATTTTCATTTTTTTCGAGTGCCTGCAAAATTTATGAGTGCACTTCGGAAAGTGCCTCCTCCGCCTCCAGCTTTTGACACAGCTCAAGTGAAACAGTTAGGTTATGCGCGGAGTTTTCACTACGCCACTAAGAGACCTCCTACCCGGCCGCTGCTGCTGGTTGTTAGACGACAGCAACACGTTCAGTGCCAAATGTGCGGCAGCACCAATTTTTTCGACTTCGACTTTACTTAATATACCATATATGTATACACGTAGTATGTATGTACTTATGAGACACACATTTCAATAAAAGTGATGTCTGCTTATGTCATTTCTTCGTTACGTGTGAATTCTTTTCTCACACTTTTGTTTGTATACAATTGTATTTACCCTACTTCTCCAGCTTGTCGTATGCTTTTCTTTCGCCTTGTTCTTGTCAATCTTATTGTTATATTGGTTTGTGTATGTTTTTGTTGTTGCATGAAATGTCATTATTCTACGTGTGCAACATGTTTTCTTGCCACAACTTCCCATAACTGTTTTTTGGCTGCCACTTTTTTTCTGCTGTGTCTTCCTTTAGTAGCAATTTTTTAATTTTTTATTTTGAGAAATATTTTTTCGGTTATTAAGTTGTCACAATATGTTTTTCGTTTTCATGAAAATATATTGTATTGTGCTTCAGTTCTTCATTTTCTTTCTTTGCACTGCCTTCTATTATATCTTTAGTATCCTTCATGTAGGTATGTTGTTTTTTTTTTTGATCGTTTTGTAAATTTAACTCAGTCTTCAATTTGATACTCACTTGCTAAAAGCAAACCATCACAGTTCCCTGCCACTTGCGCCGGAGTTGCTGTTGTCTGTTGTTCTTCTGTTGTTATTGTTGTTTTTGCTTCATTCATGTTTATTTCGCAAAAATGAATTATGGCATCTCTTCTCATTTTTGATGGCGCCTCAAATGTTGTATGACATCTTACAACGCATTTGACAACCGAACACAAAAAGTATTTTTTTTTTTGAATTTTGTAAATAATATTTTTTCATTTTTTATTATAGAAGTTATGGCTGCTGATATTAACCTCATTTGGATGTGTGCTAGAGATTTGAATTTTGTTTTAAAAATAGGGGTTACCGCGTCTTGCTAGATGCTTTGCGAAATCGTCTCATTCAGAAGTGGAATATTGCTTTTGGTTAAAAATGTATACGCTCAGGAAATCTATTAATTTGAGCGTCTCTTCATCTTTGATCCCTTTAATACGAGGTTAGGCAAGCTGAGCTTTGAATACTGGGCCTCCTTCCCTTTACTTAGTCTCGGTAGTTGCACAGAGAAGGCTAATAATACAGCCAAGTCCGATTTTGAGGCACAGCTTCGGCCTTTACTTTACCAGAAAATAATTTTTCTTTGTACATCAATTTAAAGTTGTCCAAAATATCAGCCTCGGCTTCATTGTTGACGAAGAGTTCACTCTTTGGTTGGTTGACAGGGAGAGATTGAGCACTTGACCACACACAGCCGCACCTAAGCCATTGAGTAGATTCATTGTGCTCTCCCATATCTCCTGTGTATACCAACTATGCGTTTGCAGACAGTTCACTCGGTTTTATACATAGTCTTTTTAGTTTCTTCCAAGCTTCGTAAGGTTTGAGCTTGGAAACATTATATTGAGATGTAACGTCTTACACTGTTGAAAGTCGGGTGCGCACAAAAGTAGATCTCCAGCGTGTTGTCATCCTTTTTTCATGCTCTGCACTAAACCAATTCCACTTTATTTCCATTGTGGTGTTGCTATCTCATGGGTAGAAGCCCCGTCAAAATACCTATAAGAACACAAATTTCTCTTTTTGCTTTGTAGTAAGTCCTTGAGTCGGAAGAGTTCCAAGACGTTAAGAGTCTCTATATGTTCCACTACTTTAAACAAGATTTGAAGGCACTGAAGGGTCTAAGACAGCCGTTCCTTTTTTCATTACCTTCTACATCGGTGTGATCTGGGGCCCAAGTAAATTTCGCTGTGTTTTCCCGTGATATTCTCTTGATTGCTTCTTTGTATACTCGTATTCTGACACATGTAGACTTTGTGTGGACATACATGATTGCAGCTTGGCTGTCTCCTAGAAGCCTGATAGATTTTCTCATTAAATCGGTTGCCCATTTGGCACCTTCATTACACTATCCGCTTGGAAGACGGAGTTGTAGTCATTGAGTTTGAAGTTACCATGGTTATTGTTGTGATCATAGAAGAACGCTGCTCCTGTGTTTGCCTCATATTCAGATCCATCACTCTGTAGTTATGGATATCTTCATTGTTACGGGAGATCTCGCCCTCTCTGCTCGGGAAGGAGTAGGCTGTCATATCCTTCAGAATTCGGGAACTGGACACAATTTCTTAGAGTACTTAGGCGGCTAGATATGTAAATACGGGTCTTAAGCCACTACATACATCATCTGAGTTCGTAGTTACAATTTTAGCGCAATAGATTTCCTGCAGGTATTTCAAATTCGCTACGCTTTACTGGCTCTACTTTCAACCTTATGCCTGCGGCTAAGTATATTTGATCTGGAAATATTAGGTTCGGTAAAAATACTTGCCGATACGGAAGCATAGACACACTCAAGCCATACTGAGCTCAATGAGACATCTCGAAAAATTTCTCTAACCCTGGGCTCGGCTTGATTTCCATACACTACCATTTCTTTAGTAATTTTATTACGTCGCTTACTTTAGTTTCTGACAAATGGAAAATCTCTCCATAACAGCGTCTGAGAAACTCTTAAGTCTACTTACACTTAGAGCAGAGATCGCTTTATAGGTGGATCATCGTTTCTACATTCCTGCAACTCCTGCAGGATCTTCTAATTACCATTGAAGCTACTTCTACTTTTTGAGAAAATCTTTTCCTGCTCCATTTCGTCCAGGTACACGTCTACTTGTGTCAAGTTAAGTTTCTTTCCTACTTCAAAGCGGCTTGACCTTGAATGCATTTCTTCAGTAAAATCGGAAAAGGGTAGCAGTAACTGGAGGCCATGCCTTGACTGTGAGATTGCTGAATCAATGAAACCACCATATGAGTAAGTCTTTTCATGAGAACCGGTGCGAACTAAAGGCTTCCGAGCCTATAAACTTCGTTGATGGCCGCGTAAATTTAATTTCTTCGTTCCCAGTCCACTTTAAGTGACGCGCAGGTGTCCTCACTTCACACCTATTTGCTCTTATCTTCTTATTAAAAATCTGGAAGTTCTAGAAGGCGCGACTCGTTATTCGTAGTCACTCACGTAAAATCGTCCAGTAACATTTTCTTCTCCGTACCCATGCTATCGAGGCAGAGCCTAGCATATGCAATTACTAAGACAATGAAGTTGAGGGAGATGGAACTAGAGTCGGAAACACAAGAGTGATTCTCTCGTTGGACTTGGCAATCAAATTCAAGCCGGGAGGAAGACAGGCTAATTAGAGGAAGACAGTAAAATATGACAACTTGACGTTAAGTCTCAGAAGTGGAATATCCTTTGCAAAATCATTACTTTTTTTCTGTTAGGACTGTGGACATTGTCGAAGTTCACAGAATGAAGCATTACGAAGAAGGTCCTCAGGTCTTAACAATTTCAGCACAATTTTTTTGGTTAAGCTAAAATATAAAGGTCACCCAGACGTTGTTAAGAATTGGCACTTGCATTTGTAAAACCAGAGACAACACAATCATTAGCCCGTTAATTCGGTGCGGCGGGCTCCCAAAACTATGAACCCTAAAATGGAAGCATTTTTTTCGTTGCGAAGAGGAGTTCATCACACCATATCCTCGATATGAGAGCTAACTTCAGAGTTCTCATTACTTAAGCTTAACGTGTTTTGATCCAAAGTAACACCACCGCTCCAGAAATAAGTATTTCTTTACAGAAGCTATCAGACGTAACGTGGTACGATGAATTGACAGCGCATAAGGTTTTAGTCCGTGGGTTCCTGAAAGCGCAAGCACGCTGACCTTCTCATCTTCCTGAAAGGAGAGCTCACTAAGAAGCTCATCTGTTCAATTGTAAGCCAAAACTTATGAGCTGAAGCCAAACTCCTTGTTCTCTAAAGGAGTACCATTACCTTCAGGCAAGATCCCAGAAACAGCCGACCAGTTGCACTGGTATCACCCTGCGACTCTGAGATTTCAACGCAGCTCACCTCTCCACGGAAAGTCTCACGCCGCCCAGTCTGCTAGTTGGCTGGTAGTGAGGAAACGAGTACATTACGATAAAGAGGAAGGAGCAAGAAGGTCTCGCAAATCAATTGCACCTAAAAAGTCTTACTTAGGATTTGCAACAATGTTGCTGCGGCGAAAGAACAAAAAGTGCTGACATTAATTTGATTGGCATTCAGAGGAGCTATCACTTGAGTAAGACAAAAAACAAAAAAAACTAAAATGTGAATGAAAAGTAAAAGAAAAGTAAACAAAAAGAGAACGACAAAAAACGCAACTAACTATGCAATGAATGCTAAAAGAGAAATTCCATGTAAAGTGTCACACACTCGAATACTTCTCAATTGGTTGACCATAAAAACCATTTAGCCATTTGCCAGCAAGACCAACAACACTACATTGGGCAGCACGAAAACGAGAGCTGGGGTGTGTGTTAAATGGAAATGAAGAGGAAGAAGGAGAAGGAGAGCTTCTAGAGTGTGCAGACGGTAGAGAAAGGTGTGAGGTGGGCAGTACACGCATGGCTCCTGACGTCGACAGTTCTTCAATACAATATTAGCAATTGCATGCGGTGGCTCCTTCGTTTCAGTCCGCTCTCATGTGGAGCGTGCTACCAATTTTATGTGTAACTCAAGCTCATGTTTGCCGTCTGCCAACTGCATGCATTGAATGCTACAAAAACAACAGACTCTAGATAAAAAGTGCAATAGAAAATAAACTATTGTATGGATGGCCGCAAGAACTTCATTTTATTCACTCTCAGTGAGTGCCACATGCCGTATGCCGCATGCCACATGCAGAGTAGTGATGGACAAGTGCTGCAGCACCACATATACACCGTTTTACTTACTTCCACTCAACCCGCATGTATTCGTCCGTCCGTTGATCCTTTGCAAGCAATAAAATTTCAATGTCGGTTCGAAGCCATGGCCAAACGTACATCTCAACCTGCCGTTGACCACGTCCAAGCGAATGGACTTTGTTTGCTTGCGTCCACTTGCCCTTCCAGCTGCCACATATCCTTCGCCCCACATTACCGGGCTGCAACAAACTTCTCTATTTCTAATTTATTTTATTTTATTTCTTTCTCATCTGTTTTTTTTTGTCTTTTTATTCTTCCATTTATTTTATCGTTTTGTTTTTAACTTTTCAATGTCGTTTCGTTGTATTTTTGTAACTTCCAATCCGACATTTGTACATATCCTGACAGTTGAGTTCAATATTCTTGTCCATCCGTCTGCCCTCTCTGTTCGGTTTGTTCCTCTTCTCCGCCCGTCGAGTCTTAGCCTCGTCCTCAGCGCTGCCGTTCAATGAGTTTGTCCACTTCCTGGTGAGCAATTGATTTCTGCAGTTACTTCGCATACTCAACCTCTGACCAACCTCTGACCACCCTCTTGGTTGGCTGTCTACTTTGTGTTATGGGTCATTTAGCAATTTTTCTCTAATGCCTCCGTTAGCACGTCCTTTCGTCGCTCTTCATCGTTTTTTCCTCCCCAGCTATGCATTTGCTTGCAGCTCTTGGCGATGTGTGCTAGTTTGCTGCACATTTAGAATGCTTTGTAGATGGATGTGGGGGGATTTAGACAGATTAATGATTTAACGGTTTCACGAAATCGGTTTCGTAAGTTCAAATATTCGCTGTTTTCGGAACTCCATTGGAACTCGGTTTCTATAAAGCCTGTTTTAACACTTTATCCCCGGTCGGGGAGTTAGTTTTATTATTCTTCGTAAGCTCCCACTCGGACATCATCACTGATTTGAGCTAAAGAATTTTCAAAAGATAAAGCCTGTCGAAAGAGGCGTCTTAGTTTCCGTAAGAGTGGAGTTTTTATACCGGAATTACCAGAATTTTTAACCGACCAATGAGTCACACTCCCACAACATACCCGAAAGACCAATAGAAAAATGTTTTGCGACTACAACAACAACAGTTCTCTTGGAAGGCCGAGAGGTGGGCCCGGAGGCATTTTCTAAAAAGACTTTCACTTCCGATTTCTTTATCCCAACGAGATGGGTAAGTTCTTGGTTCGATAAGAATGGATCTGTATAAAGATAACTTCAAATTATAGTTCCGCTTCCCTTCAAACTCAGCGCCTTGACTTCTTCCGCTCCCTCATTAGAAAGGCAGAACATAACACATGGGTCCACGACCAGTTTCCTTGGGATACGCCATTCCAGTTAACCGATCTTCTTCCTTGAAGTCCAACAGTTTGGTACCTCGTTGAACTACGAGGCTCAGAAAATACTGAGGCTGATTTCCTATAAATTTTAAACATCAGTAATTCAGTGGAGCCTTGATGGGCCCGCCTTGGAATGTGCTCTTAGCACAAAACAAAGTTATCTGCTCCGCTTCGCGTGAACTCACTTTCGTCACATCCCTCAAAAGCATTTGCACAATCGACCAGATTGCCTGTTATTACAACAATACATACAATACTTCCATTTGTTGGTCATACAGACCAACAGAGAACAGTTTAAGTTGTTCGAGCCTTTGTCAGCTTCCACGTCAACTGTTGGGCAACAATGTCTACCAGCATGCAACCTTTGGTCTACATTCTTCTTCTCCTTCCTGCTCTCCGAACATTTCACATTGTTCTAGCTTGATAGCGAGACCTCTGCCCGCCTCGTTAGTTAGTTATTTATGCTGGCTGTTTCATGCGATTATTTTTGGCCCTTATTATTTTCGTCTTATGGCCAATTGTGGCATACAGAGTCTTTCAATATTCTCTCGGTGCAGCGTGTGGCTGTATTGTATGTGGTGCCTGTCGCTGACCAGCACTTGTTGGTAATAAACTTATTGCCATCAAAATGGTATTCATTGTTGTTTAGTGAGAGCTTCAAAGGGAATTGGTTTCTGGTGGGTTTGCAATTGCTGCGAGGTGTCGTTGGAAATATTTATTTAAAGGGTTGTTGAATACTCTTTTTTTCAAACCCCCAAGAGTGCCTTAAACTGTATTAGATTACAAAATATTTTGTGATACTATGATCCCGAACTATTTATCTTTCAGTGGATTTTGGTTTTTTGTGTAATAGATGTGTAACCAACTCAGCCTCACGACACACAAAATTGGAGGTTATGTTGGTGTTCTCATTCTAAAGTTTTCAGCCGGAATTCTATAGTCGAAGTTGTATCGAAATCTTTTTATAATACATATTATTCAGTGCTTGACGATCCTCCGCGTCCCGAGACTAGTTAACAACGTTGTGTCAGGTATTTCAGATGATTACTATGATATAAGTAACAATATCCAATACAGAACCTGACAAGATCCATTAATCTCAGCTTGGTATGCTTTATTATTCGTACGAGTTCCTATATCATACACATTCGTTGGAGTATCTTGATCGAATACTACTTCGAATAGCAGTTAGATTGGTCTTCAAACAGCGGACCGTACCAAGTGGATTAGATGTGTACTCCGGCGGAGTTTCTACCGCCTAGTTTTAGGTTAGTTCTTGGCTTGATTTTGTTTCGTTAGGAGGTTTCTTAAGGCGAGAAGGGTTAGAATGGCGATAGTCGAACTTATACTTGTCTCAGCACCTCAACAACAGAGAACAGAAGTTCATAAGAACAGTCCAAAGTGCACCAATTAGCATACCAGTTCCATAAGTCTGGAAGCTAATGCCAGGTTTTTTGAAATCATTCTGTACAGAAAACTGGGTTGGAAAGAGCAGCGTTGATATGCATTAGTTCTGCGCTTAGAAACACTTAAACTGAAGCTCTAAACGTAGGTCAGGGATTGCCTATAGCTTTGATAGGCAGTAGATCAGATGGCACCGCTCTCGGCTCTACGCGTGAGATAACAGAAATAATAGAGCTGTCAACCAACTGGACACACGTGCCATATTCGCCATATTCGTGTTTTCAGTTGTAGTCAGCCAGTAATAAAAGCTCTAGGCTCAATCACGACAAACTTTGGAATTTTACTGGACTGACGAAGATCTCCAAACGCTTAAGGCTGTCTACTGAAAGTATATTTTCATACAAGTCAGAGCAAAGCTGTGGAAAACAGAACTGGTGTAGGTCGTTAGCTCATAATGTCGAAGGAAAAGTCACGCCAGAGGTGATGAGGATTCTGACGGGACATCACTTTATGGGAACACATGTGGAAATGCTAGATACAATGATGAGGAGGAGAGGATTTTTCACTCGCCTTGCGCATTCCCCGTTCAAAGAAAAATGGTGACATCGCTGGTTTGGTCTCAATACTCTCGAACGGCAACCTCTCTTTACTTAACCAAACCTCAGCCTAGATCGAATTTTTTCAAGCATCTATTGAAATCGAAACCTGAGAATATATAATTCGACTTTGGGATAGAAAACGAAAAGTATGAAGAGTCCAGTTAAACCATCACTTGAATTTTTTTCTTGTCAAGAGAATAAAAATACCAATAGACGTGTCTATTGTGACCAATAGGTGGCGCTGCAGGCAAAACTTTGATGAAAGCTGTATTTAAGCTTTGATGAAAGCTGTATTTAGAGCTTGATTTAATAGGGAAAAACTTTGCACATGAGAGTGGTAAAAAGAGAAAGAGAAAGATAAAGAGAAAGAAAAAGAGAAAGAGAAAGAGAAAGAGAAAGAGAAAGAGAAAGAGAAAGAGAAAGAGAAAGAGAAAGAGAGAGAGTGAGAGAAAAAGAGAAAGAGAAAGATAAAGAGAAATAGAAAAAGAAAGAGAAAGAGAAAGAGAAAGAGAAAGAGAAAGAGAAAGAGAAAGAGAAAGAGAAAGAGAAAGAGAAAGAGAAAGAGAAAGAGAAAGAGAAAGAGAAAGAGAGAGAGAGAGAGAGAGGGAGAAAGAGAAATAGAAAGAGAAAGAGAACGAGAAAGAGAGAGCTACATTCAACACTTTTATTAGATGTTCAGAATTATGCGTGCTTTAATTGCGGTCTTTAACTCATATTGTTTTAATACTTGCTTTAAACTTTTTAAAAAGCTACCGAAAAAGTGATCCGCGCTCTCAGTTAGGGTTTGAGCCGCGTGTAATCGACATTCCACTTTTCAAGCACAGCCCCTTATACCCGTTCAGTCCTCAGGTACATCCTAAAGAATCTCCCCGATTGGGTGCGCCTTGAATCGTCGTGTTCTATTGCTTTTCAGCTACTACTTTCTCTACTTTCATTGCAAATCCTCTTATTTTGATTGCCATTTTCCACTTTATTGCTTACAACAACTTTACAACACATACTTTATTCTTCCCCAGCAAGTCTTTTGTAATGCAACAACACACATCATTACTTAAAAATATCCAACCACACTGCTCTTGGCACACCTGTGCTGCGCGGCGCCACAATTGGAGCGTAAAGCGCTTTGGCTTTGTTATCCTTTCGCGCTCACTTGAAGTCAAATGCGACACTCATGTACACACACACATCTACACTACCCACAGGAGCGCTAAAAAAAAGTATATTGTACATTCAGGCAATTTTTCACATTTTCATTTCACACTTCTTTCTTTGCGCATTTTTCATTTTCATGCGAGAAATGTCGCGCTGCCGCTGCTAAATTTGTTACACTTTTCAACGCTAAGGACGCAGGTGTTTGTTGGTATGCATGCCACATGGTTGCTAGTTGGTGCGTACATTTACTGCTATACTCTTTGGCATTGTTGTTAACTCACTCTCCTTCTCCTCCTCTCCTCCTGGGCAATATAATGTAGGTAATAAGCCAAGATTTTTCTTGACTTCTCGCCACATTTATCTCATGCCACAGCTGGTTGCTTACGAGCGACGGCAGCAGCAGCAGCAGCATATTGTGCGGTGTAAAGTGGCAACATACGAATTATGTGACACATACAAATGCATGTATGTGTGTGTTTGGCTGTAAGTGTGTTTGCATTTCGAGCGTGTCGCAATAACATTAGATTCACACCATAAGCCACAAACAGCGAAATGACGATATGAGGCTGCTTAGCAGTCAACAAACTCCGCTCTACACATACACATACAAATACACACGTACACAATATACTTCGTCCTTCTTCAGCTATGTTTTAGTTATCCTTTAGCTGCTAAGCTCGCTGGTTGGTATTGTCGCTGGTGATGATGGCAGGATTACTCTTTCTTTCTTTCTTTCTTTCTTTCTTTCTTTTGTTGTTATTGTCATTCTTCTCCCACTCACTTTTTTTTAAACCGTTAAGTTGCTTGCTCCATTCTGTCGTCGCGTATGGAATGTCTCGCTAGTAAATGTTAATATTGTACAATAATAACAACACGCTTTGCTTCTTACTCTTGAAGGCTTGTTAATGTTTCAGTGTTTGTTGTTGTTGTTTGTTGTTGTTGTTGCTTGGCATTAACACTTGTTTTAGTGGCAAAGTGTGTTGATTAGCATCATATGTTTGGGATAATTTTTTACTCGCATTCACTCGTTTTGGTGGAAAGTGTGTGGTGGAGTGTGTTTACTTGTGGTTTAGTGTGATATTTGGTGGTGGCATAGGGCTAAAAAGAGGATGGGGGAGTGGAATTACCAAATATACTGTGGGAGATTGCTTCTTGACTTTTAAATAATAACAATCGCAATATTAAATGAATGTTAATATTTTTTGTGGGGGTCAAAAGACAATTTTTTAAAGTTTTGAAAATTAATTTATGTTAATATATAAATACATATGTACATTTACACTAGGCAGCAAATGAAAGTATAAACTTCACAGTAGTTGTTTCAGTGAAGATATATTAAAATAAATAAATAACAATTGATACAATATTATAATATTTCCATAAGTGCGTGGTTAACAAAAACATAAGAATATACTTTTTTCCAGATATCGAATATATTTCTTTTATTTTATCGAAATGGATTTCAATACAAAATGCATCAAATAAAAGTATAAACTTGCAAAACAAATGAAAAATTCTGTTTTAAAATAAATTTAGTGATCGGTATTCCCACCTTTGCTCTGAATTACTGCACGAAGACGTTTTGGCATACTTCGAACCAAATTTTCCAACATTGCTGATGGAATATTAACCCATTGACGCCTTATTTCTATTAAATATGGCTGCAAGCTTATGATACTGCCTTTTTTTTGGGTTTAAAATTGGCCACAAATGCTCCATCTGAGATTTGCCAGCATAGTTTTTCGATGGCATTATCTAAAATAAAACGAGTTGCAAGTCGGGACTTGTTTTTTGGTCGTTATCTTGTTGGAAGATAAACGACCCCAATAGCATTTTTTCTGCACTTATCGCATTGATTCCATCCATCGATTTTCACCAAATTACCCACACCAAATTTTAAGAAACAGACCCAAACCGTGAGAGATCCACCTCGATGTCTAACCGTTGATTGTATACACTGTGGGGTGAAGCGATCAGAAGGTTAACATCACACTTGCTTACATTTTTTTGAATTCCTCAGCTCGAATTTGGACTCATCGGGTCAAATTACTTTGTCCCAAAATGCAGTTGGCATACTTACATAATGTTTGGCAAAAGCCAGTTTATTTTTCTTATTCAAAATAGAAATCATGGGTGTTTTTTTTTTGCGAAATAGTTTTTCAAACCAAATGTTCTTAATTTTTTCTGCACTGTAATGGATTAAACATTAAAATTCACACTTTCGATCAATTCCCTCGCTGTAATTTCAGGTTTGCTTGCAACTTTCCATCTCATGAGGCGCTCAACATGTGTGGTAATTTCGGGCTTGGGACCTCCTTCCCATTCTTGAAGTTTTCGAAAACCCACCGATCGAAATAAAATACGTGTATTTTTCAGAAATGTTTGCATATGTTTCACCCTTTTTCCTATCTTCCACAATTAAATTCCGAATTTTTTCAGTTTTCTGCATTTTTAACTTAAAACAGAAAAAAGCTAAATCTAAAAACTTTTTATCGTAACAATAATTCACTTAATCACAAATCGGACTAGGGACTAACTTAGAAAGAGAGAGAGAGAGAGAAAGAGAGAGAGAGAGAAAGAGAGAGAGTGAGAAAGGGAGAGAGAATGAGAGAGAGAAAGAGAGAGAAAAGAGAGAGAGAGAGAGAGAGCAAGTTTAATATGGTGGTTGTTCAAGGTAAGCCTTGTGAAGTGGTCCGGTATCGGGGTGATAAATGTGGGGTTAGAATTGACTCGTTCTGCCTTAATTTTATTATAAAGTATTCATTTTATACTTATGAATATGTGCTTATTTAAAATTTACTTGTAGAGAAATATTTTTACTATCTGTGTATATTCAATAAGTTTTCTTTTTTCTTTCTTTCAGGTAATTCAATGTCTACCATATTCCTTAGATGCATTCACATATAATATAATACCTATATCAAGAGCTAAATATGGTAAGATACAAATAAGATTTTTATAACATGCACGTGTATAAAATGGTTTAGAACTTAGGTATGAGGGATATCCTACCATGGGCCAGCATATCAAAGGCACAGCATGCTTATACGAAGTAAAGAGCATAAAGAACACGCCCTTGATAATGTATCCTAACAGGTAATTGTGGAAGGTCTAACAACAGTCCAGGTATTTTGGATAAACAGTTTGCTAGACTGTAGGAAGATTAGCGCAAAGTGGAACAGACACACGCTAGCGCATGCAGGAACTCCTCAGGGTTGTGTTCAATGAGCACTCCTATGGCTACTCGTAGGAAATGAGTTTAGATTAATTGCCATATAACGCCAATGCATGAGGCCAGAAGATAGGCTCCATGTTGTACCCAGTATCTTTTTACATGCATAAAAGGCACAACTAGCCCTTTTCACCCTTCGCACTATAGTCAGCTTCCTCATAAGTTTGCTTGAAAATTACTTCCAAGTACTTGGGATGGTTATGGTAATTTACTGATAGCCCGTTGAGTCTCGGGGGTTATCTCGCGATGGTTTGGTACCTTCTTGTGAACGGCATCACTCACATCCGTTTTGTCAGCGTTTTCCTCTAAGTTGAAGTAAAGTGATCTTGCTCAACGGTGTACGACCCTTAGAACCCTTACACTTACGTTACAGATGGTCTCCAGGAAATTCCCCGAATGTTCTCCGCCTAGGTATTTAGTTTGGGTGCTTTTCCTTCGAATTTTTCCTAGAATCTTATTTGCTACGAGTTTCCATTTTCAGATGGTACTCCATGCGCTAAATTGAGCAGTCTAGCTTGCCACAGCGCGGTAGACTTTTTATACATAGTAGACTTTCGACTGTCGCCTTCTGGGAGATGTTATTAAATTTAATTTATTTTTCTGACAGGAGGCAACTCTGATAATAAATTACCGTCTTCACAGGTACACTCTCCAGATTCAATGAAGCTGTGCTAAAAATTCGAACAAAATCGGTTGAGCGTTTCGCAGGCTATAGGTTGCATAGATACCCACATCGTTTTTTATAAATTTCGATAAAATTATATATGAATGAAAAATGTGTGCGAATTTCAATTTATTTTTGTACATTTCTACTGTTCCTTGCACAAAAATGTAAGTCAAATATTTATCTGCCCGAAAGCATTTCATAAGTCATAAATAACTGCTTATGCAATCTCCAACCTCAGCAAAGCTCCAGCTTCCCAGCATCTGCAAATCAAGGCAGCTCTCCATCACTTAAATCTACTTTACAAAACTACACAACAGCAATGAATATTGCAATAGTTGCAAGAGATGTTGCACAAATGCACATACCATACAAAATTCGATAGCATCCTTTGCTCTCCACCTTCCTCCAGCCCCGACGCAGCAAACTGCCAGTTGCATTGCCAATTGTGGATGCTGAATGTTTTATGGAATCTCTAGAATTACAATTCCATAAGTTAATATTTTATTTATCAATTTTCAAAGTGCATAATAGCATTTGCAACAACATAATGACAGAGCAACAGTCGAGAATGCAATGCAACCGTTGGCAACAAAATGGCAAATGTCAGTCAGTCAGTAGTGTTGCATGCTACCAGCAGCAGAGTAGAGAAACAAAATTTTAATTATTCATGAATTTATGAAATATCAAATGCATACCTGCTGTAGAGATGACTTCACAGTGTGTGAGAGAGAGAGAGGGAGAGAGTGAGGAGAGCACAGAGCAGCAAAGTAGATGAGAGAAGCAGTCTGTACGTCAGTCAGTCAGACAGTAAATCAATATTGGAGTACAAAATATAGTCCAAGTGAGGGTTGTTGTTATTGTTATGTGAGTTGTTGTTGCCCGTGCGATTTGTGGCAACTTGTGGCATGGCAAATTGTTCATGTCAATTCGCATTTAGACAAATCATACAAATCCAACAGCAGCAGAAGCAGCAGAAATTACAACAAAAAGCACTACTTGAACACACGGCAACAACAAAAATAACAACTGTACTACTAAAGCACAGATATTTCAATGTGTCTATGTGGCAAATCATTATAAGCCATTGACAGCTGACAGTTAAAGAGCTATATAAAGCAGCAGCAGTAGCAACAGCAACAACAACAACAACAACAACAACAAAATGTTGTTGAATGCATATGGCAAGTGAAATGGAATGTTGTTGTTGTTGTTGTTGTTGCACGTATTGACTTCGGTCATGTTGCAAGTTGCAATACTTATCGTACAGCAGCAGCAATCATCTTGCCACTTAACTGTTGTTGTTGTTATTGCTGTTGCTGTTGCCTGGACCCATTGGCTTAGTAATTGCTCTTCCTAGTATTTTATTAAATTCACTTAAGTTGTTGCTTTTGGTTGTTGTTGCTCTGGGTGTGAATAAATGGTGTCCAAATCGAAATGAAATTGAAACGATTAATGGCAAATGATGAAGCCTTTGTGGTGGATGATGGTGGCTTAGCTGCACCATTGCGAAGGACATGGCATTCTTCAAATCGGCTGGAGTTGATGGCTTACCGGCAGAACAATTCAAACATTGTGGTAAGGAACTGACAAGGTGCTTGCGTCAGCTTCTTTGCAGAATGTGGTCGGACAATTGGAATCTAATCGAGCTCTGTCTAATCCATAGAAAATGGAACCCCACAGTCTGCGCCAATTACCGTGGGATTAGATTCCTAAATATCCCATATAAAGTCCTATCGAACGTATTATTTGAAAGACTGAAGCCCAACGTCAATAAACTGATGGGACCTTATCAGTGCGTCTTTAGACCTGGTAAGTTAATCATGGACCAGATATTTAACACGCGACAAACCCCTTCTCTTCGTGAGCACTCTTCCGCAATAGGAAAAGGAGCTACCTCTACGCCGCTATGCCTGTATATATATATGGCATTGATATCATAATCCCTAAGAACCGCGTCGTTAATTATGCCTTCTCCAAGCTTCACAAAAAGTCTTGTAGTGAAGCGAGAACAAGACGAAATATCTCCTGCCATTAAAGAAATAGTTGACGCACTTGCGTCTTGGCTTCCGTCTTCACATCCAATGCAGAACCACTCTTGCCAACAAACGTTACTTTGGACTGGGTTGGCCATTTGAAAAGTCAACTCCTCTCTCGACGAACTAAACCCGAACTCTACAAGTCATCCATCATTCCCGTCCTATTATATGATGCAGAAGAATGGACGATATCGACATCCGATGATTTTCGCTTTGCGAGTTTTCGAGGGAAAAGTTTTGCGAAAGCTGCGGACGTTGGAGCAGTGAGCTGTACGAGTTATACGCTAACATTGAAGAAGAGACAACAGCTCCGCCGGCTGGGTCATATCAACCGAATGAATGAAAGTACTCCAGCTTCGCGGGCGGAAGCAGAGGAAAAGGAAGATCTCCACTCCGTTAAAAGAATCAGTTGGAGAGCTGGTTTCACCTAGCACTTCCAACTGTCACCAAACCAAAGATAAAGATCGAATGGAGCGAATTAAATTGCCTGTTGGCCAAAGCGAGGGTGACAGTCCTCGACCGGATAAAATCCTTCGGGTTGTTGTGAGAAAGAGCATTGAGCTTCAAATACTAGAACCGCTGGTTGGACGGCTTACCAACAGGCTTTACATGCCTTCTACCGAGAATCCTTTACCACCTACTTGAACTCTATTGTAATGAATAGCGTCAAACCACCACCCATTGCAGATGAAAAGCTCAAGCTACCTCAAGGGCCCCACGTAATACTGGCACAATTAAGATCTGGCTACTGTAGTTGATTAAATTCCTACCCATCCAGACTTGACATACCCAACGAATGTCCTGTATGGAATGAGTCCCTGTACGACCACCTCTTTCCATGCTCTTTAAAACCAACTCAACTGAACTCAAGCCCATCTTTTTCGATGACTCTAACTGAACTTGTCTGTTTCTAAGCGGGTTTAGACTTGTCACTACAACAGCAACAACTAAGAGTAACAAAGTTTTATCTCTTTATAAGCCGACTCGGGCATAAATAAGAGGTGTCCCGTCCAACAAATGGAGAAACCTTCGGTTTATATTAAGCCGCCTTCGAACGGCTGATGGTTTTTTATGAAGAGCTTTAATTTTATGACAGAAATACACTCGCCGAGGGGCGACCGAAATTCGAAAATTTAATTTAATTTTTTGTTTGCAAATTATTTTTCTTTAACTGTCAGGATTTGAATCCGTGCCTTCCGAATGGCAGTACGCAATGCTAACCACTCTGCTACCGCGATCAGACAGCCATAAAAGCACTGGGCTCGCTTCCGCTAAACTCCAAATTAGTGGTAAGCTGTCGCCGGTCCCTACAGGAGATGGCTAAACAAAATTGACGGGTCTCTCGCCTGGGTTCCTGATCGCAGCGACATCGAGGGAAACTGTAAGGCGATTCTTCTCGATAAAGAACGCTTCGGCATGTTTTTTGCTACATGCAAACTGCTTCTCAAAGAATTCATATATGAACAAGCCGATACAAGGAATGGCATTACAACCTGCCGCAAAACCAGGCACACATGCCTGAACTGGGATAGGAAGAGATCACGAGATACATATGTACTCCTTAGAAAGAGGAGACATGACCAAAGTTATAGGAGTTCTGACCGGCCACTGTCTGATAGGATGCCACGCAAAAAGACTAGAAGTTGCTACAGAAGCTGCAAGGAGGATATAGAGAAGGAGAAGATCACCCATCTCTTATGCGGATGTCCTGCTTTGAACAGGGCGAGGTTTCGAAATTATGTCTGTGCTGGAGTCGACGTGATCATGTGAGTGGTAGTTCGACTAGAGACAGAGATTGAATGTCTCTGCAATAGATTTAAGACAACACTCAGTCTTTCACGTCTTTCTTTTTTTTCTGAGATATTTCTCGGTTGGCGATGATATCAGAATGTATAAGAAAAACTTCGTGCCCTTCAAATCCTTGCGGCGATCATGATTTAAAATTATGAGAGATTTTTGAAAAATTTTTAAAAAGAAAAAATAAATCGCTTTAATATTTATACTCTTAAGGATACATATAAAAATCAATATTCTTTTATTCATTAAATTCGACATAAAATTTTCAACCAAAAAGTATTTTCAGTGAATTTCAGCTCTCCCTCCAGCCACCAGAGTGAAATTGTTGGAATTTCAATTAAATCAGAAAACTCACCGAACTTGGTGGCATGACTTACAACAACTGCGGTAAGCTTTAAATGCCAAAATTCGCACTCAGTCATTCAGTACATAAATACTCCTTCATACATATATACATACCTATATGTGTATGTAAATACAATATGTGCTCGCCATGGAAAATTCAACCCTTCACTTTCGTTTGGCGCGAAGTTGTAAGTCTGTCAGTTAGTCAGACGAGACAACAACGTGTCTGTTTGTCTGGAAATCATAAGCAAGAACAAATTGTTCTTTTTTCTGTACTCTACCATGCGAGCTCTCTTTCGAAGAATAAAGTTTACAGTAAAAAATAGATTTGTATGTCTTTGGAGTGTCGTTGAGGGGGTTATCTTGAATTCAATTTGGACTATAAGGAGTACAGGAATTGAGAGGAGTGATTAAAGAAAACTTTCTCCTCTTAAAAAATTGAATGTTGCCTGAATTTGCTGACATCTGAAGTGGTTTTCCACGAGGTTATACTCCGAAAATTTCCACAAAAATAATTTGCCGAATTGAATGCTGTTGAATTGCTTGTCATGTTGTGTTACTGACTTCTACACACAATGACATTTATTTGATTTCCAACACGGCGTTTGTGCCACATGCCACCAAATGCCCATCAAAAACCCGTGTATCTACTTAGTAGACACACTGTACATACCAATAAACACTTATATAATTATGTTTACTTATGTATACATATACGAATATGTACATATGTGTATATGTTTGTTTTTGTGTACACCACAACACTTCACAAATGATATCACAATAATTACACGCAGCATTACAAGTGGTAATCGCGGTATTTGTTTGTTGTTTTAATCGATGCCGTTGCTCGTCTCGTTTCACTCTTGTGTCGTGGCTATTGCGATGGTTGTTTTTGTTGTTGTTGTTTATGTGCAGCAGCTATGTTATTAATTAAATACTGTAGAAATTTCTCATTTTTCTCTCATACCAATGAACGATTTCGACTGGATTTTCAATTTTCAATCTTCTTTTCAATATTACTTTGGTGGCATTGCACTGAGGAAGAATGGGAACGAATGTGTGGGTGTGTTTTTGGTGTCTCGCGGCTATGAAATATATTTGTTTCACACAACTGGGTGTTCATGAATGGATTGCTGTGAAAAATTCTACTAGTATCTGACGGTACTAGTTTGAAACTAGTTTAGTATAGAAGAAAATAAAACCAGTTCGGGACATCATGTAGAGTTTTTTCTTTCTATGTTAAGTGAAGTAGCATTTTATTAAACAAAATTTAACTAGTATGTAATAGTACTACTTTGTAACTAGTAAATAAAGGATGAGTTCATGGTAGTGCTAATTTAAATCTATTATGTTATATTGAAATTGAATTCACTTCATTCGTTCATTATTTTGTTTAAGCAATTTATTTATTTTGGTGAAGTAGTATCTTAGCACGCATAATTGAACTGGTATTTTACTGGTATGGTACTGATGAATAATTTGTTAATTTGCATTTATTTTTATATAAATGCAAATTATGTAGTTTATTCACACTTTAAACTCGCTCCCAGATAGATGCCACACAGCCATAACCTTTTTGGCGGAACACAGACAAATCCCTGGCAATTGTATGGCGGAGCTAGGGAGAGTAAACTCTGACTAAAATAATGAGTCCGTAAATCACAGTAGTTACCTTGTCTTCGGCAAAACTCAGGCTAAAATCGGCTTTCACCAAAACAGCCAACACCAGATGGCTTTGCAAATTAACCTGCAACGTGACTATATAGCTTTGGCCTATGTGAAAGCGCAAGGTATCTAATCCTCTTAGATCGATTCACCATTAACACAACAACGGCTAAACTAACTGGACACTGTTTAATGGAACCTTAAGGGAGGAGAATAAGATACGAATGATTTTTATCGATGCTGAGGAAGAGTCTGTCGGGCACCAACTCTGTCACTGTCAATCCCTAAGCATTATAGGAAATGAATACCTGTGACATATCTTCTTTGACAGCCAGACTAATGTAGCAACGGCTGGTATAGGCAGTATTACATCATTCCTAAGGCAGCCGAATTACTACGTACATCTGAGAAGGTGAGAAGTACATTACAGCGGTATCGCAATGGACCTTCAGGCCTTCAGCAACCGCATCAACTAAACTCAACTCATTCTACTTCACAACTAGTACCACACTTTGCTGGATGCATACGTGGACATACCTGTGTGCCTATGTGGTTCACTCACATTTACTATGCCGGGAATTTCAATATTTCCATATTAATCACTGCACATCATAACACAACTATGCCATGCCATGCCATATTATAATTTCCTATGCATCCCTTTTAACCCCAATGTGTCTATAATTAACTTATGTTCTCATGTAACAGCGAGAGGCTTGTGTTTTGGTGAGTAGCCTGCGGCCGATCGGTTGCTCTGTAGAGTTGTTAGCCATAGTCGCTGTGTATTATGAAGTGCCATTGTGGGAAAAGTATGAAAGCAGTGAATTTAGGTTAGATATCGGACCCTAGTTCTGCGCAGCGGGGCTACGTTCGACATGCTTTACGTAAGTACCTGCTGACGTCGTCCAAACTTAACGGTGCTTAAAAACACAACGGATCAAAACAAAGCATTGATCAGCGCGGCATAATGCAAGCCAAGCGGGGCAGCCACACAGAAGATGAGAGACTGTTTCTTGCTCCTCATAGTTCTTACAGCTTCTACAGCGTCTACTGAAAGGAACTCTCAGCCTCGCCTCATATCGTCCTATCAAGCAGTGTCCTGGTAATACTCCTACAACCTAAGATATGTTCTCTCTTTTTAGAGAATATATTTTGCGTGACCTTTTTCAGTCTCATTTGGGCCAAGTGTGTCTAGAAGTTCTGTGAGTAACAGTGTGGTTCCAACTTAATTCGGCGTGCTCTTAAGTTAAGTCTCTGAATACTCTTGTTTATAGATGGCAAAAACCGTTGTTTGTCAGGAAGAATCTGCTTGGTCGTGATGGCCTGGCAAGTTCGTATACCTTACAATTTCCCTCTATGTACCTGTGACCAAGAATCCAAATGAGAGGTAATCTGTTACGTTTGACCATATCTTGCAGAACGGTGTATTTACTGTTTAAGCAAACTTTTAAGAAAACAGAGGATAGAGACTCTTAAGCTGCTGATAACTCTCTCTTGTTTAAGGATGGAAATGGACGGTAATGTCCTTATAGGATTAATTAGATTAAGCTGACTAAAACTATACCACATATAAGGGAAACAGTTACCGTTCCATCTAAGTCCCCTGTTAATTATACTCTATTAAAGTCAGAAGCCTAATGCCAATAAAGAAGAAGAATACGGGTTGGAGCATGCAATAAACAGGGTTGCGCTAGATCACAAGCAACCCTTCAAGTTTCCAGAGTACTGCAGTATGTAGGTGAAGGTTTTCGAAGTAAGGAAAACTGCGAAGGTAGCTAGAAAGGCAGAAAATCACAAGGCAGTATATAAGGTGTCTGAAGAGAAGATCTTCCATATGTGTTGGATTCCAGGCCCTAAAGACATAGTGGGCAAAGAAAAAGCTGATGAGATTGCTAAAACTGCGTCCAGCGACCGAACTAGTGCTACCGTAGAATGACCCTAGAAGCTCTGTTCACCAAAGTTTCACCTCCTCTGTGCCCAAATAGGGTAACAAAGCTATCCTAAACTCCGCGAAAAGATTTAATGGAACGTGATCTCAGCTTAGGGGACGATAACCCGAAAGACACACCAAACAATGTTGATATCGTTACATGGAGACCACTTGGATGACCGTAATGTTGGTAGTTGTATATCCTAGAAGCCACAGTGTACTAAGAGCAAAAAAACGTTTAAAACCTAATGTTAATTTCTTGCGAATCTCTTGAACCCTCCTCTCTAATATCGCCTAATCTCTGTTGTTGTTGTTGTAACCGCAAAAATATTCCTCAAAGTGTTTTTTGGAGAATGTTGCGGGAGTGACAGTCCTTGGCCGGATAAAAAAATCCGGGTCGTTCCGGAATAAAGACCCGACTGTCGCGAGAACTATTGGATTTTAGTCGCCTCTTACGACAGGCATGCCTTACCACGGGCAAATTCTTGAACCCCTAACCCGCCTAATCTCACTTTTGTCTCGCTTACTATTTCATATTTTTATATGTACGAAGAAAGGACTTTTCTCCTAGCAGAAATATTATTTAGAGAGTACAAATTATTTCCGTTCATTTTTTTATTTAAAAGTTTTTTTTTTTATTGAAAAAAGTAATCTCCATAGAAAGCGCCTGAAATTCCATCTAATACCAGTGAGATCGTATACTATCTCTACAAAAATGATTCCTCTATATACTCGACCCAATCATTGAGTCATTCTTCAAAGACTTGAATCATTGATTCTCCAAATCGTTTCGCATCCACCAAAAAAGTAGGATCAACGTCTGGAGAATACAGCGGGTGGGGTAAGATCTCCCATTTCAGCGTTTCCTGCTAGTTTTTGACAGTTGCAGCTAAGTGTGGCCAAGCGTTGTCATGTTGCAAAATCACCTTGTCATGCTTTTCAGGCATTTCTGACAGTTGACAGACGCTTCAGCACCTCATTGTACACCACACCCATCTGGTCCCACCAAATGCATAACATGAACTTTAAAGCTTTTTGAACACCTTTGTAGTCTCGACCCTGACTTATCGGCCGGTGGAGGTTCACTATAAACTTCCATAAGCATTCGAAGTGATTCAGCTGCTCTTTCTTCCAATTCAAATAGTTTCCCGAAAGTGCTGTTTATTAAAAATTTCTGACATGTTCGAAGAGACATATCACATTATTGTTATCAGCAACAGATTATTATTTTGGACAGCTGTGTAACCATTCTAATGAATTAGGTAATCGCTTCCGTGATCTGCCACAACTTGCTAGTGGGGCCGACTTTTGAAAACGGACTCAATTAATGTTTACCCCAAAAACCTGAGCTCTAAAGTGTCGCTTCTTAAATGAAAACTCTTACTCCTTTTTGTTATTCGAAGATATCTATTCAAATATGGTTAGAAAAAATTGTAACTAGTTCCAATTTATTAATGATTGTCCAGCCAAAAATCCTGTTGAGCTCAGAACATGTAGGACGTTTTTAGGCAAGGCTAGCATTGGTTAGTTAGTAGTGTTTTTTTTTTTAAGGAAATCTGTAAGGCGGATGAAAAATCTGAGTCGGAAAGGTTGAAATAAACAACCAAAACACCTTAAAACTCCTTACAATTTCGTGCCATAACTAAAATTGTATACCATAATGTGCTCCAAAGAATGTGATAAAAAACTATATCCATGAGAATTACTATACTTAACTCTTAAGTATTTATAGAAAAATCAATTTTTCTTCTGAATACAGACCCTCCCTTTTCAACCTCAGACACTGCCTCTTTGGTATTAATAATGATCTTTATTTAAACAAATGAAAGACTTATGAGATCACTCAACAACTGCTTCAACTTGTAGAAAAAAATAAAAGAGAAAAATAGTGCAAATTAAAGACTAAAAATCAAATAAACAAATGCCTAAAGTATACAAGAAAGCCAAGAAGGTCTTGGGAGCCTATTGGCGCCATTCCTCTTTTTTTTACACTACTAATTTTACATACCAACAGTCAAGTGTCAAGTGATTAGTTTGCGGGAGAGCAAGTAAACCAAAAAAAAAAAATAAGAAATTCTATAAAAAATTATATGCCGCAACAAGTGCGCTGTCATGCTGGCCACATGTGTGGCAAGTGCGTGCGTGTGCCGCGCAGATGTGGCAAATAAATGATGGGTGCTTTCAAATCGGTTAAACCCCAATTTGTTTACGCCAATCTTTACGCGCGAGTGCAAAGTCTAAGTCTAAGCATGTATGTATAAATTATCAGTGATGCATTTCCATTTGTGTCTACATTGATTTATGACAATCTATAAAATGACAGATAGAGAGTTGAGATTTTTTCAACTTTTTTGTTTTGGAAATATTTCCAAACTAACTATAAGAGTGGCATGCCGAAGATTCCCATGCGCCACAGAGTGAACGCTTAAGAAATTTACTAATTAAATCTTACATTTATTTTCTTCTTTTTTCTTTAAGTTCTTGCAACATTATTTTGACATACCAGCACACGCCCCTCAAATTATTAGAGTTTATAGTTCACTCTCTTTCTCATTTCATTCACTCAGATGAGCTGATGCGTATGAGTATGAGTATGAATTGTTAATTAACAGTTCGGAAGTGTCAGTATGCTTGGTCATCACTTTTTTCTACTCTGCATTCTCCTTTCTTTTCATACGCCCAACATTTTTGTACACATGTTTTACTGCCCCAAGAACTAATTGTTTTTTAATTTCAACTGTCGGGTTGCTCTTTTTTTTGTGCTCTTTTATCAATAGACAGTGACTAAAAACACAAAAAAAAATAAAAAATAAAAAATAAAATAAATAAAATTAGCTTAATTAGTTTGTATATGTGAAAAATGCCAACGTTGGTGTTTTATGAAAAATTATTTAATTTTTTTTACGACTTGTTTGTACGCCCTGAACTATGAATGTTGATTGATGGTTAATGAAAGTATTTTATGAGTGAGTCTCCACACACAAATGTTTATATGTATGTATGAAAAATAAATTGGTGATTTTTCGAGACTGTGTTTTTTGTAGAGCAGCTGTTGGATAAATTAACATAATTTTATTCTTAAAAAATGTGTTAAAATAATAGAAGATAGAAATAAATAGATCGAGCTTTTGAAAATTCAATAAATATTCTTGCATTTTTTTTCATTTTTTTTTTATTTTTATTTTTATTTTTTATATAAGAATTTTAATTTATAAAATGTGTGGGTTTATGTAATTAATTAAAAAAAAAGTCACCTCAGCAAGCCCCAATGGGGAAAGTCAAAAACAGGCAGACGACCTCTGAAAAGAAAGAGAAGGGAGCGCACTTGACAGACAAGAATGTAAGTGAGTAAGGTCAACAGACCTAAAATTTTCATAACAATGAACGTTTCAAAAGTCCGGAAGGGGAGTTATTATCGACAGAATGATATGTATCTTTTTCTCCTAATCAGCCTGCGATTACTAAAGTTTGTGGGATTTTTCTGAATTATAATTTCTTTGTTTTTTTCATTATTGAAAAAATATATTTCCTCATCCCACCGCTGAGTGCATATTATAAATATACAATATAAATTAAACAACATAATTTCCATTTGCAAATTTAAGCTTCACATAAAATAAGTCTGCAAGAGACCTACAAACTTTTTGATAAGTTCTGCTTTTAGTGTGTCTTAATGGGACCATTTTCCGAATATAATCTAGTTCGAATACAGAAACACGATAAATGGTATTCTCGGCGAAGCCATAGTTTTTTCCTTGGTAAAAAACTAATTGAGGTTGCCGGGAGAACAAACAGATCTTGCCATTGAGCAAAGAGAAGTTTACAATGTTACTACTCCTTATAAGCCAGCGGTATAACCGGGGGATTCACGGTTGGAGATTGGTTTGCTTCTCTCACTACTGCTACTCGGAGGACTCGGTTGAGAAGTACTTTATCACTGGCCAGCTCTCAGTGCGATCCGACAAAGTTTCCTCGAACATTTCCATTTCAACTGCCTTGTAGAATAATTATAATTTTTCAATCTAGCAACTCGTATCAAGTAACCTTTGCGAGTAATAGTTGGAATTTTTCCACAAAAACCTTTACCTAGATGATACTAACCGTCGCAACTAGCAATCGTGTTCAATTTCATACTTACATACACGTATATATATATTGGTCAGGCGGTTTTTATCTAAGAGATGGCGTTGTTGTCCATAGTACTAGTGCTACGTGTCGCATCATGTCATACTATATGGCGCTGAAAACGTGTTTATTCGCGCTATAAGTTTGCCTTGGACAGTTTTTCGATTGATTGACTCAGTACGTTGTGAGCGCTCGTCAAAGATGGACACCAGCAAAGAGAAAATTCGCTCTATTTTACAATTTTTCTTCGATCAAGGCGAAAAAGCAGCCAAAGCGGCTGAAAAAATTAATTTAGTTTATGGGCCCGATACTGTAAACGAACGTGTAGCACAAAAGTGGTTTGCTAGGTTCCGTTCCGGTAATTTCGATGTCAGGTGCATCTTACGCGTCGGGAGGCCTGTCGTCGAAAGTTGCGATAAAATCATGGAAATAGTGGAAACAGACCGTCACATGAGCACTTATTTAATTGCTGAGGAACTAAAGATAAGTCAGAAAACCGTTTGGAACCATTTGCATAACCTTGGATTCAAACAGAAGCTCGATGTATGGGTCCCTCACGAACTAACGCAAAAAAAACATGATGGACCGAATTTCCATCTGCGAATCGCTGCTGAATCGCAACAAAATCGACCCATTTCTGAAGCGCTAGGTGGCTGGTAATGAAAAGTGGATCACTTACGACAACGTCAAGCAAAATGGTGAGAAGTTGGCCTCAAGAGAGGCCTGTGAAAATTGGCTCTCCGGGTTTTTTGCCAATAGGGACGCAGCCTTCTAAGAGGGGTGTAATGAAGTTAGCATCTCGTTGGCAACAAGTTTACGAACAAAACGGCGCATATTTGACTTAAATCGGAGAAATGTACACAACGAACTTTTTACTTGGCCTAATATTAATAGAGAAGAGAAGGATGCCGAGAGAAGGGAAAGGGAGTTTCAAGGTCGCAGGGTTACTACAATCGCCGCAAGATAATCAGTCTCCTTACTTAATTGCCACTTGTCGAATGTATCTTTCACTAGTGTTAAGGGTTTTAAGAACACTTTAATTCATTTAAAAATTATAAGTGTTCCATAAAAAAAAATTCACCGCTCAAAAGATATCTTCAAATCAATATTCTCTACTTATTTTGGCTGTAGCATAAAATTTCTATTTCCTTTTACCTATATTTTTTTTCATAAAACTCCTTCAAAAAGCCACTATTAATACATTACACAAACAATGATGACAGCTGTCAACTACAGTATCGATTGTATTGTCAAAGGAGCCAATCTCTCAAGTAGGTATGTATGCATGTTAAGTGAGAATGTGTATGTGACAAAAAAATGTCAACTCAATTTTTCTTTGCTCACACTTAATTTGTCTTCTCTCATATCAATGTTATTATTTATTTTCCTTTATTTGCTTTTCTCTTCCTTTTGCTTGTATCCATGGAAAATTGCCTGCTTTTTTCGCACCGTCAAACACTCATATACGTACTACCATACACACATTCAAAGTACTAGATACAAACACATTGTACTACTACTGGGTGTGGATGAGAGAGAGGGATGAGAGAGAGGGCTGCTACCCTCATCCACACCAAGTAGTGGCTTTCTTTTGTCGTGTCAAAATGTTAAACGCTATTTTGACAGCTTTATCTGTCAAAGCATTTTTCTTGTTGTCCAAATACGCGCCTTAACAGACAAGGCAGGCTCAAGGCAGGAAGAAAGACTGTTGTCCTGCCGCTGAGTGCTGATGTTTTGGCTGGCTGATGGGTTCTCGCCACTAATGCTTTTATGCTTGTGCGTTGTTAAGTGATGAGAGAGGGGGAAATTTGTATGTGAGAGTTAAATGCGCTCTCCATACATTTGCTAATACATTAATTTGTACATACATACATACATACATATGTATATATAGATTACTAGCCTTCAATACTAAATCAACTGCGATAATCATGTGATGATGAGGATACAAAATCCAACCAATCCTCCATAGTTAACTACAACAGCAGCAATAACAACAACAATAACAATAAAAACAACAACTACAACAAAGTACGCTGTTGAAAATGGCTGACATTGAAATTGTTGTTGTGCCTGCGTGTGTGTGTGCTTTTCATAAACTACTACAGCTTGTGCGCCTGTTTGTATGCTACAAAAGTAAAAACAACAGATCAAAATACCAAAAATAACAACGACGACGTTACAAAAGTCAAATTAGGCCAATTTGTAACAGTCGGCTGTGATAGCCATATATATATATTGTATATACATACATACAAACACATTTATGCATATGCATATAGACAGATATCCATCCATTGATGTTCGTTTTATTCTAGTGGTTATTTTATCGCACCAATTGTTGTTGTTGTTGTTGTTATTGCTATTATTATTGTCTGTCCACATGCATAATGACGAGCTGAGTTGAGCTGAGCTGAAGAGTGTGTGCTTTTAGGTTAGGTCGACAGCAATGATGATCTTCATGAGTATCTATGTATGTAAGTCTGTTTGAGTAAAAATCACAATCAAATGATTCAAGTATCTGGTGCGCCAGTATGAGAGGAGTGTGACAAAGATTTTTTCTGTGTTTTTCTGTTTTTTTTTTTTTTTTTTTTGCTTTTATTGCACTTCTAAATGACGCTCTAATGGCACGAGGCATGCGGCACAACAGTTAAATAAAGTAGTAAAATGACATTTGTACGTAAATATATGGGTTGTCCACTCTGTTAGCTGTTGGGTAGTCTCACTGACAATGGCCATTTTTAGCACAACAGTGCTCTCCCCTGTCATTTGCTTGCTTACACTTTGATTGAGCTCTGACACGCGCGATTAATTAACGCGTCGGATGTGTGAAAATCAATATTAAATCAAAGTCCGCATCATTTAAAGGTATTTGAGTAGAGCTATTGTGTCATAAAATTTTTTATATTTTTTTTGTTCTTTGGAGAACTTAATTCAAATAATTATATCCTATTTATCAAATAAATATTTATCACGAATTTTATTCTATTATTTGTTGAATTTTTTGGTTCATTTATATTTTGAGAATGTACTGAAATCCCATCATCTCTCTATGGAGAGAGATAGGCGATAGTCCCACACAATTAGAGTGTTCGCTATGTGATCAAAATAGCCAACACATTCTTCAGATTCTTGGAGATAGAAAAAATTTCGGGTTGAAACTATTGCAAAGGTTAGTCGAATTTTGAGAAAAAAAACTTTATCTCTCAGTTTTTGCGACAAATCTTGATTTGGCTTAGCGAAATTTACCTAATTGTTTACTGAATTATTCATTCTTATTCAAAAAATCGTTTTTTGAGTCGTTAGAACGATTGAATTCTTCAATATTGGCTTCCATTGCGTCAATCGTTGCGGGATTGTCACTATAGACATGAACGTTTCAGAATAGTAGTAGCTCTTACAATGCTCCTTTTGGTTCTTCACTCCAAATACGACAATTTTGCATGTTCACGTATTCTCTTAACCAGAAATGAGCTTTGGCATTGAACACAATTTTTCGTTGAAAAAGCGGATATTCATCCATCCATCTTCATTCTTGTATTTCAAAAGGTCTCACTCCAAAATATTCCCCGTAATGTAGTAATAATGGCCAATTGTTGCAAACACCACCGAATCGATAATTTTAGGTTATCTTTAACGCTGGCTGGATTCCTCTGCCCGCCAATAATTTAAATTTGGTACGAAATTTAATAACAAGATTCCAAATAGCTAACTCTGAAAATCAAACTGACCTGGGAACAAGT
The DNA here is from genome assembly GCA_037013455.1 of Ceratitis rosa. Taxonomy (NCBI): domain Eukaryota; kingdom Metazoa; phylum Arthropoda; class Insecta; order Diptera; family Tephritidae; genus Ceratitis; species Ceratitis rosa. The sequence goes on along the minus strand of JAWMAG010000011.1, from coordinate 4,780,919 downwards.
ACGTGATATACTTTCTCAACCGAACCTTAAACAATAGACCGAAATGAACATCGCCTAAGCGAGCTTCTATTGCTGCGTGATGGTGGCTGAAAATAAATATATCCATAAAGTTGGCTTTGATATGCTTTGGTGCCTCCTTTGCAACTAAGATCTCCGTCTGAAAGATCCTACAATGATTCTATAGACAGGAAAAGAGTTTCTTGAAAGGACATTGAGCCCACAATGAGTAGACTCAGATGCTACTGTTCCAAAAGTCGCCTCTACCACCCCATTTTTCCCATATTAACACGTTCACGCAGACACTGCAATTCATGTTTCGCGCTCATAGGCGGTTGCGCTGAAAGCTTTTTGTTCTATCAGACGGGGCCGAACTAAATGTTTCAACGAAAGATTATCGCACGGGAAAACGGTCTAATAAAACATAAATAAATATTTACTCATGTTTTTGTTATAAATACTATTGAATTAGTTATGTTTGGTGATGCACACTGATTGGTAGTACAATCATATGAGAGCCACCGGTGGTACGCGCCGCCCGATCAGACAGACATGTGCGAGCCACCGGTGGTACACGCCGGCGTGAACGTGTTAAAGTCGAGTTTATGAGGAGATAATGGAAAGAGAACTCCGCTCTGAGGAGTGGCTTTGATTACGTATCTGGATTATTGACATCCTTCTAGGTTCGGGGTTGAAATTCTGCTTAAGAGCAGCTGATTGAAGCTCTCCAGTGCTACTTTAACTGCGTTTGGATGAATATCCTATTCTAGGTCAATGAACTCGAAATAATAGAATTCCTTATTATAGATAGGCCTTTCAAAGTTCTTTGTGACGATATTGAATATTAAAAGCTGCTTGATCATAAACTGTACCAATAAAAGTTTGGCGCACTTTTTCGGAAATTTTTTGCTCTTCCGCAGAAAAATAATACCTGGACATCCCAGGCAATTGGATGGCAGGCGAACTTGCGAGAGAAGGAAACCTTCTACCCGCAATAGACCAAGCACACGAAACAGATGTATCTTTGTATACGGCAAAATATATGCTAAAACTGGCTTTTGCCGAAAAAAGCAAACATTAGATGACTGAATGAAACCTCGTCCGCTGTAACCAGGCAGTCAGAATTGGATGCAAGAAAATCAAGTCATCTTATCATTCTAGAAGGGTTTTCTATTAGTTTAACACAGGTGTAAGAACAGGTCACTGTTTATTGGGGCTTCACTGCAAAATAATTTAGTATTTATTAAAAAAAAATTATCGGAGCTGCAGGGACGTAAAAAAGGTTATTGAGTACTACCTCTGCCACAGTGCAACCTTCATATCTGCGCAGCATAAGAGAAATATTTCTTTGACTATCTCGTTGAGCTTATTTTAGCAAGAATTGTTACTCTCGTTGCTTTTATAAGCCACATGAAATGGTTCGAATATTTGAGAAGGTGAGCTTAGGAGCCTCACAGTGATATCATAATGGATCGATGTATGAGCCTAAGTGGGTTGATCACTGCAAGCTCAACTGAACTTCCTTTGGAATTGTGACGGAGTCGTATAAAACCAGTTCGAGGTTTTTCAAAATTTTCGCTGCAAGAACAACGTACAACGTTTTTTATATTGTGCGAGAGCATACGTCAGAGAATACGGCAAATATCTCTACTAACCCTTCTTATAACCTTCTTATAAATGACCCAATACATTTTTTTCATAGCTCCCTCATTATGGGCAACAACTGAATGAGATTGACAATTAAAAGAAGATGGTCACTGGCACAAGGAGAATATTTGATTGCGGCAAAATGGCTAACAGGTGTTGAAGAGAGAGACATTTTATATGTCTCTCTCATGATTCAAGCGGAGGCCTCTCTTTTATGGTCAGATTTAGTATAGTGAGGAGGACAGTGATAATCCAAATGGATAACAAAATAAAAAAGTAGAATACTAGTTTACTGAAAAAAAGACAAAAAAAGCTAAAAAAAAAAGAATTAATTTAGAAAATAAAAATAAAATCATGACATTTTTTTCAATGCCAACAACTTCTTATTATTTATTTCCTCTATGCAAATGTAGACTCATATTCACTAAGCATTTTGGCCCATCTCTTACCGCTTTTCGTAATCAAATCATTTCGAAAGGGTTGCACCCCACCACTTTACACACCCAAATTCCCAATACGCAAAACACTGAAAAAGGATTGCCTTTTTGGTTTATCCTTTTTTCCTTTCTTTTTAGCCATCAACAGTATTATTATCATTATTACTGTGTGCACGAGTATTCAGTTATAACTTTTGTTGCTTTTATTTCGCTTTTCGCTTTTCTCTTGAGTTTTTGTTTGTTTTAATTTTTTTTTACTGAAATAAGAATGTGAAAATAAATTACTTTGTAAATACGCGCATATTATTGTTGTTGTTGTTGCTGCTGCTGGTTGGCGACGCGTGGGTGTTCACTTCCACTCCGGCTGGCAGCGTTAAATTAGTTGATGAAAATGCCTTTTCATTGTAGTTAATACAATATAATTTGATTATTTGCTTAAACGTTTTGTTAAGCCACCGATAAGATCTCACGCCGTTTGCTGATGGAAAGCGAAAAAAGAAATGTCGTTGACATTCCTCATTTTGGGTTTGAAGCGTTGAAAATGAATGTGCGGCTACTTGCTTGAGTTCATTTACCGGGAGTTGAGCTGAGTTGATTGTCTCTTTGGGGACTTTTATGGGATTGTGGGAAAATTATTTGTTACCACTATAAGCTCTTCATAATTGCTGATAAAATTAAATTACACAAATAAATATGTATGTAGTAGAGAGCAACAAGTTGTTGGGCAGAGGGTGTAGGGAATTAAGTAGTTTCATTTGCTTTAGGTTTAGAAATTATCGGAAAGGAGGAGAGCAGGGTTATTAAAGCATAAAAATTAAACTTATAAGCCATTCCAAATATATGTATGCGTATTTTAAGGACTCCCTTCAAAAGGTTTTATATTGTATTTTAGCAAAATTTAAATTAATTTAAGTTTGTTATATTTTATTCCATATAATTTTATATTTTTTTAAATTAATTTTTATTTTGTTTCATTTAACTTTTTGTTTCATTTAATTTACCTTTATTTGTATATTTTATTTTATATTATTTTCTATAATTTTATTTTATTTTAATTAATTTTATTTCATTTTATCTTTTTTCATTTTATTTTAGTTTAATTTATTTCATTTCATTTTATTTTATTTTTTTTTTAATTTTATTTTATTTTATTTTATTTTATTTTATTTTATTTTAGTTTATTTTATTTTATATTACTTTATTTTATTTTATTTTTATTTAATTTTATTCAATTTATTTATATAAATTTAGTTTTATATAATTTAATTTGTTTTAATTTAATTTAATTTATCTTATTTTATTTTACTTTATTTTATTTTATATTATTTATTTTATTTT
>JAWMAG010000011.1:4752500-4772500 GCA_037013455.1 Ceratitis rosa | reverse complement strand
TGCATTTTGCAACGCCCATTTCGCCAAGCACCTATTCCCAAGTGTTGAATTTTTTTTACTTTAATTTTTTTTTGTTTTTTTTTTTTATTTTTATTTTTTTTTTTGTTTTTGTTTGAGTGCACTCGAGTGACGGCTCAACTGTCACATTTGCTTCTTCTGCTTTTTGATGTTGAAAACTTTAGTTGTTGTTATTTTTTATTTGCATTTGTTTTCTTTCTTCTACTTTTTTCGCAAATATTTTTCCTTTTTTGTTTTTGTAATTTGTCACTTGTCATTTAATGTTTACTTTGCTGCCGTTTAATGTTATTGCTGTCACTTATGCTTTGTCTTGTTGCTGTTGTTTTAATTCTATTTTAATATTTTTTTTGCTTTGTTGTATTTACACATAGTTGCTGCTGCTGCTGTTGTTGTTGTTGTTGTTGTTGTTATTGTTGTTATTATTTAAGTCAGTTGTTTATGCTTTCACACGCTCAAGCCCAATTCAATTGTCATTCTACAGTCTTTGCTTACATTTCGCTTGACAATTCATCAAGTTGGCATAACGCCTGCCTGAGTGTACCATAAGTAGTAAATGAAGATGTATGTATTGTATGTATGTAATATGTACATATGTGTGTATATGGAAAGGCTTAGAATTTTTTCATGCTGAAGTGGATCTGTGCTAGTAAAATGGATTGATGCAATCTTAAAATTTAAATTTTTATTTAAAAGTCGATGATTTTTTTTTGTTTTAATTAAAATGGATTTAATTTGGATTAAGTGATCACAGTATTGTTGTTTTGAAGAGAGTGATAGTGAAGCTTTAGAATCTCAGTTCTTTGTCCTCTTCCTTCGTCCTTTCTCGTACTATTTTTTTTTTTTTCGAAGAAGAGTTCATCCAGGTAATGAAAAGAACCTGAGATCATCCATTTATTCATACAGATCTCTCTATTCTGAACATAGTTTAGATCTTCTCTCTCTCCACCTTCCTTACCGAGCTCCTTGTTCATGTTTTTTCCAAAATTACTAGCCTGGACTCAACATATTTTGTACTGCCTCAGCTAATGGACCTAATCGAAGGACAGATATGATAATCAACTTGGAGAATTTGGCCTTTGGTCCTTAAGAGTGCACTTGTTACGGATAGGAGAGGTTCTTTACAGTTCTGGATGAGCGCTTGATATTGTTCACCGTGAGTTTGAACACCCATACTAGTTTTGTTAGAATACCGAACTCAAACTTGTGTGTAGCAGCATTAAGGCGCACAACAGGAGGAAGAACTTGGCCGAAACTCCTTTCAGCGGCTATAAAAACGTTAATCATATACATGTGCCTTGATTCTTTGCTCGCCAATATTTCACTCATGGTGAATAACAACTCATTAATGGCGAATTTCAGAAATCTAAAGTTCTATAGATAAATTTTGTTCAGTTCGCCACGAAAGATTTACATTTTTTACTCGCTGGCCATAGCGGCCCCTTCTTTCTTCCTAAAAGATACCGAAATCTGCACGAACGTGTGTTCAAAAGAGAGTTTGGGCCGGTTTTTTCGTCTGTCCCAATATGGCACTTGATATACATATATAGGTATGTCGATGGTAAATTTATCAGTTCCAAAGTCCCAATAGCCAGATACAGTTAGCAGAGCAAGCCCCACACAGGGAATCATTGCTTGGAAACCTGGTCAGACCAAAATCGAAAAATATAGAACAAATTATCAAAATTTATATCGCTCCTCGGCAGGGGATGTGAACCCTTCCGGCGTATTTTTCTGACAGAAAGTACAGAAGCTCCATATAAAAAACATTAACCGTTCTGAAACGGCTAACAATTATCTGTTGGTTTCTCCATTTTGTTGGAAAAACATTAAAGCGTACACACCACAAATTGGGATAGGAGCTCTGCCGAAAATCACGTCAACGGCCTTAAAACTACCAATCATATACCATACAATACTCGACATGTGCGTCGGTTCTATGTTTTCGGTGCTTCTACAAGATTTCAATCATAGTAAGTAACTCATTGATGGCAAATTTCGCTGATCTAAAGTTCTATTGAGAAGGTTTGACCAGTTTCCCACGAGGGAATACAATATATTCGACCACTCATTGGCCATAGGATTCCCCTTTCTATGAAAGCATACTGGAATCTGCAAGAACGTTCAAGATTGTTAAATCAGAGCTCATTTTAGGAGATGTTCAGCAAGCTCTCCGATAGACTTTTGACTTATTGAAATAGAACTTTACTGCAGCGATGTTTATTGGACATGCGTTCCGGACTATTGGTGCTCTGACTTACTTTATAGAGGAATCATTGTCAAACAAAATTCTAACGAGAAATATTCCACCTTATAAGGGGATGGTATTTTGGAGTCGATCTTCTATGGTATGTAGGAAAAATGAAAACGGGTTGTCACCTTTTGAAACCTGAAGCAAGTTCATCAAAGGCAGTCGAATATTTTGTGTAGATGACGGATCGTTAAGCTTTTGGTTCAATTCGAGTTTCCGTTTTGGGGTTGGTCAACCCGCTTCCCGCACAGATCTCGTAAAATATTGCTTCAATGTTAACCTCTTATGTGCTTCAGATCATATGCGCACCGAGTGAACGTATTTGCTTACCAGGGATGAATTTCTACTACCGAACCGGAAACAAACTTCAAATTACTGCTCAAAAATGCCAAAAGAGAAGTCTTTTAGCTGTCTGGATGTTTTTGAGTTGACTTTCTGAGTAATGTAGAATAAATGGAAACCGATTATTAGCATCCGAACAGATAGTTTGCCGGAAGACTAAGCGAGCACACCTGAAACGAGTTCAACAAAGACACAGCCGAGTATTAAACTTATGCTGTTTGTCCAATTCGTATTTCCATAGAAATCCTCTCATATCAAACGCTTGGTTGTACTATATCCAAGCCTCAATCGCTTCATCACCGTGGAAGAGCATATTTGGCTGGTCAGTTGCGGTTCCATAACAATAACTGCTTACAAGTGTTAGGAGCTCTATTCACAGCATCAGTAGGAAGATCGCTTGTCTCTACGCAGTATAATCTGCCTGGTGGGGATAGATTTGCGCCCCAGCTCGAAACACTAGCTCTTTTGGGCATATACTTACCAGTAGTTCTCGCTTGGGACTTGGTACATACATATATACCTCTCCTCTTGTTACCAACTTTATGCTTAAGAGGAACTCAAAAAGCTATGAGCGACCTAGTTAACAACATGTAGAGCTTGAACTTCGTTGAATGTTTGTTTCTTTGGAGACTAATTTCGCGGAAACCGTGGAGAATTCAAAAATATTGTCGGGAGATCCAAATATCGTCTATGGTCTGCCCTTTGTACAAAATATCCCGCTATCAACAAAACTAAGTTCCAGCAACATGTTGCAAAAGCGTGTGAAATGTTGCGTAGCTCATATAAAGTATTCAAACACACACAAACATATATACACGCAAAGTGAAAACCAAAGCAATACAAACAAACTTATCCATTGAAATGAATACAAAAGACTGCCACGTGCTGTTGTGTCAACAAACAAACAAAAAAAAAGCTTGATTGTTGTTGCTTGCCACAACAAATTTACGATATTTACAAATACAAACAGAGAGCGGAAAGAGAATGTTGCCGGCTGTGTAGCGTTGCCAGATAAGCACAAAGACGCTCTCTCTCGCTCTCAATTGCAATGTTTTGAAGATTTTCTTGCCCCACAAAAAATCGTGTGTGCGTGTGAGTGTGAGTGATGTTTTTGCTCCACCGAAGTGTGTGTTCAGTGCAGGAAGAACTCAGATTGCATTGGTAGGCGCACACGACCACCACCGACCAACTGCCCGACCCACGACTAGACAAACGAAGCGAACCAGCGAATGCGTTGCGCCACAGCAATTCAGTAGCAAATTGAACTTCGACGGAAACGGAACTAAACGGTACGTAAACGGAACGTGAAATGAAGTGAGTGGGAAAGCAATGAAATTTATTGTGCTATTTGTACTAAGAAATGTTTAAGGTGATGGTGTTGTGCGTGTGTTTGTGGCTCCGTGTTGTGTAGAGTTGAGTGGCCTGCGGGAATAAAGTAAATACAAGCAGTGGAGCGGGGAAAGTGCAATATGCAAAATAAATAAATAATAATAGCATTCATTCAGCAGTTAGTTTTGAATTTAAAGGAAAAATGCGAAATAGAAAAATATATTTAAAACAAAGTTGTAGTATTTAATGTGTTTTTATAACTCAACATAATCACAAAGTGAGTTCGGTTAGAGAAAATTCCAAAAATTGGTTTTGTAGTTGAAAATTGCATAAAAATAGTTTAGAAAATGCAAAATCTAGCATAAAGAGGTAAAACCCAAAGAAAGCATAAAATATTTAAAAATCCAAATTGTAAAAAAAAATTATATAAAATGCGTAAAATAAAAATTTATGAATTAAATAAGAATATCTAGTGTGTGCACGATATAAATTAAGTAATTCTAAAAAACACCCAACAACGGAAAACCACGAAACAGGATTAGTTTTGATGTCAACAAACGCACAGAAAATGGATAAGAGGTGTGTAAATTAAAAAAAAAAATATTATAAAAATGAAGATAAATAAATAAAATGAATCAATATGCTCTAAAATAGTCTATCATTTTCTATTGAGTTTCATAAATCTGAAGCTGCTTTGTTAAATTAATAAAAACTATTTTTAACGTCTTTAAAAATAAATCTATAAATATTTTTGAGCCAATAAATATCTTTTTTTAGACAATTAAAAAAGGTTAAGCAAAATTAAATAAAAAAAATAAAATTAAATTAAATAAATCGAAATAAAATAGAATTTGATATAATAAATTAAAATAAAACAAAAAAAATGAAATAAAAAAATTTTAATTCAATTATATTAAATGAAATTCACATAAATTAAATTAAAAAAAGACTGAAGTAATATATAACAAAATAAAATAAAATTAAATTAAAAACATAAAATAATATATAACAAAATAAAATAAAATTAAATTAAATTTAGTTGAATTCAATTAAATAAAACTACGTGTATACTAAATTAAATCCAACTAAGCTAAATAAAAAATAAAACAAAATAAGAATATTTCAACTAAAAAAAATAAAATAGAAAGAAATATAACGAACTAAGCTAAAATATAAATAAATTAATTAAATAAAATAATATTATATTAAATTAAATTCACTTAAGCTAACTAAAAAATAAAATAAAATAAAAAACATATAAAATAAAATAAAAAAAAAAATTAAATATTAAATAAAATATAAGAAAGTAAAGTAAAATAAAATAAAATACAATATAACAAATTTAAACTAAATTTAATTTAAATTAATTTATTTAAATCAAATTAAATTAAATTATTATTATTAAAATAATAAAAGGAAATAAATTAAGATAATTTAAAACAAAATAAAGCAAAATAAATAAAATAAAGCAAAATAAACAAAATAAAATAAAATAAAATAAAATAAAATAAAATAAAATAAAATAAAATAAAATAAAATAAAATAAAATAAAATAAAATAAAATAACATAAAATAAAATAATATAAAATAAAATAAAATAAAATAAAATAAAATTAAACAAAATAATAAAAAAATAAAATAAATATAATATAATAAAATAATTAAATTAAAATAAAGTAAAATAAATTTGAAAAAAATAATTAAAAAAATAATTATATTAAATTAGAAAGATAAAATTAAACAAAATAAAAAGGTTAAGTAAAACAACATAAAATAAAAAAATAAAAATAGAACAAATCAAAGTAAAATGAAATAAATAAATCAAAATAAAATAAAAGAGATAAAATAAGACTAAATAAAGAAACAAAACTAATTTAATTTAAATTAAAAAAATGAACAAAATTAATAAAAATAATATGATATACATCAAAATTTAACAGGTTAAAATTAATAAAATAAAAAAAAAACCAAAAAAAAAATTTAATGAACTAAAATGAAGAATGAAATTAAAATAAGACAGGAGTAAATCAAATATAACAAATAAACTAAATTAAATATATTTAATAAAAAATAAAATTAAGCTTGTAAACGAATATGTTAGGGTTATGATCTGAAGGTCGTTTTCAGTAGTTTAGTCTAAAAACTGTTAGTACAATTGTTTCTTTAAATCATTTATATTCTTCAGAGATAACATAATGTGTATAAAATATGATTTCCTGTCAGTGTCTTCCCTGCGGTGAAGTTAAGTAAGGCTAGTCGGAAATCTCATACAAATTTACACAGAAGTATCTGTGTAATCAGTAGTATTCCAGAAAAGATAAAGTACACCGTTAACACTCCCGTGGGCTTAACGGAATCACACACAGCATGACGACACTGGCAAAGCTTTTAGCTGCGATCTTTTCAAAACTAAAATCAGGGAATGAGCACATGTGAAAATCACGCAATTCGCTTTGTTTTCATAGTTTTTACTACTCTCTTTTATTTACTACTACCATTTTTTATGCCACTTTTATGTTCGTATTACACACTACTTTCTTTCTTTCTTTTTATAAACGTTTCCCTCCATCACTGTTGTATGTAATTGCAATTGTCATTTACCTTGTTGTTGAGCAAAAAAAAAAAAAGAATAAATAAAAAGGATTCACAATCAACATAGCGACCCTTACGGCCTGTTTAGGCGTAATTAATTTTGTTGTCATGGGGCGCGGGTAATCCCTATGCATTTATTTGTACACATACCCATATGCATATGTTATATTGTATGTATGAAGCTTTGCCTTTGGTAAGTTCTCTGAGCATGAGCCAAACAATATTCTGCCGACAATGAAATCAACACAGTCCACCAACATGGTGAACCGAGCTTTTGTGCACGGCCAGAGTGAGCTATGGTGGCTTGTTGTCACTTGGGTGGCGACTGAGCGACACATCTTAACATACAAAGTGACACTTGCACTGTCCGGAACACAAACCTGCATATGTGCATATATATTACATATACATATGTATTTCGTTGTCATGTAAAGTACATTGGAGTGTCGGTTTGTGTCAGTTTGTGTGACTTCCTCTTACGTGTATGTAGCCTGCAGTTCTAGGTCTGTCAGCTGTTTATCTTTACGCCAAACTGCGCTAACAGCGCCACAGGACATGCCTTCGTGTACGGGTATGCATGCACTGTATATATGTATGGTATGTATGTATGTCAAATATATTGCAACTACTATCCCTTAATTAAAACTTTACCGCTAGTGTAGTGTATGAACTCCTTGTTTGTCTTCTTCGTTATCGGTGTTTGCGCAAATACATACAAGTTTGCATGCAACATTTTAATTCATACGTGCAACATACACGTACATATTACTAGAGTTGGGTGCAGTCAACGTTTTCAACCTTTGAAGGAGATAAATGTAAGCTTAAATCCGTCGAAAAGTCTATAAATAGATATAAAACTTATTTCTTAACCTAGAACCCGTATCGGGAAAAGAAAAATAAATGAAAAACTGTTACCATCAATTTAATATAATTAACAAAATTTAACAGTCGGATAAATAAGGCTCAATTCTAAACGAAATTAGACCCACATTACTTATTTTAAACTTGTATACTCACAAATATATCATATGCTTTAATAATACCTTACCTCCTCCATTACTTTTTTAACATACTTTTCCTACCGTACAGTATTGTTTTTTTACCGCAATTTACATTGCATTAAAATAACCGCATAATTACTTTAATTCATAAGTCATGATGGGCTACTTTTTTATACTTTAACGAGTTCTTTGTTTGCTCGTTTGTCTTTACAATTGTAAAATTCTCCCTCCCAATCTTTCTTTTCCACTTTTATTTATTTTTTTCCCCCATTACAATGTCACTTTGTCACTTTTGTTTAACTAATTTCGCAAAGTGTGGCAACGTGGCATCAAAGAAAGGTGTGTCACTCATACAATTAGATAATGAAACATACACATACAAATGCATATATAATTGCACTTGTGCAAGTGTTGTTGCAAACTCAAATGCTTTAGAGTGTGTCACTGTTATCTTATAGGTATCTATGTAGATGTCTATGTGTTATTTATGTGTTACTTTAATGCAATTGCCAGCGCAATTAAAACACTTTAAATTGCAATAATTAAATATTCGAGTGCATACATACGTAATGATATAAATATATGTAACAATACAGGTTGGACATTTAATCAAGTTGAAGCACTCCTTTAATTTCTTCATTTCAAATTATTTATATTTTTATTTCTCAATTTTTATTTAATTTACTTTATTTTATCTCATTATTTATTTTATTTGAATTTCGTTTCCATATTTTTATTTTACTTTATTATGGTTTATTGTAATTGATTTGTGTTTATTTATCTTTTCTTTTATTTAATTTAAATTTATTTTATTTTATTTTAATATATATTACATTAGCTTATTTAATTTTTTTATTTTATTGTATTTTAACAATAAATTAAAAAATTTAATTTAATTTTATTTTACTTTTTTTTAATTAATTTTACTTTATATTATTTATATTATTTTATTTTTGCTTATTCTTTTATATAATTTATTTTATTATTCTTTATTTTATATTATTTTATTTTTCTTATTTTAATTTTTTTCTCTCTTTTTGAATAAAATTTTAATATTTTATTTAATTTTATTATTTTACTTTAATTTATTTAATAATTTTATTTTCTTTTATTTTTTCGTTTTATTTAATTTAACTTTATTTTATATGGTTTTTTAGTATTTTATTAAATTTAACTTAATTTAATATTATATAATTGATGTTAACTTATTTATTTTATTTTAGTTTCCTTAATTTTAATATAAATTTTTTTATTTTTTTTATTAATTATCTTAAATTAATTTTGTTTTACCTAATTTAATTTAGAATTTTGCTATATTATTATGCTTATATTATTTAATTTTTGTTATTCTATTTAATCTTTTATTTTCTTTATTTTCCTTTAATCAAACAATTTTTTTTTATTTCATGGTTTATTTTATTTAATTTTTACTTATTTTTTATCTAATTTATTATAATTAAATTCGTTTTTTCCTTTTTATTATTTTATTTCATTTCATTTAAATTTTCTTTATTTTGTTTTGTTTAATTTTATTTTGCCTTATTTTGTTTTTTTTTTTTACTTTATTTTATTGTATTACATTTCATTTTAATTTATGTTATTTTATTTATTTTATTTTACTTCATTTCACTTTGTATTATTTTATTTTATTTGATTTTATTTAGTTTTTTTTACTTTAATTTGTTTTACATATTTGTCTTATTTTTTTTTAATATTTTACCTTGTCTTTTGTTTTTGTAATTTTATTTTATTTGTTATTTTTTATGGTATTTAATTTTTTTTTTTGTATTATATTTTACTGCATTTTAATTTTCTTTATTTTATTTTATATTTTTCTTTTTTTTTAATTTTATCCGATTTCAAGATATCTTTTATTTTATTTATTTTTTTATTTCATTTCATTTTACTTAATTATATTTAAGTTTTTAATTTTATCGGATTTCATATTTTATTTTATATTATTTTATTTGTTTTTTATTATTTAATTTTATTTAGTTTTATAATGTTGTTTTATTTTATTTTAATTTATTTATTTTTTTTTAATTTTTTTTATTTTATTATCTTTTATTTTACTAATTTTGTTTAAGTTTATATTCATTTTTTATTATATTATTTTATTTAATTTTGTTTTACTTTACTTTAATATATACTTTTATTTTATTATTTTATTTATTTAATTTTGTTTCATTTTTTTTACTTGATTTTATATTAATTTATTTTTTTTTGTTTTGTTTATTTTTTTTTCTTATATTTTTTTTGTGTACTTAACTTAATTTTATTTTACTTATTTTTAGTTAATATTATTATTTGTTATTCGATTTTATATTACTTTTTTGATATAGTTTGTTCACAGCAGATTTTAATAAAAAATAAACTTTAACGGCCAAAATATCCATCATCACATATTCATTTATAAATAAAGTAGAAAAACTAAAATGGCTTTTTGTTTTATTTTCAATTGCAGATCAAATTTTATTTTCAAATTAGCAAATAAAAATTTGTTTCCACCAATTGATTTTTACAACCACAAAATTTCGTGTAAACATATAAACATACATACAGATGTTATTGCCAGCGATATCAAATGTTCAAAGAGAAAATTAAATTGAAATTCCGCGAAACAAAAATTTTAATAATCAAAATTTAATTACAAATAAAAATGTTCACACAAAATATTAGCTTCCAAAAATTTGCTCACACAGAACAAATTGAGATCACTTTAAATGTCTGATTTTTCGCCACAGGCTTCACTGAATCGTCGACAGCGTATAACTATAAAATTAATCAAAATGTCGAAAATTTGTGGCAGACACATAAAGATGCGAAGAAGTGAAAGAATTGCTCTTAAACGCACTTTAATTGCGACCATTCTTTCGCAGATGTGTGGCTTTTTATTTGCAAGCACCAGCGCCTACTGATACCTACGTACTCGTATGTGTATAATACATATTTTCCTATGTTGAGTGTCGTATGCATGCATACATACGTATGTATTTGGTTCTCGATGCCACTTGAGTGAACAATGGAGGGAATTTAGTAGACATTTAATTGGTACAAATAAAAAGAAGCACTTGCAAACTTGCTGCCAAACACCCACATGATATGCCCCAAGAAGACTTGTGTTATATTTTTTATACACATAAATAAATATATATGTATGGTATATGGTGTAAATACACAGCGAGTCGTATGTCTTCATATGTTTTGAAACTCATATTAAGTTAAGCATGTGAGTAAGTGCTCGCGCCGGCTGGTCAGCTGCCTGGCATAATCCGATTAACGTTGAAATACAATTTTATGGCTCTTTACAACATATGACCGAGCGAAACGCCTGTGATAGGTCGTGCCAGTAGAGCGAAATGTGGTGATGGGGCAAAGTAAAGTTCCATAGTTTTTATATGCCACGTTTGTGTATTTTAGGTTTTTAATATTTCATAACTTATTTTATTTAATTTTTTATGATATTTTATTATCTTTTAAATAAATACTATTTTATTTTTTTATTTATATTTTTTCTATTCTATTTTTATTTTTTCTTTCTATAATTTTTTTCTTATTTTTTTCTTTTTTAATTTCATGTACTATTAATATTATTTTATTTGAGTTTATTCTATATCGGTTTAGTTTATGTTAGTTTTGTTTATTGTATCTCTATTGATTTCTATTGTATTTAATTGTACATATTTTATTATTAATTTTTGTTATGTTCTGTTTTACTTTTATTATTATTTTTTAAATCAAATTTTTATATTACTCTACTTTATTTGGCTATATATTGTTATGTTTTATCTTACACTGTTTTGTTTTACTGAATTTAAAATTTAAATTTCATTTAAATTTTTTTAATTTATTTCATTCTTTTGATTTTTTATATATTTTATTTAACCTAATATAATTTTGTTTTATATGGCTTCTTTTTATTTTCATTTGTTGTTTAATTAAATCTTAAGTTTTACTTTCAATTCTTATACTTTTTTCATTTCATTTTAACAAATTTTATTTATTTTTTCTTTTATTTTATTTTGGTCTCTCTTATTTAAATTAATTTTATTCTATTTCATGTTATTAATTTTGGTTTAATTTTATTTTATTTTTTTTATATTGTTTCCTTTTGTTGTGTTTTATTTTATTTTTCAGTATTTTATTTTACTTGATCTTATTATTATTTTTCTGGATCTATTTTATTTTATGTTTTTCATTTTATTTTATTTTATTTAATTTAATTTAATTTAATTTTATTTTATTTTATTTTATTTTATTTTATTTTATTTTATTTATTTTATTTTATTTTATTTTATTTTATTTTATTTTATTTTATTTTATTTTATTTTATTTTATTTTATTTTATTTTATTTTATTTAATTTTATTTTATTTTATTTTATTTTATTTTATTTTATTTTATTTTATTTTATTTTATTTTATTTTAATTTATTTTATTTTATTTTATTTTATTAATTTTATTTTATTTTATTTTATTTTATTTTATTTTATTTTATTTTATTTATTTTATTTTATTTTATTTTATTTTATTTTATTTTATTTTATTTTATTTTATTTTATTTGATTTTATTTATTTTATTTTATTTTATTTTATTTTATTTTATTTTATTTTATTTTATTTTATTTTATTTTATTTTATTTTATTTTATTTTATTTTATTTTATTTTATTTTATTTTATTTTATTTTATTTTATTTTATTGTATTTTATTTTATTTTATTTTATTTTATTTTATTTAATTTTATGTTATGTTATTTTATTTTATTTTATTTTATTTTATTTTATTTTATTTTATTTTAATTTATTTTATTTTATTTTATTTTTTTTATTTTATTTATTTTATTTTATTTTATTTTATTTTATTTTATTTTATTTTATTTTATTTAATTTTATTTTATTTTATTTTATTTTATTTTATTTTATTTTATTTTATTTTATTTTATTTTATTTTATTTTATTTTATTTTATTTTATTTTATTTTATTTTATTTTATTTTATTTTATTTTATTTTATTTATTTTATTTTATTTTATTTTATTTAATTTTATTTTATTTAATTTTATTTTATTTTATTTTATTTTATTTTATTTTATTGTATTTTATTTTATTTTATTTTATTTTATTTAATTTTATGTTATTTTATTTTATTTTATGTTATTATAGTTTATGTTTTTTTTATTTTATTTTATCTTATGTTATTTTATTTTATTTTATTATGTTTTATTTTATTTTTTATTATATTTTTTTATTTATTTTGTTTTTCTTTTCAATTATTTTAATTTTGTAATTTTACATTTTAACAGATTTCATTTATTTTTTCTTTTATTTTAATTTGCTGTCTTATTTTCATTTGTTTTCTTTTATTTCATGTTATTAAATTTGGTTTTTAATTAATTTATTTTTTCTTTATATTTAATATTTTTAATATTTGTATTTTTTAGATTAATTTTATTTTATTTTTTTATTAATTTAATTTTATATATTTTTGTTTTATTAATTTTTAATTTGATTTAATTTATCTTTATTCAATTTAATTTAATTTTATTTTGTTTTACAATAATATTTTTGGTTTAATATAATTTTGTTTTTATTTTATTATTATTTCGTTACATTTATCTTTATTCGTTTTTAATTTATTTTTTGGTTTCTTTTAATATTTTTCTGAAGGGTATTAAACTAAGTTGTCTAAAGTTTTATATATTTTTTTAAAGCCATACAGTCTTCTTAGAATTTACTTAACACACTGTGGTAACACTACTAATAACCTAGAGCTCTGTTAGTTCATTTAATGCTGCCAATTTCATTATTTGCTGCCCTTCTCAAGCTATATTTCCCTGTTCCTTCTTCGAGACTTTTTAACTTTATAAGCATGGAGGTACTATTTTAGTAGAAGTTGACTCATCTTACTCAGTAGTACAAGTATAATACATATTTCACTATATATGTGCATGTATGCATAGTCTTAAAGAATATGTAAAAAAAAACTTTATTGCTTTGATGTATCCACCAGCCGTTGTCCAGTAATTCCACAACAATAGTACTTTGCGAAACCCACTTCCTTCCTTAATTTCTTATTTTCATTCCTTTTTTTCTTATTTTTCGTATTTTCTTTTGTTATTTAAGTTGACACATAATAAGTAATGCAATTAAGACACTTCAAAAAAAAAAATATATGTACATTATATGCATTTATTATATCGTGACAAACTGATATATTCGTTTTATTCTTAAGGGTCTAAAAGCTTTCGTGTAAATTCTTTTTTACTGTACTCAAACGAATATGTCATTACATACATACGTGTACAAAGTTATTCATGAAAAACATGCATTTCGCATTTTTAATGCGCAATAAAAAGAAAATAATTATACAATAAAATAGCAATTAAATAATGCTTGTATGCATTCGTTTCCATATCCGGTCGTTTCCTTTCTGGCAATTACTCACCAAGTAGCCCTTTGTGTGGGAGAAACGTTGCATGTTATTTTTTTTAAATATATTTATATTTATATTTGTATTATTTATATTTATATTTATATTTATATTTATATTTATATTTATATTTATATTTATATTTATATTTATATTTATATTTATATTTATATTTATATTTATATTTATATTTATATTTATATTTATATTTATATTTATATTTATATTTATATTTATATTTATATTTATATTTATATTTATATTTATATTTATATTTATATTTATATTTATATTTATATTTATATTTATATTTATATTTATATTTATATTTATATTTATATTTATATTTATATTTATATTTATATTTATATTTATATTTATATTTATATTTATATTTATATTTATATTTATATTTATATTTATATTTATATTTATATTTATATTTATATTTATATTTATATTTATATTTATATTTATATTTATATTTATATTTATATTTATATTTATATTTATATTCATATTTATTTTTATATTTATATTTATATTTATATTTATATTTATATTTATATTTATATTTATATTTATATTTATATTTATATTTATATTTATATTTATATTTATATTTATATTTATATTTATATTTATATTTATATTTATATTTATATTTATATTTATATTTATATTTATATTTATATTTATATTTATATTTATATTTATATTTATATTTATATTTAAATTTATATTTATATTTATATTTATATTTATATTTATATTTATATTTATATTTATATTTATATTTATATTTATATTTATATTTATTTTTATATTTATATTTATATTTATATTTATATTTATATTTATATTTATATTTATATTTATATTTATATTTATATTTATATTTATATTTATATTTATATTTATATTTATATTTATATTTATATTTATATTTATATTTATATTTATATTTATATTTATATTTATATTTATATTTATATTTATATTTATATTTATATTTATATTTATATTTATATTTATATTTATATTTATATTTATATTTATATTTATATTTATATTTATATTTATATTTATATTTATATTTATATTTATATTTATATTTATATTTATATTTATATTTATATTTATATTTATATTTTTATTTTTATTTATATTTATATTTATATTTTTATTTTTATTTTTATTTGTATTTGTATTTGTATTTATATTTATATTTATATTCATACTTTTTTAAATTTATTTAATTTTTTTTAAATAATTTTAATTATTATTTTCTGAAGTTTATGTAATTTTAAATTTCATAAAATTCTTGTCAACAAAACAGGCAACAGTAACTCGAAAAGCGTCCACCTGAGCGAAAGAAACTTGCCTGGCGGCAAATACCCACAAACCTGCTCTTTCACCACATCCACCAAACTGCTGTTGGCAATATCACCATTTCACTTATGTTTGTTGAAGTGTTGCAATTATGACACCTACTGAAATATGTTTATATGTACACACACATACATACACACATGAGTACATATACCATATGTGAGTTTATGCCCTGCTTCACTTTTTTACCTCGCTCTCTTTGTTGTCACAGACTCCAACACACATACGCACACACACACACACACAACCGCACTTTGCATACTCACGGAAGCATTCATTACTCCACTTGAATGCATTTTTCACTTTCATTTGTTTGTGCCACCTGAATCGCATTGCAATAAATTACCGCAAACTTTTGTTGCTGTCAATGTTTATATGTGTGTGCGTGTGTTCTGTTTGTTACTTGTAGTGTGTTGTATGTAATTCCAAGTCAAATAAAAAAGTAAAAATTAAAATTAAAATAAATAAAATGAGTTGAGTTTGAGTTTGCAATGAAGTGAAATGAAAAGCCTCAAAGCCTTATTTTTTTAACATATTTAACACATTTGTGCATCTAATTAAAAGGCGTGAAAAGTGAGTCAACCGAAAGTGGAGTGATTGTTATTTTATTTCATATTTTTTTCATTTGTTACTGATTTTTGAAAGAAAGACTGGGAAATAACATTCTTTTTGTAGATTAATTTATTAAACTGATTAATATTTTTAATTTTCCAGAAATGATGACTGATTATATATTCCAAAAGAATAAATTTATTCAGATTAAGTTTGTTATTAAATTTTTTGACTCATTTGTAAATGATTCATAGAAAATAAAAAAATATATTTTATTTTCTTCCTAACCAAGCTCTTGGAGCTTCTAGCGAGTCATTTTCGTTATTTGTGGTCTGCCGTTGTCCTGATGCTACACATTTCTCCTCCTGTTGTCCTAAGCTGGGCATTTTTAGGCTTATAGTGGATGATTCCCTGCCAATCCCACCAAACACACAACAAAATTTTCCTTTTTCGGTATATATTTTATTTTTACTTAAGTATTTTTGGAAAAAAATTATTTTTTAAGTGAGTGGTTTTTACTTCAATTTCTTTCACATTTATTGTCATTATTCCTTCAATAACGCTTAATTTTATTTATTTTTGTATTCAATGAAACTTTTCTCTTAAAAGAATCAACGGTTTCGTTGCTTGTGTGGTACGTATCGCTATCTTGTGGAAAGTAAAAATTTTCCAAATCAATACCAACTAATTACGGCCATAAAAAATTACGAATCGTCCCTCGATAACGCAATTCTTTCGTTTTCAAAAAAGTAAGGTCACCTGACCATGCCAGACCCCGCACGTAGCGGGATTTTCCGAGCCCCAGATCTGCTTATTAACGTAGCCATTGAGGTGCAAATGGGCCTCATCAGTCAAGCTGATTTTTCGATGAAATTTTTATTATTTTAATCATTTCAAAATGTTGTTGAAGCGTGTATTGTTCCATCTTTATTAGTGGAGTAGTTTTTACTTGTCAATAGCAGGTTATTCAATAAGAGATTGAAAAATTTTTTAGTTAGCAAAAAATGCTGTTCTACATAAAAATCTAGCAAAATTCTTTAAAAGCTGAAAAATAAATTTTGTAAAGAGCAAAAGCATTTTCTGTGCCACACCCCTTTTCTTTATTTGAATTGGATATTTATTGAAAAACTTATTTTTATATAAGTGTGTGATATGTATATAGTTTCCTTATAAAGAAAATTATTTCGCCTCATAGTCAAATGGACCTAAACCAATGATAAATTTCACGTTAACCCAAAAAATTTAATAGTTTCGATTGAAATATTTAGAAACTTTATCTTTAAAGCAGTTATCGAAATAAATTTTATTTCAGTTTTACCCGAAACGAAATGCTGCCGTTAAGGCAGTAGTCTGCTTTAGAGGCTCCAGAACAGATCTATTCCTTAGAGGCTTAAAAAAGATCTACTCTAAAAATATTCAAGGATATGTCTTCAAAATTTCAGGGGCCAATCCAATATATTTTAAAAGCTAGAGCAGTTTTAGTGGCCGAAACTCAGGTAGAACTTTGAAGCGCGTTTTCTCGAGCTTTAATTTCTACAAATATTAGAATATTAGAAAATGGTGTCGGTGATAGCAAAAAGAATATATGTCTGATCGAAAAAAAATCAAATTGATCTAGCTTCTGTTTTACATTTTTTTACAACTTGAAGTAATTTTTTTTTTCAAAAATTGATTCTTTTTCAAACTTCGAAAAAATTCAATATTTTTTCAGTTAATATAAAAATTAAAAGAAATATTTGGTTCCATCACCGGCAACATTTCAAACGAGTTCAAACTGCAGCCGCTTCAGAAAACTCATCTCAACATTGGAAAATTCAAACATTTTTTGATACTAAAAATTGTTTCTTGAAACCTAAATACAGTACATTATTGTTTAAAAATTTCGTTTACCGCTATAATTTCCATCGCTGTCTAAAAAATTTTTCGGGTTCTAAAAGAGAGTACTGCCTTAAGTTAATCGTTAACAGCTAATGTTAAATCGTTAACAGATAGTGTTGAAGCGTGCTGTTAATATCTAACAGACAACCATAATGCTCGTTAGTCGAGTATCTCTGGTCTAAACAGTTATTAATATTTCATGTCGCAAATATTCTTTCTAACAAAAATATTTAAAACATTTCAATTTCAAAGCTCCATAAACTACCAGCAGCTGTTTTAAAGTCTATTGATTTTAGATTTAAACACACTGCAAATATTTACACACTAGACCCCAAAATTGCTAAGCAAAAATCAAAAATTTCATAAAAATAAATAAAAAGGAATATAGAATTACAAAACTCACACACGACGTTGCAAAAAATTAAATAAATAAAATAAAATCAAACCGGCTTAATCCAAAGCACTTAAAAAGTATAAAATCAGTTTAAAATTGTGACATGTATTGTGAGCAACCCTCAGCAGAAGGAGAGAGAGAGAGAAAAAAAAATCGCAAGCAAAATGTAAATCACCCTCAAGAGTTAATAACTTTTAAATGCTTGCAATAATCATTGCAACCGCACTTGATGGGTTATGGACTTTGCTGGCGTAATACATTGTCATTATACATACATACATACATATGTATTTATGTACAATATATTTATTTGCTTTTGGCGTGGTATGCATGTGTGTAAGGGTATGCTGCTTGCAAGTGGTGTGAGCTCAAGTGCTTTAAAGCTATATGTAGTTACATTATTTCAACCCTCAAGTGAAGCGTTACCAAAACAGACTGCCAAAAGGCTAACGTGTGCCACAACTACGCAGTGTTGGTACTCTAGAGGCAACCCCTGCCAAAACAGCCAAGACCTGAGACAACTTTTCTGCCTGAATGCGTGCAGCCAGCAGTGCCGGTTGAAGGTACGAGCTGAGACTGACTGTGAGTTGAGATGACTTGTGTCTTAGAGAATTTAATTTTTTTTGTTATGTAACAACTTTTGGTTGTCTTTCGTCTACTCACTACTTTCGCTGCAATGGCATTTTTGCACTTTGCGCTTTGTATTTTCCTTTTTAAGCTACACTCTTCTACAGTAGCGTCGCTTTGGCAGCCATCATGTCATGACATTCCGGTTCACTTGAGATGAGTTTGGTAGAAAAAAAAACATTTTTTCGGACGTAAAAAGCTAAGTCATGTTTGCTGAGTGAAAAGTGCGCAGTAGAGGGAGTTAGAAATTTTTAAGATGAAAATGCAAAGATGGATTGGTAGACACAAGACTGCAAGACAGACAGTTATTTAACAGGGGATGAGGGCGTGAGCGATGGGAGTAGGCCAGACACGCGTAATATAATTTGATTTTTTGCTCCTTTTTGAGGAACTTTAAAGCTCATTCCACACATACACTTCTCAGACTGTATTTCTCAGGCGCTGGAAGCTTGCTTGCCGCAGTCGAGGTGGCGTGTGCGTTGAAGTGGAAAAAAAATCAGAGTTAATTGAAGTTTAATTCCAGGGTATTAGTGGAATTTTCAACCAAAAAACAAAAAAAAAAAAACAACAAGAAATTCTCGTGAAATGCAGAAAAAATATGCTCAAGCGTGAACAAAAACAAAAAAAAAACCAAATTCCTTCAAATCGACAGTCATTCATTCATTTTCACAACGACAACAACAGTAAACAACGCGAGGGGAGCAAAAAGCAAAAAAGCAAAAGTGACAAGTGAAATTTCATGTTCCCTTCGTTTTTTGTTTTTTTGCCTGTTAAACTTTGTATCTGACACGGCGGTTGTCTGAAAATACTGTTATTATTAAAAATTGTTTGGCTGTTATGTATTTTGAAATGCAAAATGAAATACGAGCGTGGATATTTACAAGGAATGAGAGCTGAGTGGTGGCAGTGAAGGGCGAAGTAGTGAAAAACACTTTTTCGCTTGTTATTTGTCAAGCGAGAGTGGGGGTAAAGTAGAGAGTAGGGAAGTGAGGAGAGATGAGCGAAAACAAGTTTGTTTAATTTCATTTCAACATTTTCAATTTATTTTTGTACTTTTTACTTGTGTTTTTTTTCCGAGTGCTGGGCAGCCATTTTCGCCATTTGTGGCAAGTGAAAGTGTTCAACTTGTCAGGTCTATGCTCCAGCTTTGCTGTTGGCCAAAGTTCTACAATGTATATCGACATAAGTATGTACATTT
>JAWMAG010000011.1:4717500-4747500 GCA_037013455.1 Ceratitis rosa | reverse complement strand
AGTAAAATGGGTTTCATAGTAAAAGTTTTGCTACAAATTTTGATATACACATTTATATATGTATATATATTATTTTTGCTAACATAACAGTCACTTCTTCATTCCTTCTTCCTTTCGCATATTTCACAAACTTCATTCCAACTCTCTCATTTCATATACTTCAATGTACAAATGAACAGTAAACAAGCAGAATAGCTGAAAAAAAAATAACAAAAGCAATTCGAAAAATTACTAAAAACAATAGCAAAGTGCATTGGAATTCAGCAACAAATTAAAGTGAAATAAGCAAATCCAGAGAAAAAAAATTAAAAATACCGAAATAAGTAATGTAATGAATGAAAGGATTGCGCTCTTTAGTTTTTGTTGCTTTTCTCCCTCCCTCAGAGCGGTGGAAAATTGTAAATTAATGAAAAATTCCATGAATGCCAAATGATTTCGGTTACCACAGTCGGACAGCCGCAAACAATGCTTTGGCGGCGTCGTTCAAAGTTGTTGTTCGTGGAAATGCTTGGGAGTGCATAAAAGTGGGAGTTGAGAGTTGATATTCCTCTCTTTTTTTCCCTTAACGACCACTACGTTTTGGTAAAAAGTTGTAAACTTTATTGGTATTTAGTTGATGCTTGAAAGTATTTGAAATATTTGCATACATTTCGAGTTGATTGAGAAATGTCGCTGAAATAGTTTTGGTGCATTAACAATTAGGTCGTAGATTTGAAGGAAAAATATTTTCAAAAGCCATTAATTCATTAGAGTCGTATAGAAATTTATTTGCGTGAGGAAAAGTTTAAGATTTTTGGTGAAAAATAGCATATTTTCCAATACAAATTAAATTCAAAAGAAAAAACAGTAGTGAAGTCAGTGAAACTAAAACTATTTGGCCTAAAAATACGCGAAATTTAATGAAAAGGCCAAAAGTTTTCCCTGCTTTATTTTACAGGAAGAACTTAACAACTTGCACCCTTTGATTTGTATATGAGTACTTAGACATGTCAGGAAAAATACTTTCATTGATATTGAGTCCTACGGTATATCGAAAAGTCACTAAATTGAATCATTCGGTAAGCGCATGGACAAAAAGATACCCAATTAGTGCCTCCGCACCCTCTATCAGGACCGAAGCGATAAGCGACTTGTGGAGTTTGGTTTTCGTTCGTCGAGGCTGACATTATTATTGGTGTTAATGCTGGTTCCAAGGTAGACGAAGTTATCTACGACCTCGAAGTTATGACTGTCAACATTCACTTCGCTTCTTTATGAAGTCTGGAAAAAGCAGAACTCACGGCACGGTTGTTGAGGCCAATAATGTCAATATCATCGACGTATGCAAGCAGCTGTACACTCTTATAGAAGGTTGTACCTGTAATCATCCTATTCAGCTCTGCAGCTGGTATAAAAAAGTCACTGGATAAGCAGTAATGTTGTCTGAAACATCGTTTGATATCGAACGGTTCGGAGAGGTCCTTTCTGATCCTGACGGAGCTATTATTATTCAGTTTACATAGCTGTATAAGTTATGCAGGGTTGCCAAATTCGGACATAGCGGCGTAGAGGCAGGTTCTACTCGTGCTGTCAAAGGCCGCTTTAAAATCGACGAAGAGGTGGTATGTGTCGATCTCTTTTTCACGTTTCCAAGATTTGGCGCATGGTGAATATACGGTCAATGGTTGACTTTCCAGGTCTAAACCCAAACTGATAAGGTCGAATCAGTTTGTTGACGGTGGGCTTTACTCTTTCACACTGTATTTGCCGCAGACTGTGGGGTCCCCTTTTTTATGAATCGGGCAGAGCACACTTAAATTCCAATCGTTGGGCATGCTTTCATCCGACCATATTCTGCAAAGTAGCAGCTCCAGCCGCTTTGTTGTTTTTTAAGCGGGCGATTGCTGTTCGAGCTTCTTCATAGTCGGGTAACGGAACAACTTTTCCATCGTCATCAATTGAAGTTTCAGGTTCACCATCTCCGCGTGCTTCCTCTTCACTGCCATTCAGCAGGCTGATGAAGTGCTCCCTCCATACATTGAATATACACTGGGCATCTGTCACTAGCTCACCTCCCTGGGTGCTATAAGAGTTTCCTTCCATCTTGAAACTTTCCGTAAGTCGCCGTATCTTTTCGTAGAATTTTTGGAGCATTACCCTTGTCGGCCAGTTTTTCAAGCTCTTCGTACTCACGCATTTCGGCCTCTTCGTTGTTTTTGTCTGCAAATGCGTCCTGCTTCCCTCATCAGTTCTCGGTATCTATCCCATCCCGCACGTTTTATGGTCGATCGGAACGTTGTGAGGTAGATAGCTTTGTTTCTCTCCATCGCGACACGGCAGTCCTCATCGCACTAGCTATTTTTGCTACCAATCCTGATGAGTGCTCTCAGGTAGGTAGTAGGTATTGCAGGATTTTTCTGCTAACTGAAGCTAAAGACAGAGTCGATTTCGGCTCACAAGTTTTTTCTAAAAAAAATTTATACGTGAAGGCAACAAAAAAATTATCCAATTAAATTCATCACTATCCCAAGTGTTGGTACTTTGAAGACGTCCTATTTTAAACCTCTTTGCCTCTCTCTCGGATGTATTGACATTATTTCTCGAAAAAGTCACTGTAGGAGTACTATGTTATGGTTATGGCTCGCCGAAGGTGACCGCAATTAGAGAAATTAATTTTCGATTTGGTATAACTTTGGATGTTGGTCGAACCAGGACTCGAATCTTGACCATCCGAATGGCAGTATACATTTCTAACCACTCGGCTATTGCGACCGGTTGATACTCAAGCAATTATTACTGTTAAAATTTTGCTCTGAAAGCTGTGAGAAGTCATTTTTTTATTAAAATTATTTTTTATTTATTTTTACTAAACTAGTATTATTTCCATTTAGCTTACTTTAGATTACTTTATTATATAAATATTATAAACGATTTCCTTAAATTATATAAACTCGAAGTATACTGTACTGCTAGTGATTTAAATATCTTCGAAACGCATATATACAGTAGTAGTTATATATATAATATGTAAATATATAGGTCAAAGGACAATGAGAAGTAAGAAAAACCAATTTGAAACATTTTATCTTTCAGCTACCTTTATAATACGCTTTGTATGTGTAAAATATGTATGCCTATTTTCTTAGTTGTTGCTAAGTAACCCCTTTGCAAAGTGGAAGAAATATCCTTCATATAATACTTTTATTATTTTTATTTTTATTTTTATTTTTTTTCCAACTTTTCTTATTGTAAATCACATTTTCTGCATAAATTGTAAATAAAGAATTTCGCTTGAAGAAAAACGCTTATCAGCTGTCAGATTTCCAACAGCTCTCCCGTATTTGTTAAGCTATTTCTCCACTGCCGATGCAATATAAACTCAATTTGCTTGTTTGTATGCAAAAGAAAGTAGTTTTTTGTTTGAATAAAATACAGATTTGCATGAAGTTTTTGTTTAGTTTTTTTCTTTTTTGCCTAACTTTTATTATAATCTTTATTCCATCACAAGAAAACAGCAAAAATCCTTTGAAATCTCACTTACTTACAGTTTAAGCCAACTTTAACCCGAATTCTCATATAAATCAGTCGACCTAAACGGACTGCTTTCAGTTAACTTAGTATGAAAAATGGATATGTATATATGAACATGTGCATAAAATTCCTTTGAAATGCTTTTTCTTTTGGAAATAACCTTTAGCCCAAAGTATACATAAATACTCTGCTGAGTATGTTTGGTTTTGCCTTTTCTCTCTTGATTTTGTTACATAAAATTTAGTTTCTTTTCTATTTTCCAATTTTTTATGTTTTGTGTGCTACTAAGCACCTGACCGACCTTATGTCAGCAGCAGTGGCAGTAAGTTGTTGTTGTAATAAGAGCATAAATAAGTTGCCAAACGAACCTTTCATTCATTCAAGACAACAACCCGCTTATGCCTGGAAGGAAGTCTTTAGATTTACTTTGCTACCTTAAAGAAATTGCTCTTGTGTGAAGATTTTTCTTATGTAAAAAAATATTCGATAGATGGTTTTAAACGTACATGCCTACATACCAACCTACTGGTGAATGATAAATATTTTGACGAAGACAGAGAATTTATTAAAAAAAAATCAAAAATGAATTAAAATAAAATAAAACAAAATAAAATGAAATAAAATAGGATAAAACAAAATAAAATAAATAAAAATAAATTTAAAAAATAATATGAAATAAAATAAAATAACATAAAAAAAATAAAATAAATTAAAAAAAAATAAAATAAAATGAAAAAAAAATAAAATAAAACAAAACAAAACAAAATAAAATAAAAAAAAAAAAATAAAATAAAATAAAATAAAATAAAATAAAATAAAATAAAATAAAATAAAATAAAATAAAATAAAATAAAATAAAATAAAATAAAATAAAATAAAATAAAATAAAATAAAATAAAATAAAATAAAATAAAATAAAATAAAATAAAATAAAATAAAATAAAATAAAATAAAATAAAATAAAATAAAATAAAATAAAATAAAATCAAATCAAATCAAATCAAATAAAATAAAATAAAATAAAGTAAAATAAAATAAAATAAAATAAAATAAAATAAAATAAAATAAAATAAAATAAAATAAAATAAAATAAAATAAAATAAAATAAAATAAAATAAAATAAAATAAAATAAAATAAAATAAAATAAAATAAAATAAAATAAAATAAAATAAAATAAAATAAAATAAAATAAAATAAAATAAAATAACATAAAATAAAATAAAACAAAATAAAATAAAATAAAATAAAATAAAATAAAATAAAATAAAATAAAATAAATTAAAATAAAATAAAATAAAAAAAATAAAATAAATTAAAATAAAATAAAATAAAATAAAATAAAATAAAATAAAATAAAATAAAATAAAATAAAATAAAATAAAATAAAATAAAATAAAATAAAATAAAATAAAATAAAATAAAATAAAATAAAATAAATAAAATAAATAAAATAAAATAAAATAAAATAAAATAAAATAAAATAAAATAAAATAAAATAAAATAAAATAAAATAAAATAAAATAAAATAAAATAAAATAAAATAAAATAAAATAAAATAAAATAAAATAAAATAAAATAAAATAAAATAAAAAAAAAAATAAAATAAAAATAAAATAAAATAAGATAGTATAAAAGAGAATAAAGTAAGCAAATGAAAATAAAAAAATAAAATAAATAAAACAAATACATTAAAAAAAATAATTTAAATAATATTTAAAAAATAATATTTGAAGGTAAAAATAAAAAAAATATATATATAAGAGGAAATAAATTAAAATATAAATAACTTGAACTAAGCAAATCCTTTTTCCTCTTCCACTTCAACACCTGCAACATTTCCTTTTCAAATCAGCGTTTACAATAAAAACGATTATCCGCTTTTATATGTATGCTTTATGCGCTAATATGAGTGTATTTTTTTTTTTGCACATATTGCAAAACATACAAGTTTTATAGTGGATATTAAAGGAAAATACTATGTTTACATATTATTTTGCCAGTGGGCAGAATTGTTGCTGTCGAACACCGGTACTCGTGGAACCTTTTGTAGTTTCATTGTATTTGCCTTAAAGTTTTTTACATTTACCTTTTATGCTCGCATTTTTTGTACTTTACCTAGTTACTTTACATCATCATTGTGTTTATTTTCATTTTATATATATATGTATATAGGTATGTTGGTTTCTTTATTTCGACTTCATAAAAAAGGTCGTGCTTTGGTCGCCCCAATAAAGCATATGCGTGCTTGAACATTTTATAGCTATTTAAATTGTAGTGAAAAGAAAATGCGTGTGTCCATTTACCTTTTGATGTGGAAAATTGCTTCAATTGTGATTTGTTTTGTATCCTTTTTCCAACGGCTTTGTTTTGTTTTTTTTGAGAAATGCTTTCTTTTGGTTTGTTGAGGATACACCTTTATCCTTTTTTCTGTTGATTGTTGATTTTTTGCTCTCATTTTTTACTTATTTTTTGTTTCTCAAGTACAGCTTATTGAAGTGTTTTGGGTAAATTATGCAATTTAGTTGTACAATTTAAGTTTCCAAAGTGTTTTCTTTTATTTAGATATCTTTTTTTTTGTATTTATATTTAATTAAAATATTTTTTTTTTTTATTTTGACGGACAAAAATTAAAATTTACTGAAATATTTTACTAAAAAATTTCAAAAACATTTGTTCTTTTTTTCTATTAATACTTTGCATTGATTCGTTTAATAGCAAATAGTTTCTGCAAAATTAATTAATTTTAATTGTTGTTAAAAAATTAATGTACTGCCCTGTATAAAAACAAATTATTAGTATAAATTATTTCATTTTGAGCATCACTATTTCCGGTTAATTATATAAATTGATGGTCTGACTAACTGTCCTGAGGAAATATGCGCCTAAGGGTATGCTTCATTTTATAAAATCTATTAAGATAGTGAGAGTTATTGACCGGCGATTTTATGAATATTTTATTTTTTCACTGCAAATTGAAGAGACTCGATTTTATAATTTTATATAAGAATATGAAATTTTTGTACTAATTTTTGAAAATGTTTTTTTATCTTTTCAGGTAAATGACAATTTCCAAATAAGTTTATTTAAGGATAAGGGTAAGCCTCTGGTTGGAGATAAAATAATAAGTGGTGAATTTTGGTTAGAAAATTCAGATGGAAAGGTATTGTAAATAAAATATTTATAAGAAAACCAATGTAACGTTAAATACCAATATTAAGTGAAAGGCAATCATTATGTATGAAATTATATTCTATATGAATAATATGATCCGATTCAAAGAAAAACAAACATTTTCTATTAATTTGTACATTCTATCATCTACTAAAATTTGTTTTGGGAAAAAAATACATTTAAATTTTATTCTGTTTTCTTAAAGTACATTTCGGTTTTTTTAAATTTTTTAATTATATTTTCAGCTCTCACAAATGTTTAAACAATTTATCGCAACTGTCTTTAGAATGATCCCTTGAGTTATCTCTTAACCGTCTTTCGAAATACTGTTCAGATTTTTTTTTTAAATTTAATTATCAACCCTACAAATTACTATGCTTTTTTCAAAAAGGTTTTCAACTCGTCTTGAAAATAATTTTTGTAAAATGATTTCTTTGTTGTAATTGATTTTTAACCCCCAAGAGTGTTTTAAAAAATTTTGAAATACTGTCGTTAGAGCTATCATTCAAAATATAGCGCCCATAACTGAGAGAAAACGGGACTCAACAACAGGGACTGCAGCATCTGAGACGTAGACGTGGCCAAAATTTGAAAGAGATAATCTTCAAAAAAAAATAAATAAATGCGAAAGAATGTTCCTTCGAATGATAATAAGCATTCCCCATTTAATTTGAATTTTCTATGTTTTTTGTTTTAAAAGTAGAACACTTCGAAATGGATCGCCCTTTATACCCCGTAAGGGAATTCGCTTATGTGCATAAGTTAATTAATTTTTATATTATTTTGATTTTTTTTACAATTTTCATTTTATTTTCTCTTTTTTATATTCTTTTTCTTCTTTTAATTTGTTGATGTAATTCCAACCACCGAACAATGTAAACAACAACTCAACAAACTCATCAAACACTCAAAAATCCATTAACAAATTTTGAGTTGCAAAAAAATTCTAAAAACTCCAAATTTCATTGCATACTTTTACGTATAAAATTAAGTGAATAAAAATAACATGAAAATATGCAACAATTTATTTATACAACACTGTTGCATATAAAAACTTTTTAAGTGCAACACCCAACACATGCGGTGTGTGCCACAACAATTTGCCATGCCACAGAAATTGCAAGCATCAAATAATAATAATAATAACAACACAAATGTGCGCAGTGAGAGCAAAAAAGGAGAAAAGTATTTTCTGGCAGACGTGTAGTCAGTAAAAATTCAACATGTGAGCAATCAGTGGCATACAAACATTGCCACAGATCAGCGTATAAATATTTTCAGAGTTTCTACACATACATACATATGTGCATATACAAGCATATTGCATGTTGTGGGTGCAACATGTAAAAGTTCAACATGCGCCCGAATGTATGCTTGCATGAGCAAAAACATACGCAGACACACACACATACATATGTATGTTGTAGGTATACGAATTTTCTGTGTATGGAAAGTGCATTGAGGTGTGTTACCGAATGCGCGTATTAACAGTTTTTGAGGTGCGGAAGCGCAGTGTTGGTTGCGAATTTATTTAATTTCCGTAATTTGCTTTACTTTTGCGATTTCTTTTTATTGATGGGTTTTTATATTTTCACAGTGTTACAACACTGATAGCCCTACTTTTCACGCCATTTACACTTTTTTGCGTAAATTTTTGGTTTTTTATTTTTTACTTCGTCTGTTATCGTTTGCTGTACTCTTCACCGTTACTGTCATTAATTTTTATTTCGATTTTTTCAACAACTTTTTTAAATGTGTGCTCATCTACATACCAGAGTTGCTTTTATGTTGTAACAATTCAGCAGTTCCGGTAGAGAAACTCATAAAATATGGATTAACACCTGCATAAGTGCATATTTTCATATTTACTTCAGATATACATTACACAAAAATAAAATTTGTGCTGCTGTTCATATTTATCTGGGCTTTCTCATCCGTAAGGATTTACTTATTTGATTTGATTTCTTGATTGATTTTTTTTATCTTATTTAGTTTCATATTATTTCATTTAAATTAATTTAATTTTGTTTTAATATAAGTTATATTATTGTATTTTTTTGAAGTTGTTTATTTTAATTAATTTTATTTTTTATTTCTTTCTTTTACTTTACTTAATTTGATTTTAATTGATTTTATTTTACTACACTTTATTTCTTTTTATTTTATTTATTTATATTTCACATTATTTTACTTTTTATATTATTTCACCGTTTTTTTTTAATTTAATTATTTTGATTATATTTTTTTTATTTTAATTAGTTTTATTATATTTCATTTTATTTTATTTTATTTTTCTTTATTTTTTTATTTATTTTTATTTTATTTTCTTTTATGCTATTTTATTTTATTTTATTTTATTTCATTTTTTTTATTTTATTTTATTTTATTTTATTTTATTTTATTTCATTTTATTTTAATTTATTTTATTTTATTTGGTTTTAATTGTATTTATCTTATTCTATTTTATTTTATTTTATTTTATTTTGTTTTATTTTGTTTTATTTTATTTCAAATTATTTTATTTTATTTTTTTATTTTATTTTATTTTATTTTATTTTATTTTATTTTATTTTATTTTATTTTATTTTATTTTATTTTATTTTATTTTATTTTATTTTATTTTATTTTATTTTATTTTATTTTATTTTATTTTATTTTATTTTATTTTATTTTATTTTATTTTATTTTATTTTATTTTATTTTATTTTATTTTATTTTATTTTATTTTATTTTATTTTATTTTATTTAATTTTATTTTATTTTATTTTATTTTATTTTATTTAATTTTATTTTATTTAATTTTATTTTAATTTACTTTTATGTATTTTGTTTTGTTTTATTATATTTTTTATTTTGTTTTATTTTATTTTAATTCATTTTTTTATTTTATTTTATTTTATTTTATTTTATTTTATTTTATATATATGTTTTATTTTGTTTTATTTTATTTCAAATTATTTTATTTTATTTTTTTATTTTATTTTATTTTATTTTATTTTATTTTATTTTATTTTATTTTATTTTATTTTATTTTATTTTATTTTATTTTATTTTATTTTATTTTATTTTATTTTATTTTATTTTATTTTATTTTATTTTATTTTATTTTATTTTATTTTATTTTATTTTATTTTATTTTATTTTATTTTATTTTATTTTATTTTATTTTATTTTATTTTATTTTATTTAATTTTATTTTATTTTATTTTATTTTATTTTATTTAATTTTATTTTATTTAATTTTATTTTAATTTACTTTTATGTATTTTGTTTTGTTTTATTATATTTTTTATTTTGTTTTATTTTATTTTAATTCATTTTTTTATTTTATTTCATTTTATTTTATTTTAATTTACTATAATTTATTTTGTTTTGTTTTATTATATTTTTTATTTTGTTTCATTTTATTTTAATTTATTTTATTTTATATTTTTTTATTTTATCTTTTGTTATTTCATTTTATTTAATTTAATTTTTTTATTTTTTTTAATAATCTAATGTTATTGAATTTTTATTTTAAAATTTTAAATTTTATTTTTTGTTATTTTACTTTTTATTAAATTAAAATTTTGCTTTAAATTATTTGATAATTCATTCAATTTTACCATATTTGGTTTAATTTAGTTTAAATAATTGTTTTAATTTTATTAAAGTAAATTTATTTAATATTATTTTATTTTATTTTACTTCATTTTATTTAAATTTATTTTATTTTCCTTTTTTATTTTCTATTATATTAATTTATTTTATTTTTATTTTAATTTTAGTTTTAATTATATAATGTCATATAATGTGATTTTATTTAATTTATTTTTTTTTTTTGTTATATTCTATTTTATTTTATTTTATTTTATTTTATATAACATTTTTTTGTTTTTATTATATTATATTTATGTAATTTTTATTACTTATTTCATTTACCCTTTGTTAGTTTTCCTACCTGTGCAGATAAGTGATGTTTGTTGGTGTCTCAACAATCCTCTTATATTTATTAAAAATCATGTCTGATATTTACATGCATTTTTCATTACTATCTCTGTAGAACTGCGAATAAAAGTATTTTCTAAAGACGCTCGCCACTTCAGTGATGCTTCTTATTCAAGAATTTCTAAGCAACGTATTAATAGTCTCATTAACTGTGCTACTTTTACACTTGACGACGTCAAAGTAGTTTTGGCTTGGATAAATCTAAATTTCTGCAACAAAGCTGCTAATTTTGCTTTAACATTGATTTCCTCTCCCACTGAATTTTATTATTTATTTCTTAAAACATATTTTTCTTTTGATATGTGTCCCTTGACAAATGAGACTGTATAAAAAGAATAAAATTTATAATAATAATTAGAAATATGTATTATTTTACTGTCTTTTCAATGACACAAATGTTTCGTCGAATTCAGACGTATGTAGTTCTCTTTGAACGTAAATTGATACCTGAGCAAAAAGTCATATTGAGTAATTAGATGACGGACAGGCGTTGCAAAAAATATCACTTCCTTCCCATTTCTATATCATAAATTCCAACAACATGGGATAATAGAAGGAGACGAGACCTTGTCTGTTAGTTTTTTTTGAGCAAATAATTCTTGACTTTTCCTGAGGAACTTCAAAAAGTACCATGATAGTCGTATCAGGTGCTGAGTAACTAAAATGGAAACAAATTTTATTTAAGTCTAAAGTGGACGAATGTTTCATGCTCACAATAAGTATAAATATTATATATATTTAATATCAAATACATATTAATAATATTTTCTACCCTTTATTCACATACAATCGTATGCTTGTACATATTTGAATTGAAATACCAACATGTCTTTACTGCATTAATAAAAATGAAGAATGTCATTTTTGAATTTCAAACGCCATTTGATTGGAATTCATGAAATGTTACCGTAGAAAAAGGGATCAATTGTTTTAGGCAACCTTTTAAGATGGCAGCAGCAGCAGCAGCAGCAAACAACTGCAGAATGCCAATGACATATGAAATGCGAATTTCAAAACAAAGAAAAAAATAAAAATTTCAAATAAAATTGCCAAAAACACGATTAATCAAACTAATGACGGTAAGCGAAACAAAGCCGCGGCAAGAAGAGGAACCTGGCCTTAACACAACACCGTTGTTATCCCTTTTATCAAAAAAAAACAAAAAAATCATTTATCTTGCTTTCAATAGCAATCGATTGCGAAGCTGAGTGGAATAAGAAATTTCCGAATAAGAAGAAAGAAAAGATTTTAAAAATGATAAAAATTGTTCAAGAGTTGCATGGCATAATCTCAAAAAGGCGCAGAAAAAGGGAAGCAAGAAAAGTGTGGCTAAAAATATTGCTAAAATTAATAATGCAAGAATTTTTACTTGAAGTATTATAGAGAGGTTTTCGTAAGCTTCTAACTGAGACTAACTCGCTGTAGGATCAAGCGATACAGAGTTGACAAATCTGCAATCCAAACCTTTGAAAATTGAACAAAAAATATTCATATTTAATTCGAGCATGACAAATATTGTTGATTGAACGGCTAAACAAGAACGAAGAAACGAGAATGGATAGTCTACCCGGCAGGGAGGTATGCATAGAGTTCTTGTATTAGCTTTTCAGCAACATTTGGACTAGTGATGGTTGGTTGGTTGAAAGGGGAGGTTGAGGACTTGACCGTAAACGACCGCATCTAAGCCATAGAATAGGCTCATTTTGCTCTCCCGCATAACCTAACTATACTTATGCCGCGTATGCCCACCTCCGTAAAGTTTGATCTGGAGACACCATAAAATGTGTGACATCTCAAATGGATCAAGGCCGAACACTCGTAAAAGTAATGCTCCAGTGTTTCATCATCTTCTCTGCAGCACTGTACTCAGCCGATTCCAGTCTATTTGGTTCGTGTTGATAATATCCAGGGGACGATGCCCCGTCAATACGCCCACAAGAATACTGAGTTCTCGTTTGTTTAAAGTTAGTAACAGTTTGGTCTCTCTACAATTTACACTGCCCCACATAAGTTAGCGCAGTGTTCCCCCATGATCCAATGCTCCAGACAACAGTTAAAGTCGCTGAAAGATCTGGCCCAGTCGGTAGTGATTAAATCACCTGTCGCACCAGCTCATCCGCCTTTTCATTGCCTTCTATATCCGTATGACCCGGAACTCAAGTGATATTCCCTTTGTGATTGATTGCCTCTTTTCATGTTCTTCCGAATTTGGACTTTGTATTAGCATACTTGATTGCTGTTTGGCTGTCTACCAGAAACCCTAATATATCGTCCAGTTACAACGGTTGCCCATTTGGTAGCTGGTATAATGCTCACAATCTCTTTTGAAGACAGAGTTGTAGCTTGAAGCTACCTTGGTTATTGGTCCTCTGTCTAATCCAAAAGATAGGGTTCCTACAGTCTTGGGCAATCATCGAGGAGTAAGTCCGTTCAGTATTTTATAAAAGATCTTCACTGTGTTCTGTGTGAAAGATTGAAATCCAGACTCAATGAGCTGACCGAGTGGATATTAAAAAGATCCTGAAATGTACCTGAGAGAAAAATTTTCGGCAATCATCGATTTAACCGAAGCCTTTAAAGCTACGAAAAAAGGCATCTCTTAGCAGCTCACCCTGCAGCCTGAGTTGCAGTGCAGTTTTCATCAGTAGTTCGGTACTAAACGAGCTTGCAGATAATACGAAAGCCCATCCGATAGGGTTTTAGTATATTAAAGAAATAATTCATAGGATGTGTAAAGCTTAGCTACAGAGGGAGCAAAAGAAATCGGTCCGGTAATGGATGAGAACAAAGCAAAATATTCTCCATTAAACCAGCTGAATTTTCTGCCGAAAGGCTTGGAGTCGACTAATAGTTCAGGATGACTAACCTTATGTGTCACTCACAAAGATAATGTCTCACCCTAAAGTTAGAAGGGATAACCACTCCCCTTGAGGGATCAAATGGACCAAGTCGCAGGTTTCCTTTGGCACTAGAAATTGACTCAAAACCCATAAATAACTAGCGTGTTCACACAATGATACAAATTAGAATGCATATTTGGCGTCTTCCCCCCTTAACCGTCTCTCCATGCACTTCAAAGAATCGATAAGAAATAATATTGATTTCTTCTCATATTCTCTTGAGTAGCAAAAGAAAAGTTCTCGTGTCCTCAATAACTTTCCACACATCGAACTAAGACTAAGTACCTTGCTCAAGCCAACTTATATTGCTTTATTGAATTTCTAGCCAAAAGGCTTAGATTTCGTAGCAGCAGCGGCAGCGAGTAGAATTTCGGCTGAAGCCATGCAAGTGTATGTGTGTTTATGTTTGTTCTCTTCACACACACACACACACACACACACACACACAACTTGTTTCTCACAACTCATTCAGCCGCCTAATCATGTTGTCGAAGTTCGAGGCACGTTTTCGTTCAAACTTTCTGAACTCAAGCACATGCTAAGGATGCAGCGAACTGAGAGTAAGAAAAATAAGAAGAAGAAGAAAAAAATTTAACAAAAATTATTTCAAGCGACAACGTTAAAAATAACTTTGACTGGTATGAGAACCTGCAGAGGTTGGTGGTTACGGGGAAGAGGTTGTGGAGCGGAGCTGACGAAACCGAGTTAAATATTGGAGGGCGGTTTGTTGGAGTTTCTTGCAGCAACGTGCTTGCAATTTTGTCACAACTTTTTCGGCTGTTTGCTAAAGTAACAACAACTACCATACAGCAATAATAAAAGTAACAGCTAAAATAATAACAACGACGAATTTTCGTAGAATAACAAGTAAGTTTGTGGAGGAAGAAAAAATTCAACTCAACAAACAAAACAAAAAAAAATGGTGCAGAAAAGACGAAATGGTTGCTCCAAAAACTAGGCTTATAAGTATACCATAATAGAGAGTAAGAGATGTTCAACCTGAAGTCGAAACCGAAGTTAGAGATTGGAAGTGTACAGTTATCGAAAGTTCTAAGAAAAAGAATAATACTTCTCAAGCGGTAGTAGGGAAGCAATTCGAGGCATAGCTTTCTAGCGAGCTGTTTCTCCGAAGATCATCAAGCTAACAGTCAGCCCTTTGCGTCTCGGCTTAAATAGAGACGAGAAAACACAAGATAGCTGAGGACAGGTCAGACGAAATTTCACCACCAACGCAAACAGAAATTCGCCATGTGATTCTCTTCGGCTTTCGGCGTAATTTACAGTCAATACAAATATTCAGTGATTGCCAAATTGTATATGAAACGATTGCACCGTCTTTAAAGACTCTTTCTAAGTGGTTCCGAAGATTCTAGACCATACATTTTTCAGTATAGGACGAGCTCCGAAAAGGTCAACAGAAATCTTCTACTGATGACGTCACTGTAGCTATGGTGAAGACCAAAATTGACGAAGACCCACGATTGACACCGGAAATGTTTGGTAATGAATTGGGCTTGAATGCTGTATTGCGAAAATTAAGTAATCATCTGGGATACATGAAGAAATCTGCTCGATGGGTAACACGAATTTTAAATGATGCCCAAAAGAGGCTCGAGTGCATTTCGATCAGTTTTTCCTAAACAAATACGAAAATGGTCGGTCTAGCAACTTTAGTAAAGTCGTTACTGGTGACGAATCTTGGTTCTATAAGTATGAATCCAGAAACCAAACAGCAGTTCATGGTATGGAGCCCAACAAAACCAAGCCCATCCGTAAAATCTAAGCAACGAAAATCAGTAACAAAAGTAATGATGTCAGTTTACTTGACGTATACCTCGTCGAGGTCGATGGAACGTTAAGCTGTTCGAGATATATGACAAAATTGATGAGATAAGAAGTAGCCTAGCTCTTGTCGTACGTGTGTGCAACTCTGAAAGTTTTCATTACCGTACTCGACGGCGGGAATAGCGGAAGAGGAAGACCTACACGCCGTTGGACAGATCAGATGAAGAAGAACATGGCTTCACTTAGTCTCTCCAATAGACCCAAAGAAGCAGACAGAAAAAACGACTAGCGAGCTTAAAAAATAATAAGTGGGAAATAGGTTATACATCCGTTTTATGGCAGTTGGTTATGGAAATGAGCCCAGTTGAACCGAAGTCCTTCAGCGAAATGAAGAGCATGAATTTATTTCCTTTTAATCTAGATCCTGCATGGAAAATCGGTCATAAGCGCCGAAGTTGTATGGATGACGCTATGC
Source organism: Ceratitis rosa (assembly GCA_037013455.1). Classification (NCBI taxonomy): domain Eukaryota; kingdom Metazoa; phylum Arthropoda; class Insecta; order Diptera; family Tephritidae; genus Ceratitis; species Ceratitis rosa. The sequence goes on along the minus strand of JAWMAG010000011.1, from coordinate 4,731,671 downwards.
TATTTCCTCAGTACGAAGAGTCATTAAGAGAAAGCCGGTCATCATTTAATTTTTGCTGCTACATGCAAGAATTTTTGAATGAAACGAAAGCTCCAAGTCTGGGGATGATTTCTTCGGGTCAAGACTTTCTTAAGACTCTCCTCAAGCTCGATTTAAGGTGATCGCTGGAAGATTAAATGAAATACTTCACAAGAAATACGAGGGTAAAAACCATTTAAAGCTGTTAGTCTAGCTGAAATAGGAATGTCTGAATGAGGGTCAGGATATGGCTCGCGGGATCTAAACTTTTAAAATCTCGAGATAATCAACATTTAAAGTATCGGGAATGAAATGTATTCAAGTCTGTTTAAAGAGAATTCTTGTGGTTTGTATCAGTCGACAAGTCGATTTCCTAACCATAGTGATATTTTCAATAGTTACGCTGGGGAACTGAGCTTTCGTGTAGTTGAGCACAGATTAATATCCAGATTCAAAATCCTCGGCTTAAGAGAATCGAATACTCGAAACATATATCTATAGCAACCTGCTTCTGAGGGCAAAATAAAGAAGCTAGCAACAACGACATGAATTTATTCCTCCAACGATTTTTTTGTATTTGCTTAGGCTCTACAACTCCAACTGAGCGGCTACTGCTTCGAAATTTTTTCCACAGGCGAACAGCACAGAAAACTGGTTAAAATTTTGTCAACGTACAAACATGCCGCATCTTTTTCCCTGAAGGAACATCCAAACCTTTCTACTCCCACTCCAAAGTAGTTTACTTTTAATTTCTTTGCTATTTCTTCATCGCCTACATTTTAATAATTCCAATTCCTTTCCAATCGCCCCCTCAAACCTACGCTCTTTAACTTTCTGCGTTCACTTTGTTTCTTGACTCACTGCCTTCATTTGTATTGTGCTTAGGGACAACGCTGCACTTTGTCTGTTGTTGCGGCCAACTTCACGACGTAGTAAATAGAAAAAGTAATAACGAAGGTTACGTATACGCAACGTAGGCAAGAGCGGACAATTGCTGGTGGTGGCATATTTTTTAGTATTCCATTTGTGTTTGAATGTTAGGTTTGGAAGTTTCTTTGTCTATTCCTTCATGCACTCATACAAACGCTCCTTCAATACCACAAACAATCAAGAAATGGAGTTGCCTGCCTCACTTCTTTTTTTATTTGCTTAAGAATATAGAGAAAAGGTCGCGCGAGTTCGTTATGCGTCAGTGACTAAGAGAAAGGGTAACTTGGAATGCCTTGGGTTGTTTTTTTAAAAGTTCGAATGGGCGCTGGTAGGGTCAGAATCTTAAGGAATATTTTATATATACACATACATATACTTGTAGAGAACCGGTGGGCGCTGGTTAAGGTAGTTGAAGTGGAATTTTTATTACTTTAAACTGGAAAATTGCTGCGGTACCATTTGTCCATCAACCTCTTTTCATGTCATTCGTTTGTTTTATGAGTTTATTACTTATTTAAACTACATTTTGAGAATGGACTGGCTTAACGAATGACTGGGAAGTGTAGGGAAATCGAAAAATAAAATAGAAATATAATAAAAAATTGCAAAGGTAATACTTTTTATGTAAAAAATAATTAATAAATTAAATATGTACACTCATCGAAATTTTGAAATGTGATGACGAGAATGAATAATTATTATGAAATTAAAAAAAAAAATTATTTTTACCCAGTTCAAGGCTCGTTTAAATTTAGTGTTTTTTCAACAATAAAACCAGCCCTCTCGTTAAAAAAATCATAATTTATATAGTTGTGAGTGGTATACTTTCGAAGAACTCCTTATCGGCCGACAATTCTCCTCTCCCCAGTAGCGAAGACATTTGAGGCCTTGCTGCTTCCGACTTTCATCCACCATCTGCGTCCAGCAGCACATCAGCATGGCTTCCGTAAAGTGCACAGCACCACAAGAGCACTAAACGCCATAAACACTCAGATAGACAATGGCCTAAACCAAAACCGACCCTGAGCGAGAACTGTCCTGGTAGTACTGGATTTGTCAAAAGCTTTTGATACCGTCAGCCATTCAATGCTGCTCACGGACATTGAGGAATCCTTAATACCGCCGGGGTTGCAGAGGTGGGTCATGGGCTACCTGAGTAGTTGACAATCATCGGTAATATTCCGAGACTAAACTTCGAAACTAAGGAAAATTAAACAGGGGGTTCCGCAGGGGGTTCCGCAGGCTGCTGTCCTCTTCCCGCTACTGTTTAACTTTTACATATCGAAGCTCCCTCCACCACCAGAAGGAGTTTCCCCAACCTCGTATGCCGATGATTGCACGATATTGGCGTGTGGCCAGAATATTGATGACCTATGTTCGAAAATGAACTGCTACCTCGCCGATCTTTCTCACTTCTTCACTGCTAGACAACTGAGAATACAACCGACCAAATCCTCGGCTACCCTCTTCATCAGCTGGTCGGAGGAGTACAGGCGTGGATTAGATGTGAAGGTCGATGACGAAAAAATTCCGACTATAAACAACCCAAAGATATTGGGAGTCACTTTCCGCATACGACCGCAATTGCAGCAAAACTCCAGAGCCGCAACAAAATACTCAAAGCGCTAGCCGGCAGCACCTTACTGGCAACCTACAAAGCAATTGGCCGGCCGGTCGTAAACTACGCTGCACCGATCTGGGCGCCGGGGACGAACGAGACGCTGTTGAAGAAGTTACAGGCTTGTCAAAACGCTGCCCTCAGAACCGGGCCAGGAAACCTCCTGATGTCGCCTGAGAATCACTTGGACAGCGAAGCATCTATGCTATGCGTTAAGGAGCTCCGTAGGCAGCACCCCAATAAGCATCTTATTGAGGGCGAACCTCCACCTAGGTACATCAGAAAGGGAGTACTTGATATGAATAGCACCATCCAGCAACACGTGCAACAACCGCTGGACAGGACAGCGTATAGACAAGCACTGAACGCCATTCACCAGGAGTCTGTCAACACCTTCAAAGACTCCATTCCCGTGAATGGAGTGCTCGGAGTTAAACCACCATCTATTGCAGAAGACGAGCTCGAGCTGCCTCGAGAGACCCGCGTGACCCTGGCACAACTTAGGTCTGGATATTGTATCAGGTTAAACTCCTACTTATCCAGACTCGACCCCAGCATACCCAACGTATGCCCTCACGACACTAACCACCTCTTCACACGCCCCCTTAAACCGACTCATCTAACCCCCCTCTCCCTTTGGTTCAATTCCGTTGAAACAGCACGTTTCCTGGACCCTCCTTTAGATGATCTCGGCGACTTAGATTGATAAAGCCTGCCCTAAGCGGGGTTAAGGAACAACAACAATGTTTAATTTTTAGTCCAACTCTCTGCTGATTATCCGCATCAGTTCTGTCAGAGAGTTCGTATTTTGCCTAGCGAATTCGTCTTTAGTAATGTTTCTCTCTAGGTTTCTGCGATCTGAGACCCAGACCTGAGGCTGAATGACCTGAGGCACTCTAGTACCTTTTTTTCGTGGCCGAGCCTAGAATACCAAGCACTTCTACTCTCCCTACCATCAAGTATATGAAGTCTCACTTTACTTTATAAGGCTATATCTAGTAGTTTCTACAACAGACTTCCTCATCTTTTTGCAAGTTCCAAGTTTTGGAGAGAGTTTAAGTTATCTAAGATTGCTACAGCGGAGTTAGAAAATGTGCGGAACCCTAACCTTTTGCAGTTTAAATATACATAAAGAAAATACAGACGTTTTGTAACCTCGAAAGCGAGCGCCTCCTCCATATTACGGTGTGCTTCTATATTTTTTAATGGATTTTTATGAAGAACTTTTATTTCGGGTCCGAACTCGAAGGAATTGAATTTATCTGCCGATGGATCTACCGTAATATTGGTGAATTTTGAATGTTGGACAGGACTGATCTTTTGATTGCTAGTAGACCTTACTAATCATTTGACTACTCAGGAGGCCGCTAGAGCAGTTTACGGGCTCTATATTGATTTAAGCACTCTTTGTTTGGTGGAGATATCTGGGGATAGAAACACTAAGTTTAGCGACTAAAAGCGCTCGATAAGTATTATAAGCATCTTGTGGTACTTAGCTATCACAGACTAACAGACACTTTCGGATTACGTGTAACTTTACGGATAGAATTTCGCAGCAGATGGCAGAAGTTCAATTCAAAGGTCTCAAATTTTCTGGAGTGAACTGTGTACTGGTTTCATTTTAGGGCATTCACACCAACCCAGAATTATGCAAGTAGATGTTTCTGCTATTCAGGGAGCATAATATTTATGTTAAGATGCATTATTAAGCTAAATGGGACCACGGTAGTTCGATAGATGCAAATTAAAACTCTCCTTTATGCTCAGCATTTGATTAAATATAATGTAATTTCTTTCCATCCGATTTTGAAAGACTTTAATTGAAATGCGCTTAAAAACTAGCTTATTGTATTTCCATATATTAAAATACAATAAAACAGTTTTCAAATAAAAGTCTAAAAATACGGAAAACTTTAGGAAGAATCCCCTTGGAGTTTCTAATGTTTCAGATCTCCCTAACTTCCTTAACTCATCATTGTAGTCCGAAAGAGAGTATTATGAACAAGAAAACACTTTTGAAGAATTCAGAATCAGTTTCTCGTGTCTTGAAGAGTCACAGTTATCTCTTAGCAAGTAGATAGAATACTTTTGTTGTTCAATGTTTATTTCCATCCATACGCCGTCCTACTAACTTATTTATTTATTTTTGATTAATTTTATGCTCCATCTCATTAATATTGTTATTATTAATAAAGCAATCATTCATAGAAAATTTTGTGGCTATTTAATTATCCATAAATCCATTTCATATACTCAATAACAGAAATCACTCCTCATTCTCCCTCTCTCTCTTTCACACTTTAAATGAAATCTTCAATATCTCTCAGCTCACTCACTGCGTCTTTACCGCAAATAAATAATTCACACTCTTTCACGCTGTCAGAAGAGTAAAGTTGAGGTTATATTAAAATGTTTGACAGTTAGTTTCTCAACTAAACTTTTTCTCTCTTTTGTCTTTTGTCTTTCAACTTTTGTTTTGTATAATAAATAATTAAAATGGTAAAGCAGACAGAAATAGTAATTTCGAAAATGTGGTTTATTGATTGTCACTACTGTTTTGCTGTAAATATTGTATACCTTTGAGTGTGAGGTAATATAATTTTAAGGGTATAAATATATATACAAAAGTGTAGGTGGAAATAAATTCCAAAAAATATGCTACTGAGAAAGCAAGAGAATATTACTCTCAGCTCAAAGACGATGAGGCGAGATTGGGAGATTAAAAGCGAGTGGCAGAGAGAACTCTTGCTCTTCGAATCATTTTTTATACTTAGCTGTACGGTGTTCAAAAAGAATATTAGGTTATTTCCGGTTGGCAAGTACGTGCGCTATTGTGAATGGCTATAATCGGACCTAGTGATCCACCTCCACTTTATATATATTATAATTTTCCTTGTAAACGCCGAGCTCCTTCTCCATTTTTTGCTTTGGGTCTTTCCAACAAAACTATGCCATCTACAGTTTAATCTAAGCTGTCTCCGATGGATTTTTATGAGGATCAGTTATGTCATGCCAGAAAAACATTCGGAGGGCTTGGCATTCCCTACCGAGAGGCAACCACAATGTGAAAAATTAGTTTTCTATAAGTTTGGATGTTCGTCGAACAAGGACTCGAACTCTGGTCTTCAGAATAGTACTATGCAATGTGTATCACTCGGTTATTGCGGCCGCCAGACTACATAACATAACTTCTATTTTATTATCGAACTATGGACCTTCCTGTGGACCTTCCTGTAGACCTTCCTGTGGACCTTCCTGTGAACCTTCCTGTGGACCTTCCTGTAGACCTTCCTAGGGCCCTGTGAAGGCCAGATAAGACACCTAGCGTTTAATACAGATATCAGCCGAGTGCCAAATACTAGTTTTTGTTGTTGTTGTAACCGTAAAAGTAATACCCATAGAAGTTTTTAGGGTATGTTGAGGGAGTGACAGTCCTCTGCAGGTTAAAATCCGTGTCTCTCTGTTACAAAAACCCGCCTGCCACATGAACTATTGGATTTTAGTCGCCTCTTAAGACGAGCATACCTTAACGATGGTAGATTCTTGAACCGAAATTAGCCTTCTTTACTTGTTAAACTTAGATTTTATGACATCCAGGGGGTCTTTAATTTAATTTTCTGTTATAGGTTTGAAAGTCTCACTCAATTTCTGCTTAGAAAAATTTACTTCAAATCGGGAAAAATTAAATTTAAATAATTTTTTTTAACAATTTTTTCCATGTAGAGCACTTTAATAGGAATTCTTTTCTCAATATAATCGATAACTGGCCTCATATTCTTCAATAAAACCAACTAAGTCACCGCTACTCCAAATGGTTTTATGACACTACAAGTTTATAGCTCGACTTTTAAAAACTCATTATGCATTGAGTGGAAAGTGAATAAATGACACAGGAACGAAGCGGAAAAGTAGATACTGATATAAGCCAAAAGCTAAGCAGAATCACAAAAAAAAAACAAAACTGTCGAGGCATAAAAATATTTACGATCATAAGGAAAGAAATGCAGTTCGTCAAGCAAACAAGACGCTCCATACAAATACATATATTTATTTAACTGTATGAATGCGATAAATGTTACAGTTACAACAACAAAAAGTATGCATTACACATACATACATACACTCAAAAGAAAACGAAAATTTATCACCTCGTAAAATACAAAACGTTTCTCCACTAACAACGCTGCCACCCACATTTCGCAGTTTCCACTGCTCAAAGCTTTAACTCACTCATTTCCTTCTATGCTTATCCACTTTTCGGCTTTGACGCTTTTAATGCTGCAAACTTTACTGGAAAATATTTGTATAATGCGATTTTAACACACAAAATACACATACACGTACATACATACTCTACTACTTTTACTACTGCTACTGCTACTACTACTACTACATAAATTCATGCATGTATTTTTGGCCCGTCTGCAACAAAATACTCGTACCAATTGCCCTTTTTGCCCCTGGCTTCCACCAGCTGGGTTATCAGCAAAAACGCATTATACGCACGCCCTGCAGCGCCCTGTTGTTGGTAGCCCTGTTACCCGCTGATTTTCGGTAGCATTTTCTTCCTTGATTTTCTTTCTTTTTTTTCTGTTTCTGTTTGTCAACTGCCATAAATCGCGACAAACTGAGTTTACAACAGAAAAACCATTTAGGTAATGAGATTTTTGTAATAAATGCCTTTTTGATTTTTAAGATTGGGCTTGTTGCGCTTTTCGGCGGCTCTTAGGAATTTCAGTTTGCAATTGAGTAGAGTTCTTTTGTGTAATTTTTTAGTTAGATCCGATGAAAGTACAGAACTCTCAAGAAAACCAGGTTTTAATTATTATAACTTGGATTCCAGTCCACATTCTTCTAAACCACTTTGACTCTGTTTGGCTTTTATATAGGATTTTTCATCTTAAGAAGTTGTAGAATAGTTTCCATCGATAATACTAGAACCGAAACTCATCCCTCTTAAGGACTAAAGCAACCTAAATTACTATACACTGAGAGGCTACTCATACTATCATCCATTGGAATCTGGAATGCAAAGGTCTCTGGAGGCATACATATATGACTGGTGCTTTGGGCGAGCTCTTACTTAAATTTGTGGTATGAGTCTTAATGTTCTTCCAACGAATGAAGAAACCTCCAGTTTATTTTATGAGGTGCTTTTAGTTCATGTCCCCACTAATTACTGAATTTTTTGTTTTAACAAGTGAAGTAATGAAATTTTATTAGTAAAACAGTGAAAATATAATGCAATGAATTAGTGGTAATAATATTAAAATTTAGTAGTTCCACCCTTCTATTTAATAACGGCAGTAATTCTCTTAGGCAAGCTGCGACGCCATTAGCAGCCATGCAGCCCCAGATTATAATGCTGCCTCCTCCATGTTTAACAGTGGGTACCACGCAATCTGGGTGAGATATTCTTCCCCATCCCGTCGTCTCACGAACGTCACACCAGGTTTTCCAAATATTTGAAGAATTGCTTTAGGGTAAGAAGCTATGGTTGTTAATACTTTAAGACGATCTTAACTAAGCTTACCTCGAAGTTTGATTCATCAGACCTCAGAACATTCGACCAATCTTCTTCCGTGAAATGTTGGTATCAGCAAGCCCATTCCAACCATTTCTCCTATTCATTTCTGAGAGCCACGGCTCCTTTCGGGCTTTACATCATTTTAAACCTGCTTCCAGAAGTCTTCTTCTAGCTGTTCGAGCACTAACCTGGCTTACTAAATTCATCCGAAAGGGCAGCTGTAAGGGCAGAAGAAGATTTTTTGCGATCCTTGAGAGACTCGCGTATAAGTATTCGGTATTCTCGTTTACTGATTAGATGCTTTCTTCCACTTTTTGATTTATTATTGTGGGATTTCGTCTCCACAAATCGCCTGATAGCACATTGGACCGCGCACCGCGAACATCCCACCAAATATGCAATCTCAAACTGAGACTTACCTTCTTCACTTACAACTTGAATTCTAACTATATCATTGTAACTAATTTCACTTTTTTTAGGCGTTTCGGTAAATATGAACTGTTTTTATAAGATTGGTAACTTTTCACTAAATGTAATTTACACTTTCACTTTCAAATTTTAAATGCGAAAATTTTTTATGAATTTCTTAAAGATGACAATTTTTAGGTTTAGCTTACCCAGAGTGCTATGACTTTTAATATTAAACAATTTATTTTTAATCAACAGTTAAACACCCATGTACGGCATTTACAAAAAGAAGTGGTAACTTTGATAGCCACATTTGAGAATACTTGTATTTTCGTGGAGTGCCTAATACTTTTGGCCAAGGCTGTATGTTGGAAGGGACCGTAATTACATAAAAAATAATTTTCTGTAGGTATAAAAGTCGGTCGAACCAACTATTGCGGCCGCGGTAGGCACTCATAGTTGGAAAAAATTAAATAAGTTTATTAATTCGTTTAGTTGCGGCTCTTGCTCTCAGGTTCTGAAGCTCCCCCTTTAACAATCAATCAACCATCCATCTAAGTCTCTTCCCATCGAAAATATTTTCTTCAAAGTCCATTACTTCGCCATAGGTACTCTTTCTCTTCTTTTCCCTCAGACCTCATTATATGCTTTGAAATCTTCAGATGAGAATTTAGTATAGCTCTAGCAGATGAGAGAGCGAATATTTGAAAATGCTGTTCGTGCAGTTTGAAGAGATACTATTCCTCTCATTTATTGTCTTCATAACCTTGAAATTGTATTTATATAGCTAAAAATATTTCTTCACTGCTTAAAAAGCACCAGGATATATATTTTTTTCGTGGCCAACTAGTTTTAATGTCTTTGTCTCATTAGGTCTTCTTTATTTCTGATCTCAGTTTGCTCTTCTTCTTCTTAAGCTTTTGACTAACTTTCTTATATGCTCAAAGTTTCTTGCCTTTCTCAATATCTCAACTTAGATTCTTCCTCTGTTACGTCCCATATGTAAGCTTGAGTTACTTGCGATTGGGACTTAGAGAATGTTCTCTGAATTTATATTTTCGAGAACCTCATCACTCTGACTCCAACGTGAGGCCTATCATGATTCCACTTAACCCTACTTTTTCCAGAAATACGCTTCCAGGATGAAATATGATCCTTCATAGGACACTTGAGCTTTGTTGGTGTAATTATCGCCATAAATGATGACTTTGAAATAGCCTATTTCATCATATTATATTTTCTAGTCCAAGATGGACAAGGTTATCTAAATAAGGAGAGTTTTATGTGATGGTAGGAGCTATGTGTAGAGAAAAGGCCAATATTTTTGTGGGGGACGAAGAACGGAAGACTGGGGCTGGACTACTTTAACAGAAGTCTTAGCTATAAGACAAAGTTTTTCCAATAAACATACCTAAATAATCCTCAAAAATCGTCCGAATTGAAGTACTAAAATAAGTTAAAAATAAATTGAATAAAAAATGTAAGCGAAGCTCCATCGCAGTTCTAATTTAAAAAATATGAATTTAAATAAGTTAATTTTGTAAAAATATTTTAAATTTTTCCTTTTTGTTGCTGCGTATGCCATTCTTTCGTGTGAGTCCTACTCTGCTAGCCGCTGGCGTTGTTTAACACAGTTTACTATTTTTCCTCCTTTTGTAAGTGCGTGTGTAATATTGTTGTTGTTGTTGTAGTACTCTTATTAAAACATAACATTTTTGGAGTCCGAGTGGCGTACAAAGTTCGTAAAAACAAGGGTATTAAGCATACAGAACTTGTTAGACGTGTACGCCAGCTCCTACGCCAGTCCGACAACGTTGATGCCCGAGGTCCCAGCGGCGCATCAAACGGGCGTCACAACAAAGTTGTAGGAGCAACAATAAAAACAAGCGAGTGTAAATGCGAGGAATGCCCGCATATAAAATTGTGTTCTCCAACATACATATGTATACATATTCCCATATGTGTCCCAGTACGCGTATGTATTTATGCAGAAAACCACTCCGAATGCTGTTAGCTATGAAATTGTTATGGTAAACGCCTGAAAATAAGCTTTAGCATATTTTAGACTTTTAACCTGGTTTTATCTCTTAGCAGCTGGCATTTCATTCAGTCTTTTGTCTTTTGTTGCTTTTGTAAGTGTTGTTTCGTTTCGCTGTTTTTACTCTACTTTTTTGTTTAGTTGTTGTCGTCAGTGTTGTTAGATTTTACAGTGTACTGACGGATCAGAATACATTGGGGTGACTTGATAAGGAAAATAAAATACAATAAAATAAAATAAAATAAAATAAAATGAAATAAAATAAAATAAAATAAAATAAAATAAAATAAAATAAAATAAAATAAAATAAAATAAAATAAAATAAAATAAAATAAAATAAAATAAATTAAAATAAAATAAAATAAAATAAAATAAAATAAAATAAAATAAAATAAAATAAAATAAAATAAAATAAAATAAAATAAAATAAAATAAAATAAAATAAAATAAAATAAAATAAAATAAAATAAAATAAAATAAAATAAAATAATATAAAATAAAAATCAGATATATGCCATTAATTCGTTTGTCATACCTGTAGTATCATATAGTTTCGGAATTATAAAATGGTCAACAACCGAGCTGGAAAACATGCAGCGTATACTTCGCACAGTCATGTCAAAATATAAGGCACATCATCCCAAGTCTTCGGTGTTCCGAACGACATTGGCCAGAAAAGATGGCGGTAGGGGTCAGATTGACATCGGAGCGCTGCATGACAAACTTATTTTAAATCTCCGAACATACTTTCATGAAAAATCATCACAGTCTGAGATCCATCAGGCCGTAGAATCAGCTGATGATAACTACACCCCACTGCGACTGAATCAGCATTATGAAAGTAGAAACACGATATCGACGGACGAAAAACTTCAGAGGTGGTCTGAAATGGCAGTTCACGGTAAATATCGGAAAGACTTGTTAAGCCCGTTTGTCGACCAAAAACTGTCGCACTTATGGCTCACAAACCGATCGATATTCGCCGAAACAGAAGGCACCATTTTTGCGATGCAGGACGGAGTCGTTCCCACCAGAAATTATGTGAAGTATGTAATTCGAGACGTAAATGCCCCTGCAGACAGATGTCGTAGATGTAATAGCAGAAGCGAAACTTTAGACCATGTACTCGCTGGATGTACTACGCTTGCTAATTCAATGTACCTTAAACGCCATAATGACATCGCGAAAATAATTCATATGCAACTTGCGCAGAAGTACGACTTTCTTCAAAATAAAACACCGTACTACAGATATACCCCGGAACCTGTACACGAAAATTCCAGTATCCTTATTTATTATGACAGAACCGTCTTGACGAATGCCACGAGAGACCACAATAGGCCAGATATATTTGTGGTCGACAAAGCCAGTAATGTTGCATTCATAATTGATATTGCGGTTCCTCTCAATAAAAATATGCAAAAAACATATACGGAAAAAATCGCCAAGTACTCGGACTTAGGCATAGATGTGAAACGCCAGTGGAAGCTGAGGAAAGTATATCTATTACCAATCATCGTCTCTGCGCATGGCCTTGTGCATATCAACCTTAAGGAAAACGTACGAAAACTCCAGTTGCCAGATTACATCATCTTCGACATACAGAAAGCAGCATTACTGAATTCATGCCATATAATAAGAAACTTTTTACAATAAGCGTTTATTAAATCCAATTCAATGTTAACTATTTTTAAGTACACATATGTATTATTATATTTGTAACTGAGATGTAAATTACTGGCTTGCAGCTGAGCTGTCGCCAACAATTGAAAGTTACTCCTTAACCGGATGCAATAAAGGGATATAAAATAAAATAAAATAAATTAAAATAAAATAAAATAAAATAAAATAAAATAAAATAAAATAAAATAAAATAAAATAAAATAAAATAAAATAATATAATATAATATAAAATAAAATAAAATAAAATAAAATAAAATAAAATAAAATAAAATAAAATAAAATAAAATAAAATAAAATAAAATAAAATAAAATAAAATAAAATAAAATAAAATAAAATAAAATAAAATAAAATAAAATAAAATAAAATAAAATAAAATAAAATAAAATAAAATAAAATAAAATAAAATAAAATAAAATAAAATAAAATAAAATAAAATAAAATAAAATAAAATAAAATAAAATAAAACAAAATAAAATAAAATAAAATAAAATAAAATAAAATAAAATAAAATAAAATAAAATAAAATAAAATAAAATAAAATAAAATAAAATAAAATAAAATAAAATAAAATAAAATAAAATAAAATAAAATAAAATAAAATAAAATAAAATAAAGTAAAATAAAATAAAATAAAATAAAATAAAATAAAATAAAATAAAATAAAATAAAATAAAATAAAATAAAATAAAATAAAATAAAATAAAATAAAATAAAATAAAATAAAATAAAATAAAATAAAATAAAATAAAATAAAATAAAATAAAATAAAATAAAATAAAATAAAATAAAATAAAAATAAAATAAAATAAAATAAAATAAAATACAATAGAATAAAAAAAATAAAATAAAATAAAATAAAATAAAATAAAATAAAATAAAATAAAATAAAATAAAATATAATAAAATAAAATAAAATAAAATAAAATAAAATAAAATAAAATAAAATAAAATAAAATAAAATAAAATAAAATAAAATAAAATAAAATAAAATAAAATAAAATAAAATAAAATAAAATAAAATAAAATAAAATAAAATAAAATAAAATAAAATAAAATAAAATAAAATAAAATAAAATAAAATAAAATAAAATAAAATAAAATAAAATAAAATAAAATAAAATAAAATAAAATAAAATAAAATAAAATAAAATAAAATAAAATAAAATAAAATAAAATAAAATGAAATGAAATAAAATTGAGTTAAATAAAATTAAATTATCTTGTATAAAATGAAATAAAATAAAATTAAGTAAAATAAAATAAAAGAAAATAACATAAAATAAAATTAAATTGAGTTAAATAAAATAAAATAAGATATAATTAAATTAAATGAAATAGTATAAAGTAAATTAAATTAAAATAAAACAAACTAAAATAAAATGAAATAAAACAAAACAAAATAAAATAAAATAAAACAAAATAATATAATGTAATATAAAATAAAATAATATGAAATAGGCTAGGAAAAAAGTGAATTAAATAAGATTAATTAGATAATATTAAGAAATAAAATAAAACAAAAAGTAAATAAATAAATTAAAAAAAAAATAAAATAGGGTATATTTAAGTAAAATAAAATGAAGTCAAATAAATTTAAAAGATTTAAAAAAGATAAAAAAAGTAAATTAAATGAATATAAATTAAATAAGATAAAATAATAAAAAATAAAATATATTAAAATATCTAAAACAAACTAAAATAAAATGCAATAAAATAAAATATAATAGGATTTAGTCTTCAGTTTTTTAATTGAAAAATACTGAAGCTAAAATAAACATAGAAAACATTTGTTTGATTTTTTAATTTTGGAAAGAAAGATTTTATATGTTTCTAAATGTATTTTTTAATCAAAAAATTTAACGAAGTACTGGACCAACCTAATGCCTATGTTTGTTTATTTATTTTGACGTTTTTCTTATATTTCACTTTCTCTTTTTTGTGCCTTTTG
>JAWMAG010000011.1:4570000-4712500 GCA_037013455.1 Ceratitis rosa | reverse complement strand
TTCCAAATCTGTAACGGTAAAATAGCGTAGAAGATATGATTCGAGTGAGACGGCACAAGATTTAAGAATCTTTTCAAGAGGTCTAGGTAAAGTCAGCCACAATTCGACTTTTCGGGATCTTGCATATAAAGTGGGCCTGCCTTATAAAAGTGATTGGTGGGAAAAAGGAAGCAGTTGTTCATTTACCCTATGAATGTTCCAGAATACTTGGAGTCCAGCAGGCATTTATCAAATAAACATGGCTTGAGCGCCACGTTTTAATTTGATAGGCCTAAGGTCTTTCGTTAGTGCTTCAAGATGACGCATCTGGTGGTTATTGAGTCCAAGGATAAAATCCTCATATCTCAAATATTGGTTGGAGTGGGCTAAATGATAAGGTTTTCCGGTCTTGATGATAGTAACGTTATCTTTCAAATGAGAACATTGTCACTTAAGCAATCCATTGAAAGATCTCTACAGTCATTTTACGCTTAGGTGCTGAAATTTTCAATAGCCTCATACACAATTTGACTGCTTATACGGGCACTGAAAGAGTAAGATATGCCATTAATAGTGAAAAAAAATATCAGCCAAATGGCCGTCATGATTGCACTTACTGCACCGTATCCTTTTTATGAAATTTTCCATCACCAAACCGTAAAGTGTCTGCTGTACGACCTCAATAGCTTCACGAATCCCATCTTTGAGATCTTGAATCGACGTTAGCCTGTTGGCGTAGACCTTATCTTTCACGTGGTCCCGAACGAAGAAGTCGCAAGGTGTTAAATCACATCTCGATGATCTCGGTGGCCAATTGCGATCACCTCTTCAAGAGATAACACGGTCCGGAAACTTGTCTCTTAAAAAATGGATGGTTCCTTAGGGACGTCTTGTTGAAAGTAAGCGTTGCACATATCGATGCCATCCCATTCACCAGCCTTATTTCGAAAAAGTGAGTTCCAATGACCTCGCCGCATCATAAACCGCACCAAACAGTTACACGTGGAGGATAGATGGCTTTTAAACAATAAATCTTGGGTTTTCCGAGCCCCAAATGTGACAGTTTTGCTTATTGACGTAGCCATCCGGGGGGAAATGGGCCTCATCAGTCAAGATGATTTTTCGTTGAAATTCTAGATCATTTTCATACGTTTCAAGAACCCAATGAGCAAAGAAGCCATGTTATTGATGATCGCTCCACTTGAATTCTTGTGTTAACTGAACTTTAGAAGCCTTAAGCCTGAAGTCTTTATGCAAAATACGATTTAATGACATTTGTGGAATGACCGATTCCAAAAAAGTACGTGAAATAGACAAACCTGGGTTTTCTTCAACACTTTGGCCTACAGCAGCAATAATCAAGAGTTGTTCTTAAGCGACGTGGACGTGTTTTATTCTTTACATTTCTACCAATTCCTGTATTGCGGTCCGACAAGGTGTTTCACGACGACCGAAAAATGTTTTAGGATTACAAACCGTCTCTGCCAGGTTTTCAACATTTTTAAAGTGAATTCGAAAGTATCGTCTACCGGAATAAAAGGCTATTCAAGATTGAAAATCCCTAAGTAACTTTGAGCAATTGTAACTAAAACAATAAATAAATCAGTAAAAAAATTACATTTGGAATTAGTCGACTTGACTACTTAGACATAAGTATATTTATTTATTTATTATTTATGTTCTACCAATTAGGAAATATTCGTCTAGTATTTTAAGCTCATAAAAATTAAAAAATAAAATTAATAATATTTGAAAATAATAAAAAAATAATTTTTATATTTTAAATCTTCTCTTTGTAGAGCCGCACAAAAACTCGCCCAAACACACAATTCCACAAAAAGTCGTACCGCCGAACTGCCGAATGCTACAAGCGCACGCAATGGTGGCTTCTGTGGCGCGCTACAACGAGCGCCACCGCCCATGCCACCGGGTTTGGCGCGACGACTTGCGAACAAGGAAAATTACGGTATCGGCAAGGTGAGTACGAGAAAACATGAGCTTGAAAAGTATTTTTGTTAAGCACTTAGGGTAGAGTATAAAATCAAGTATCGCATGACGTGTGCCATAAAAACGCGAACCAAATATCGCGCTACGATTTACCGCTAATAATAACGGTCTGTCAACATAATTCAACAGGCGGGTTTTCATGCACACACTCAGCCGGGTCGTGGTGGTTTAGTTGCCTTTTATAGAGTTTACAAAATATGGAAATAATTTAAATTACAATCCACAGCAATTAAGATTACAATCGCCAGTAATAAGCTTGAGTATAAAGCGAGCAAGTCATGAGCGTTTGTCATAAGAGTAATATAAATATTTGAAAAATAAGTTAAACTAGTATTTACAATTAGTCATAATAAATTGAAAAAAAAAAGAAAAATGAATTATTTTAGTTTTAATATTATTATTAATTTTTTCCATATTTTTTCTTAAATTAAAAAAAAAAAATTTTTTAATTTTTTTTTTATTTTTCTAAAATTTTTTTTTTAAATTTTTTTTTAAATTTTTTTTTTTAATTTTTTTTTATTTTTTTTTAATTTTCTTTTTAATTTTTTTTAAATTTTTTTTTTGAAATTTTTCTTTTCATTTTTCATTTGCACCTGAAATATGTATTTTACGCTCTCTCCCTCTCAGGTTAAGGTCATGCTGCGTGTCTCGGACGCACACACCGATACCGAACATGCACATTTCATGGCCGTCGATAAGAAGAAACGTCAAGTGACGCTGACAGATCCGTCGGCGGCGAGCGCGGTGGCCGCATCGACGTCACAGGAGCGCGGTCCAATGGTGGCAGCGCCGAAAATGTTCGCTTTCGATAGTCTCTTCACGGCGGAGGATCAACAGGTGAGTTGAGCTTATCAGCGCCAAGAAAGTTTCTTAAATTTACGCAATTTATCAAGTGGATGTGCGCAAATATAAACTCATTTTTTAAAACTTTTACTTCATTTAAATATTTTAATGTTTATCACTCAAACTCTCTCTCTCTCTCTCTCTTTCGCTTGCCACAGTCCGATGTCTGTGCTTCCGCCTTGTCTGAGGTGATACCCGCCGTGTTGGAAGGTTCAGACGGTTGTCTGCTCACGATTGGTTATCCAAACTCTGGTAAGTTTTTGTATTTTTTTTTTTTTTTTGAATTATCACTATTTTGCTCTGCTGTTCTATTTTATTTTTTTTTTTACGCCAAGGGAAATGCGCAATAAATTCTACATTAAACGTAATCTCAACATGCTTATCGCACATTTTTCTGCGTTGTTTTTTTTTTGTCTCTCTTTATTTTTGGAATTCTTGTGTGTCTTTTGCTATTTTTTAATTTCTTCTTCTTCTTATTTTCTCCACACAGGTCAACCGAAGACCATGCTGGGTGGCGTCAATCCGCCCACCGAATTAGGTGCTATCCCCTGCGCCATATCGTGGCTGTACAAGGGCATTAATGAGCGTCGCCAGAAGAGTGGCGCGCGTTTTTCTGTGCGCGTCAGTGCGTTGGGTGTTAGCGCTACGAAGCCGGATTCGAGTTCGAAGGATTTGTTGGCGGCGCATGCGACTGGTGAGTTGTGGGCGTGTGGGCGCATATATGTTTATGTGTTAGTGTATGAGTGTTAGTGGCTTATTTAAATTTGTTTTAATTTCTAGAATTAATGTTCTTACTGCAATGACACTGCAGTAATTTGTATAACTACTTTAGGGGGGTTCTTAAATGTGAATCAACAAAAAAGCAAAACCAAAAAAATTTTTTTTTTGAAATAGAAAAGAAAGCAAAAGTGATTTTTTTGGAAAATGGAAAAGATAATTTTTAAAAGCTCAACACAAAGCTTCGCTCGCTAAGCTTGGAAAGCTTCAGAGTAAATTACGTTGGGAGCAGGAGAGTGGATATTCAGAGAAAACTAAATCTCCCGAAAAAGATTTTGGCTTCTTCAGAAGAAGTAATTAAAAAAGGTGATTTAGCTGAATTAGATACCAGTAATATCATCTAAATGCCTTTTACCAGTTTTTAAGACTCTATGCGTTTGGAATTCTAGTAGATTTCCTTTCAAATAGCTGTGCTTATGTCACTTTCTACATTCACTGTCGTATTATGGCACTTTGGTCTAATTCACTTTTTGCTGAAATAATTCCTTTTCCAGTCTCGGTTGTGATCGATATGTCTCAGCTGGTTTGGAGAGTTTTCGTCAAGGAGGCTAAACTTTAAGACTTTTGTGCCTAAGATATCTTATTCGTTCCTCTTGGCGTTGAAAAGGAATGAGTTTGGAATAAAGTCGCGGAATGGAGCTCTAAATTGCATACCAAATACTCACCATTATGCAAGTTCCACATCTTCTATCGTGTCGCAAATTGAGAAAAAAAAACCCTTTTCCAAAGGGAATTGTGGGTACAAATTCTTCCCTGGGATTAAGCGATGGTAATCCTTGGCAGAGTCTTTTTTCTATCATAAATTCAATAACATATTGAGACTCCTTTTGTGACGTTGTAGTAGTAGCAGCACCGCCTGAACAGCCTTCCACCCGATTCCCATGCATAGCATCATCCGCAACCTCAGCCTTGAATTTGATTTCGAGGACAACTCGGAAATTTCTAACTAAGCGAAAGGATTTTCTACTGGCTTAGTACGTTTGCCATGGTCATTCTCTAAATTGGGAGCTCCTTTCAGAGCTTGTTGTATTTTCATTTGACCATTTTTTCATGTAGTAAATTCCCAACTTATCACGCAACTACGGCTGAGTTCCTTCTTCAATTTGCGATGAGCCTCTTGATGGGTTTTGAAAGAAATGGTGGAACCTTCAGTTCAATCAAAGCTATAAGCGAGCAGCTGATGAGTTTTATGAGGAGCTCTTAGTACCAGAAATACTTATGTTGAACTTAAAATATTTGTTATATACGAGTATAATCCTATTCTTTCATCTTTCGTTCACATAAATTCGATTCTGTGTCGTCTCAAATAAAATTTCTCTGAAATCTGTTGTGTCTTCTGAGCTTAGTTTTTAGTGATCTCTTGCATATCATTCTTTGAGGGACATGCTGTGGGATATCTTGAACCATTTTTCCCATCTGAATCCTTTGGATCCTCGTTTGTTAGAACCTCAAGGTCTTATGTATACAACGAGCACCTTGAAGATTAAAAAAATGATCAACGAGAAAATGACCGAGGTAAAAATTACCTCCTTGCCATCGGTTGTGACAAAATAGTGAGTGGTCTACAGCTTGAGGGCCGTAATAAGAAACCTCCAAATGTCATCTAAAGTGTGTGACCTCTATTCTCACTGACCGACCCGTCAGGAAAGAAGTTGTAGAATACGACGTGCTAAAAACAGACCACCAGCGCCATTTACAGATTAGCAGTCAACAACTTCGGCAAGTCTCTTCTATGGTATAGAGCTATTGAAATCCAGCCACCACATATTGCAGATGCAGAACTCGATCTGCTCCATGAGATCCAAGTAACAGTGGCACTTCTAAGCTCTATATATTTTAGTAAACTTAACACCTCCTTATTAAGACACGTCTCGGACATACTCAATCCATTTCCGGTATGAAATAGTCTTCTTCCTAAATTAATCCCTTTGCCTTTGCTCTGAAACCTTCTTCCGTTTGATGATCTCAACAATCTAACTTTGCCTGTTCCAATATATAGCTTTTTCACCCATCCCTTTGCCGAAATCGTTAAGCCCCAAGTGAAAAGTATATAAGTACGGTCCCAACTCACACGGAAGACATTCTTGTTCGAGATGTCTTGCTCTTTCGTTGGGTTATAGGTATAACACGAAATATTGAAGACTTTTTAAGTGGGATATCGGCTGAGTGGTGTGTTTTCCTGACGACTTTCTTAACTAAAAGAGGTAGCTGCTGTGTCTTTAATTTTGATTTCTGGTCTGACCAGGATTCAAATACATGAGCCTTCACAAAGTAGCTGCTAGCCAGTCGGCTTCAGCAGTTTTGTACCAGTAGCCTTTCAGCTTTATTCTCTCTATCACGCATCTTGCACCCTCAATCAGCTCTGCAGTTGAACTCTCTAAATACATGAAACCCCCAACCAAAGCCAACTCATTTTTAAGCCGGGGCGGATTGGACTACATAAATTTCACTTGTTCAATCCAGACTCCAGACTTTTGTGGAGTTCGCTATTCCATTTTGCACCAGAGGTTTCCTCTTTACAAAGATCTCTGAAACATAGCAGAGAAAGTAGGAGAGCCCAGCTTTACAGAAGACTACATACTTTAATTTGTTTAAATTTTCAGGCTTCTTGACTAAAAAAAAAAAATTGAGAATATGAATTATATACAACTACACACTTTCTTTCCAAATTCTTTCAAAGATTAACATTTTTTTCCATTTTCTCTTTCTTTCCATCTTCTTCCTTATGTGTGAAACATCAGAATCCGACGACTCTCCCGGCGTGTACTTACGTGACGACTTCCTTGGCGGACCCACCGAACTGCGTGCGCCCACCGCCGAACGTGCCGCTTTGTTCCTAGACGCAGCACTCGCCGGACGACCACAAGGTGGCCTCGAGCCGGCAATGATATTCACACTGCATGTCTACCAATACAGTTTGTCGCGCAAAGGCGGAGGTAAGTTCACATTCAACGCAGTATACACACACACACAGAGGCATGGCGAAATAATTGGAATTCCAATAAGGCAATACCAATACGAACTCACCAACTCTGCTGTAGACACACTGTAGACACTTCGTGCTAAAATTTTAATGCACTTATTTTCATATGAATTCACAACACTTCCCCAAATTCTCTCACAACCATACAGTGGCCGGCGGGCGCAGTCGTTTACATCTCATCGATTTGGGCGGTTGTGCGAACCGCAATGGTGGACTGCCACTCTCTGGCATTGGCAACATACTATTGGCGATATTGAGTGGACAGAGGCATCCGCCGAATAAGGACCATCCATTGACGCCGCTGTTGAAAGATTGTCTGGCGCCGTTGACGTGTCATGTCGCCATAATGGCGCACGTGATGCATACGCAGGTGAGTTGTTGTAGCGACGGTGAGAGGAAGCAGGGTGTACCCTTTGTGGTCTGACGTGGCGAGTATGAATGTGTAATCCATTACAAGAGTGTTTCGTTGTTGAGCGCATAATTGGTATGCTCTTAAACGGTATTTTCGAGTAGCACTTTAACTCGAACTCGAACTCGTACTCCCACACACACATTCGCTTGGCGTGGCATTGTTGTTTTGAGCCGCTTAATTGGACAACAATTTCATAATGTGATGTGCCTTGTGAGTGTTGTTCACTGAAAGTCGGCTGTAAAGCTGGCTAACTGACTGGTGGTTGGTCAATTTATTGCACATTCATAAAATCGCCCTCAACACGTCCATTCATTCATTCATTCATTTGCCGTCACAATGGGAATGACAAATGACTTTCAATTTACAATTCTTTTTCTTTGCCACCTCTCTTCCAGTCACATACGGATGCACTCACGACGATACAATTAGCCTCACGCATCCATCGCATGCGTCGACGTAAACATCGTTTCCCGATGCCAAGTGACAAAACCGGCGTGGGAGGACTGGGGGCGGGCGTTAATGGAGGTAAGTTGATAGGGGTATTAAATGTAGCACGAAGGAGGGGTGGTAATCGGTTTGGGGGAGCAGTGTTTAAATACCAGTGAAATCAGTGAAAGGTATGCGTATGTTACGCATAATTACTAGCAAGAACGAGTGTCCTTGTAATGTTCATTTTAGTGTTGAGTCGAATATCTGCCACGTCCTTGCTAGCCCAGTTGGGCTGAGTGGCCTGCAACACATCGAAGACATCAGAAGGATGCATTCGAGGTCCATTATGTCTAAGTACCTATGTAGGAGAGCGATACCTCGGCAATAGGAGTCCTGTGCCAAAATATCCTCAAAAACCTCATGAACATCTGGACTGGGATCAAGTATTTAGTACTCTGCGTCTCTCACCCATCCGTGATTTTTACATTGAGAACACTTTGCGGCGCTCTTGAAGAAGGTTTTTAAAAGAGTGAAGAAATGAAAGTATTTGGTTTAAGAAAAGGATCACATTTTATTGGCTACTCATCTAGCATATTACTTTAGCGGAATATGTATATTCGGATTAACCTTCGTCCCCTAAAAACCTGTTGAGCTGGTCCACAAATAATGTTTCCTGAAGTCCCTCCAGTGTTCGTACATTGACGAGAAATCCAGTCTCTAGAGGAATCCAGTAAAGCTAAAGGAGACGAGTTGCTGCCTCTTTTACAACGTCTAGGCCTTGCCAAAACCCCTCAAAGCTAGAACCGGTATTGCATGCGGGTCTTCAGTGGCTCTCTGTTAGATAAAGTTTTTAAAGTCCGCTTGACCCCGATATCGTGCGGGTCTCGAATCTGTAAGTCAGTTTTTAAAATTCCTGGTTAGAATACAGGAACCGAAGGCTACTGACCAACTGCAAGCTGCAGCCATTTCGAACTGTAATCTCTTTGGAGTCAAAAAATTAGTCTCCGTATTCTTATTTTCTAGGCCTACCATATAAAAAGTACCCCTTTGGGGCTCACTCTTTGTCTCCAAATGACAGGATATACTCTAAGGAACTTCCCTCTTAATACCCTTCTCCCTTTTCTCATGTGAAATTACTTACCTTCCATAGGCCACCAATCAACTGGCTCGTCAGCCGGCTCTGGCGCAGATCCCTCCAGTTCGGAGCTGTCTGCCGACACTGTCATCTACATGGGTCCGAGTGACGATGCGACGGATGGCGAACATCCGCCTGTGTACTTGCCTTCGCTTAGTAGTGGCGATAATCGTTGTGTGATGAGTAAAGCGCTGAAGGGTAGTGGATTGGAAAAGCAACAACAATCGCCAGCGAAAAGTGCTGCAGGCACACTGAAAAAGACGGCTGCGCAGAAAGGTAAGTAAGCCTTGCAGGACGAATCATATTTTTAAATTATTTCGTGTACTCATTTCACTCCAACAACTTCAAAATTATTGCCACTTCTCTCATTTCTCTCTTTACTTTCACTCATTCACCACATTCACAGTCCCTCAAAGTCCCACCATAAATGCGTCGAGTCGCACAGGCAGTCTGAAACGTGGTCACGTTAACAGTCCCACACCAGCGCAACAACAGCAGATGTCTCAGCCGACGCCAGCTAACGGCGACCAACAACAACAACAGCAGCAACAGCAATTCTTTTCGCCTGTACACAGCGTTAAATCGCTCTCACATTCAGCCTCATCACCGAAAATTGTGGCTGGCAGTCTGCGACACCCCGGCATGGCTGGTATGATGTGTTCCAAAGGCTCAAATGTGCCATCGCCTAAGGGCTCGCCACTACGACGACCCGGCGTTGGTGCTGGTGGCACTAGTGCTGCCGCCTCCGCCGATTTACACGACTGCCCCGGCAGCCCAATGCGCAAAATAAGCGAAGAGCAATGGATTGACGGGCCGCGTGTGTCGCGCGCAAAGGTAGCCGAAGCGCGTCACTTGATGCGTGAGGTAAATCATGTGAAACAATGTGAGACATGGATTGACGGTCCCAAATCGCAGTCGGCACGTTCGCTGACCGCCGGCAATTTGCCCACGGCGCCGTCGCAGGTACAAGGCTACGGCTTCATGGATTCACACAAGAAATCGATGATACGACAATGGGTAGAGAATCAGACATCGCAGGTCTTCCAAACCACATCGGCAGCGTCATCGCCTACACACGGCGCCGGCACAGCCGCCCATCGCGACCAACAAGCGCAGCATCTGCGCAACATCACCTACCACATGTCACAGTTGAAGCAAAAGTCTCTGGATGCACCGGAAGATTTATACGCGACGAGCACAAGACAATTACACCATCAGCAACACAATACACAACAACATGCCTCACAACAACAACTAAACTTACAGCAACAACCCACACTAGCCATGGATCAGCAATTCTTGTTGTGCGCCAGCGAGGCGGAGTTGGCACAAGCCATTGCCATGGGTCTTTCCACAGCCGTGAGCACAACGAACGCCTCAGCGCCCGCGGAGATACGTGGCTCTAAGCCGTTGTACCATCAACGACAGTCCAGTGCCACCGGCTCGCTTGGACTTGCACAGACAGCAACAAAAGATGAGACTGATTTACATTCGACGCATTCGCATATCGGCTATGGCACCATTTCACAGCAACTACACAACCTCGGCACTTCGGCAGCGTCGGAGCATGGTGTTGGCGGAAGTGGACATCATAGTGATCGGCAAGCAGAGTGTGATGAGGACCAGGATAGTGGTCCATCGGAGGTGCCACCAGCGTTGCCGCTCATAGAGCCGTTGGGTTCGCGTGAAATTTCACACGAAAGTCTGCATCGCATATTGTCGAGACATGTGTCACGCGAATCCTTGTATCAGCAACAACAACAACAACAACAACAGCAACAGCAGCGAGAACAGCAACTAGAACTGCAACACAATACACCCTCAAGGCAATCATCGCATCACTACTCCCAACACAGCATGGGCATGTCCGATTGTGGACTGCAGGTGACAGAGGAGGAGATAGCGCGCACAATGGGCGGGTGAGTAGCAGGATGTTGGCGATTAAAAGATTATACAAAATGCAGTTGAAGACATGAAATAATACATTTGTATTGTCTCCTTCACTTCTTTCCCCTCCACACAGCGAACATCCACTGGCAGCACTCAGTCACGTTGACAATATGTCCATTGTGTCCAGCTTCAACATGGCCGGCGATGCGTTCAGCGATTGTGCGATGGGTGAAAGAACGAGGTGGGTTCAAGCTATTAATACCATTTTGAAAAAATTTATTATTTCAAATTCACTTATTCCACTTCTGAATTTTATTTAAAATTTTTTTTTCAACTTTTTCTTGTTTTAGGAACCAATTCGACCAATTAGCGCGTTTACGTGAGATTTTCACCTCACAGCTGGCCATGGCCGAAGTGACGCCGGTCTTTAGAAGCGGCTGTGATGTCGGTAGCGTGTATAGTGAGCCGGCTTATCGCTTCAACACGGGTCCGGGCAGTGTGTGTAGCGAACCACCGTATAGGCCACCAAGTCCGAGGTGAGTTAAAGTTAGCCCAATAGTTAATCCATCGCTAAATAGTCTGTACATTTTCGACATATTCTTTATAAATATTTTTAACTTCCGAATCTTTTCATTCCAATATGAGTTAAGACGAACAATCAAGCCCTCCTTATGATTGATTGGTATTTTTACTGAGTCCATATAAGTTTTAAACCTCGACGGTCCATTCCCAATGACATCAGCCTTTATGTTTATTGAGATTATATTCATTTAGTTCCAATCTCTTGTCTTCTCTGTAATTCGATCGAGTGTTGTCATGAATCTAAGCGTGTCTTGGTGCGACTGAACCTTTTTCTTCCCCCCACAATTTGAGAAATTACAATCTACAATATATTAAGCCACCACCGGACGAACGATTGATTTTAATGAAGAGCTCTTATTCAGTGTCAAAAATACACTGAGAGGGCTTGACATTCCCTGCCAAAGGACGACCGCTGTATGGGTGAGGCTTGGATTAATTTCTTCATCTAAGTCCACACTGACAGTATAACTTTTATTAGGATTCTTACATCTATTTCTACTGTGTCTGCCTTTAAAGACACTTTTCAATTGCCATTTAGGTCCCGCGGCGTCTTTTCGTCTGTCCTTCCGTCAATTAACTGTCTGGGTTCCTTTAAGGTCTGAGTGTAAAGTCGTCATCCTTTTCTTGATTCTTATACTTCCAGTTCCGAAACTCTGTAAGCGTTGATTAAGCTCGGTCTCTTTTAAATATTTAAAACACTTTGAAAATCTCTAGAGAGGACTTTTCCCATTCGTGTCTTCTAAACCCAAACGTTCTTCTTTTCTTCCCACCGCCTATAACAGACAACCCTCACGCAGCCCCAGCCAAGGTAGTCTACCTAGTTTGAATGGTATCATGCAAATAGCCGGCATGGAGCAATATGCCTCCTTGCGTCATCCCGACGGTGCTTCCGATCCGAATTTGCCAAAATTGGAGAAACCTTTTGTACTCGAACATGAAGATATCTGCGAAGTAGATGAAAAATCCGCATTACTCTCACCCTCAAAACGACCGTCATTGGAAAAGGAACACTTACCCGGTGTAGGTGGCGCTACAATGCCATCGACGTCACAAACTCAATTACCATTGTTGCCATTGAACACGAACACATGTGAAGCCTACGACAGCGGTCACGATTCATCAACACCGCGCACTTCAAAACATTCAGGCATCTCACGACGTGCTGAGAGCGGTTATCATAGCGTGGCGACAGCGAGAGATAGTGATGAGAGTAGTTTTACGTCGGGTCTCTCAAAAGAGCATCACAATCGCATAACAATGGTGAAAAAGAAGCGACAGGATAAGGGACTGTGTAATTGGCTGATGAATCCATTCACCTGCACCTATCCGGAGACCGAAGGTGAGATAAGTGACTTTTAAAAAGTGTTAAGCGAATGAGAGCGGGAAAGAGAGAGACGAGAGTGGTACTCGAATTTATAATACATATGAAAACAGTTATCGAAGCAGCGCAGCAAAGAGTTGTTGGTAAAAACAAGTGAGAATTAGTAAATAGAAAATAAAGCGCCAAACCCACCAAGAAACTTTTGCGCGCCCCAAAAATAAAAAAAAAAACAAAAAACAAAAAAAGAAACAATAACATAAAAGCATGCCAAATTTTTACTTTAATATTTAAAATAATATTATCTAGTGTTCTTTGTTTTTTTGTTTTTTTTTTGGTAGTAAGAAAGCCAAGGGTTTTTTGTGGCAGTGGAAATGGCGACTGAATTTTTTTTAAAGAAAATTTTTTTAACAAACATACATACATAAATACAAAAATGGATTTTTAGCTAAATAGTATTTAGTAAAAATAAAAACAAAAATAATAAAATTATACAGAAAACCATTCGTATTGTGAAAGCTTATGTTCCATACATTTAATATTAATGTAAAGATTTATATGTGCAGCTAAGTGTAAGCTTACGAATAATACATAAAACAAAAAATTTGATGAAAACTTTGGAAAAAGCTTAAGAAACATAAGCCATATTCATTCCCACTAGATGAAAGCTAAATTAAATCTAATATTCAATTGAATGAAAGCTCCTACACTATGCGAAAGCTCTTCCAGTTGTTAAGTTTATGCTACGGCAAAAAAGCATTTGCTGAGCTTTGGGGAATAAAAGCAACTTATTTCTTGCGCACATCTATGCTTTGTACTGATAAACTTTCGATTAGCTTGTGAAAGCTTAAACGGAGAATAAATCTTTTGAAAGCTTTTTTTTTACTTTTTTATCCAAAAAGCTTTCGTAAACAATTGTTGTATGCTTCCCAACGCAAAAATTTTGACTCAGCTAATCTGTAAACTAAATTTTAAATGCATTTGAAATACACAATTATGTAAATGTTGTGAACTGTTGACTTTAAAAATAAAACGAAAGCTCATAGTGTGCTTTTTTGATGCCGGAATCGTTGCGTGGCACACTAAATTTATTTTAAAATTTTAGTTATAAATTTTTTATTAAATTTCGTGAGGGCTTATTAACTAAAAAGCTTTTTGAAGCAGCTTTTAAGAGCTTTGTGAAGTAGCTTTTTATATTTTTTAATTAAATTCGGTATATTTGTTAATGACACTTGGCAGATTATGAATTTTACAGCAACCTATTCTTAGCTCTTTTGCAAAGCTTTAAAGCTCAGATTTTTTGTACATTTATTTTGTTAAAATTGTGAAAGTTTTATAACAAAAGCTCTAAGGATTTAGTTTATGTCAAAATTTTTATGATTGAAAAATTCGACGAAGTATTTCAGACGCAACTTTTAATGTTAAGGAAGCTTTTGAAAGCTAAATATTTCAGTGGAGCTTTGCAAATTGATAATTTTACAACAACTTAACTAAATTTTGTTTTCATTTCCCAATCAATCTTTAAAGCTCAGTTTTTTATACATTTATTTTGTCTATATTCGTTCTGCTTTATACCGCAATCTCTATGATTACAATTTGTAAAAAAAAGCCTGATAGCTGAAAAGCTCCCTAAGTAAATTTGCACAGCTTTCATTCTTTTGCTAAAGTTTAATATTACTTTAAATTTAGGTTTAAAACTAGTTAAAAATTAGTTAAAAATATATTTTTACTTTCAACGCTCTCCATAGTAATTTCCATTACATAGTGAAGCTTAAATTTATATATTTTCAAAATATATTAACTGAAATTATAATTTTTTTTTTAATTGTCCCGTTGTAAATAATTTATATCATTAAATTTTTAAAGAATATTCACGCTAAGCTTAATAACATGAAAGCTCCCTGCAATATTTTCGCCAAGCAAAAGAAGCTTTCAACTTTTATATCGAAAGGAAGCCGTCGATTTTCTTCAGAAAGTAAATACACTTTTTTTAAGTTTATAATTTCATTTCATTTTCATAACCTACTGAATCCACACACATATTTTGTAAAAGCTCTAAGCTACACAAAAGCTTAATCTATCTAAAGCTCTCCGATATAACTTTGCCTGAATAAAGAGCTATACATTTTTATGTATAATATGAGTATAGCCAAAAGCATCTACATTACCATAGCCTAAATCTCTTGAGCTTGAAAAGCTCTAGCCTAACTCTCGCGCTACTGTAAAATAATAAACGAACGAGTTGATGAACTTATGAAAACTACATTATTAATTTGTTGCCTAACCTAACTAGTACTTTGACTATTGATCAAAATTAGCTTGCCTACCTGCATACTCGTACAGCTTTTTTGAAAGCTCACAAGCAAGTTTAATTTTCACAGCTTTTTTTTCTTTAATTTTCTAGTTGATTTTTTGCTACCCAAAAATCTTTAACAAAAGAAACTAAATAAATAAAATGAAAATAAAAATTTAAAATAAATCAGTTTTTTCTTTAATTAATTGTTAATAACTTTAGCTAAATTTAAGTATATAAACGAATGCTTTTTTCTTAGTGAATAAAAAGTGTTGAACGATATGAAAGCTACAAACTATAAAATTTAAGTACTAAATAGAAATTTTGTTGCCAGTTTTGCCTATTTAAACTATGTTAAATTTTTTAAAAGTTTATCTGTAATTATAGAGACATACATACATATACATATATGTATGCTCATATGTATGTTAATAATAATAATAATAATAATAATGTAATTAAATTAAACTTAACTTAAAGCATTTAATATTCGATATATGTATATTCGTATATATATATATTTATATAAATACATACATACATATATAACTATTCAATATATACATGCATAATTATATGTAATTATTATTATTATAATAAATAAAATTTATTACAAAACTTACAAGTGCATAAAAATAATAATTAAATAATTAAAAAAAATTTAATACATATAATTGCAAAAATATTGTGTGTAAATGTGTGTGTGCTAACAGAATTTTTTTGGTAAAAATTTAAACAAAAATTTAAAAGCAAAATAATTCTGAAACAGGAAAAATGTTTAAAAGCAGGCGCTAAAATAAATTTAATGACTAATTAAAATTAATTTTAGCTTAACCTTGAAATAGTATTCAAAAACTTGAGCGACGATTTTGAAAATTTTTAAGTTTTATTTAACTAAAAAATAATGCAAAAAATCTGTTTCCTCAACTACAAAAAAATTTTTAAAATTTTTAAAAAATCGGTCTTCACAACTAAAAAAAAATTTAAGCAAAAATCAGTGAAATCAACATATTTATTTAATTTTATTTAACTTTTCTTTCAAAAAAAAGATCGAAATATTTTGTTTTTATTTATAAAAGTTTATTTTAAAAATTGAATCCAAAATTTTTTAATAAAAAATAATAAATAGATAATTTAACTTCTGCGCCACACATACATATATAAAAAATAAATTTATTGTTTATATAAACTATTAATAGTAATTAAATATTATGCTGAAAACATACCCACACATATGCATGTATTGTATGTAATAAAAAAAACAATATTATTAATAATATAATTGAGTATTAATTAATAAAAGAAATATTATTATAATTGAAATTTATTATGAAGCAGCAAGGAAAAATTTGCTATAAAAATATACAAACATACATACATACTAATAAATTAAATAACTAACAACACAAACTAAGTGAAAAAGAACTGTGGAAATAAAAAATAAAGAAGAAAAACTTTTTTAAAGCAAAAAAAAAAAAATAAATAAAATTAATACATTTTTATTTCTGAACAAATTGTGTTTGTGGTAAGTACAATATTTTCCCTAGAGAGCGTGGGAAATTTCTTTTCCTAACACCGCTCGGAATTATTCGACCAAATTGTGAGCAAATTTCTCTCCTTATTTATATTGCTCTCCCACTCAATACTGCACTATCCGCCATACAAAGGGCATCAAAATATACAGGGTTATCAATTTCGTGCTTTCAAAAGTGCATGACTATATTTTAACATCTGTCAAACTTAACGGTCAAACCGAACATGTTTTGTTTTAGATAGAAATCAGGCATTTATGAACCTGAATCGTTCACTTAACAACCGCTCAACGCCTTAAAATTGTTAAAACCTTCTAAAAAAATGGTGATACGAACTTGTCCACGTTTTGTGCTTTAAGAGGAGATTATGATGCCCCAATCGTCCAACAACTCAAGCAGTTGGTAAAATTTTTGCAGAGTTTTGAAGTGACTGGATCGGTTACATATATTAAAAGGCCTTTTCATCATCGTTTTGCTCGTTTCACTTCAAAAACCATGAGAAGCTCGGAGGCGGCTTAGTATAAACTGTTGGTCACTCCATTCGTTGGAAAAACATCAAGGCTCAAAACCACAAATCGGAGGAGGAGCTCGGCCAAAAATCGCTTCAGCAGTTACAAAGCGCCAATTATATATAATATACATATAAGTGAAAGTGTAGCCGAAGACTCGAAAACATCTATTTCTCGACGTTCCCGAAAACATGGACTTCTTATGGCATTTTATAGCGTATTTTGAACTTGGACTTACAACTATATCCGCATAAAGCGACGGGGACTCATTTTCGACTCGGGGGATATGGTACCATAAATAAGAAAAAATGCCGCTTTTGGCGCTACGAGAATCCTGAAATGATTGTAGAGAGGCCGTTACACCCACACAAAAAAAAAACAACTTGGTGTCTGGTGCTTACTTTGACTCAGAAGACCTTGTCGCCATGATTAGACCTTACTTCTTTGGAAAAGACAACAGCGAGACTGTCACTGTCAATTCGGAGCATTATGGTCGTATATGATCGACTTTTTTCGGCTTGCCATTGAATAACACGACTCGGACAACATGTGGTTACAGCAAGATGATGTCACTTACAACACGAGCGAATATGGCTTTAAGGCGATACCTCTCGTCTAGGTGATATCAATTGGCCACCGAGATCGTGCGACTTGACACCATTGGACTTTTTTTGTTTGGCTACATGCAAAACCGTATTTAGATGGATAAACCACTATATGCCAAAAAGTAGTTGAAAGTTAACTCAAACGGATGGAAGTTTACAAAAATTTGAGAGGCGATCGGTTTCACGTACAAGGCTCAAACTATATAATAACAAATGAATTTCATGAAGAAATATATTTTGAGTTCATTTTTTTACGGTTTTTATTTTTATTTTTTTTTTTTGCAACCACAAAATGGATAATCCTCAATGTTGCTATAGCCGCAAAGCAGATCCTTTTGGTTCCATCACTGTGGGGTTACGTTGTTGAGTCATCCGAGTCATACCTTCTTTTCATTCACTTCAATTTTCATTGAAAGCTCACACTAAAATATAATATTTCGACGATTGGTTCTGATTGGGCAAGCTCAAAGCTGATCATGTCGCTATGGGGAACAGGAAAAGTCTTATAGCATTCATTAAGACAATCCTTTTTATTTTTGGAGTTGGTCCTTTTAACAGCTGTTACTTTATTTATATGGAGTTCGGTTTGTCATTTTATAGCAGACAACAGACTTACTCTGGCACAAAGTTTGCAAATCATTTATTACCAAAATGTTTTTCGGTTCGAGTGACGTATCACGCGCTGCGTCCAATATTCGCTCGACATAATCGCCCAGCAGAATCGATAATTCCAGCAACTATGGTTTGGTTTCGCAACACGTTTATTCTAGTCGATGATTCGCATCTTCAGAGACGGTGTACAGGGCGCACCGAAGATGCTACTGATGCTGTGAAGCAGAGTATCAATGAAGAACCGAATGAATCCATCAACTGTAACAATTGAAGTGAATGAGTTCCACTTTACGGAAGAGTTTGCGGAAGGATCTTTATTTGCTGGCTTCCAAAATCCAATTGAAGCCGAACGACCATCAAGTGCGTCGCACATTTGGTGAATGATCCCAAAACAAGATAGCTTCACGAATGAAGCTCACTTTTGGTTGAATGGTAATGTTGGTAAGCAAACAAACCATTGTTGAGACGCCGCTACATCCTCATAAAGTCACTGTTTGGTTTGCTCTATAAGTGCAGTGAGCCGTTCACAATGTTCAGTCAATTAGGGACGCTATAGAGCCATGAATAATGAGTTTTTCGTGCTTAAATTGGAGGTGGCCGATGTTTGGTTGCAACAAGATGGCGTTGCATGCCATGCAACCAACGAGACAATTAATTTATTGAAGAAAGTTTTCGGTCGTGGGCCTGTAGCGAGACCTCCAAAATAATTTTTTGTTGATCTACGCAAATAAGTCCGAGACTATTTACGCCTTGGAAGAGAATATTCGGCGCGTCAGTCCTTACATACGGCCTAAATTGCTCCAAAAAGTGGTCGAGAATTGGTTCTCTCGGCTGGAATTTATTTGAGCTAGCCTTGAGCATTTTTTTTTAAAGGATGAGACCTTGAACAGAAAAGCAAAAAAGTTTTATGATCTACAAAGTATGGTCTTTGGAAGTACGCACGGATTTATTTTTCAACTAATTTTTGTGAAAGCGGCACACTTTTTTTCAAAAGATGAACTTTTGGCTAAAAAGTACGCACTAAATTATTAAAAAAAAAGTTTACATTTAACGGAAAAACGGCTACGTACTTTCAAAAAAATGTATTGGAGAAGTTACCATCAAAATTTCAGATCAATCGATGCAATAGGGTCCGATTAAACTGCCCTCCCAGTGTGGAAAATCGGATTTTGAGAAAAACGCGTTTAAAATTTTCAATGTACTCATAGCAGCAAAATAAAAAGTTCAGCTATTTGAAATATTTTTTTCACTTTAAAACCAATTGCATATCATTTCTAGGGCCCAAAGCTACTCTGTGAGCAAAAAACAAATTGCGTTTTCCAAAATCCTACAGTGGCTTTACATGTAATATTAGATAAACTTGAGCCGATGAGTGGTATATTCAATAGCAAAATCCTTAAGCCGACAGTCAGTTAAAATTTTAATTACTTTTTAAGGTTATGTCTTTCTTTAAAGTCAAATGTCCAGGAGATTATCCATGTTCATATTACCAGTACAGAGCAAGTCACTTACATATTATAAAATAAATCAATAATTTCTTCTTGTTGTAATTTAATGACAGTAATAACAATAAAAATCAAAATTTACAAAATTTGCATAGAATTTATATATGTATGTATATAGAAGCACTAAATAAAGAGTCTCAAGTAGAGGAGACGGAGGCGTAGTTAAATCGGTTGGACCAATGAGTTATGTACTCGTGGGTGCTATAAATTATTCCCTCGTCGGTCAAGTGAGGCGACAATAAGAATAAATATACATAGGTACATATACATGTGGGAATGTTTACTTGGAAGGCTTTGATATAATCGTATGTGTATTTGTAGTAGTCCTTCATTTATTACATACATATTTTTGCTATTATTATTGTCAATTGTTGCTTTCATAGATTATTGTTACACAGAAGACAACAACAAGAACAACAACAAAGCAAAAAAAATTGTATAGTCATTTAACATATGTTCTTCTGTCTGTCCCAGTATCGATTTGTATTGCCTAAAGGCTGTATATAAAGCTTTGTTTGGCTTTGTTAAGGCATTTATACGTACATGCAGTCCTTTGGCTTTCGCATACAGTGAAGCTTAACAATTTGCATATAAGTAAATCGAATTTTTCAATTAGCCATTAATAAAATTTATTATTTTTAGCCTAGACCACCGATGCCTATAGAGGTCCCATTCAGATACTAAGGGAAACGACCCTTCAGCTAACCCAACAGTGACGTGAAAGCCTAGAAGCGAGCGTGCTGTAGAAAAATACTCCCTCTTTCCCTCCCTCACTGTCAGGCCTATTTACTGCCCTTTTATCGTCTTGAGAGTGTGGAATTCATGAACCGATGGTTGAAGCCACACATTGTGACAAAAATTGCGTTCACACAAGAAAAAGTCACCGTGTCTGCAACTTTGTTTCCGAAACGATTCGGAGAGATCATCCTTCTCAATTGGACAGTATTTCTAGTGCTGTTCAAGGGTTACAAACAGAACGATATCTCCTTACAAAAAAAAAAAACGTCCTTAAAATCAAAGAAGATATGGTGTGCGTTGTTTCTTTTCTCACGGGTCTCTTCTAGAATTTGGTGCGTAGTAAATATTTGTTGTATCTAAGCCGAAAAGGTCTGATCAGTTCATTTACGGTAGGCTTTATTCCCACAAATTCAAATAATAGGCAAAATCAGACCTTCTTGCTGATATTGAGACGATTGAAACCACAACAATTCGGACATAGGTACACTGGAATCTCATAGGAGGAATGACTTCGAGCTTTATCATAGTTGGATACGTCTGGTACGTCTATACTATCATCAATTAATGGGATATGGTTTAGTCATTGCCTGTGTTTTCTTCATCTATCACCAGTGACCAAGTGGTTTTAGAAATCTTTTTTAAGGTGGAATCTGGTATCACAGAGAAACAGGTTCTTGCGAAGTCGATCAGCCTCAGACCGAACCTCACGGTCGTAGAACCTATCACCTGACGTCAGAGTCCCACTTCCATCGTCCTTCCGGTTTTATCTCATCCATCATCCATCCACCCTAGATGACATTGAAGTTACCATTTTATTTAAGAGAATATTAACTAGACAGCTGGACAGTGGCACCTTAGCAAATAAGGGACAGGAGCACATTCCAGCGGCAGGCTCTCAAATATTGATCGAACTTAGTACATTTGCCATGATCGTCATCAAAAAGGGGAGTCTCTAAAACGAGGCTGTTGTCTCTTTTTGATCGGATTAGTTATTTTCCCGAGGGATATGGAATGCGTACTACCATGCTAGAGGTCATCGGTTCAAGTCCTACTCTGACCAACACCCAAAAATATATATATAAAAAAAATTAAATAATTTTTCTAATATTTGATTCAGTGAAAACTAACATACATTTATAGGTGGTATGGTAATAAGAGACACACCACCACTTCAGGGGTTACAAAACGCCAATTACACTTAAGAATAAAGATATAGTCCTTTCATGTGGCGAGTCTCAAACCCGGTTCAAAACCTCGCCGCTGTAAAAAGACTACATCGAACCCTTAAACCGAGCATGTCTTGCTAGATTTAAGGAAGCTTCCTTTTTTAGCCATAACCAACAAGAGTTCCCCGGAAATTTTCCTTCGAAACTTTCAAAGCAGTAGTATTCTCTTCTTCCTCTCCTCTTTTTTCTTTTTTATCTTCAACTCACTGCCTACAGAGATAGGTTTTCTCTCCACTTCGTCACAGTAATCCTCATCATAATAATAATAAAGTTGGCTTTTTGTAGCCGCTAAAGCGATTTCCGGCCGAGTTCGTCCTATAATTTGTGGAATTCTAAGCCACCTCCGACCGGTTGTTGGTATTTTGTGAAGACTCTTTATTTCAAGTCAGAAATACACTCGGAGGGCTTGACATTTCCTGCCGAGTGGCGACTGCAATTAGAATAATTAATTTTGAATGTTAGTGGAACTAGGCCTCGAACCTTGGTCTTCAGAAGGGCAGTACACGATGCTAACCACTCGGCTTCGGCTCTTCAAACCAGCTGTTTTTTTAACATTTCCAAAAACCAATAATTTTGTTTCGTTCGGGAGCTGAAATCAGAGTCAGATCGTCTAAAAGGTGGCATCCTTTGACCGGTCCAAGGAGAATCCTACCTGAAGTATTGATTCTACAAGCAATGAGTTTCGATATGATCGCTAATCAAGTAAAAAGAAAGCTACTGAATGGTTTGAATTCACCATGGTCGAAAACACTTTGGCAAAAAAAAAAACAACAACAATGAAATTTTCTAAAAAAAAAAAGGCGAAGTAAATATAAAGAAATATTCCACAGGTTGTTCAAAAAATTAAACAGATCGATTGTATTGAGTTTTCAGCAGAGAGAAAAAAATTACAAAAAAAAAATTAAAAATTGTGCACATACTTTCAGCACACACTGTCCATAGACGTAGGTACATATATGTATATAAATATATATACACGCCATACAAATGTAATGAATTGGTCGCCAAGCTCGAATTGAAATATTTATGGCATCAACGAATTTACAAAATTCTACACTTTATATACGCAAGCACACACACACATATGTACATATATGTATGTAGGTATGTAAATATTTGCATGTAAATACAAATATATTTATTTCGTTGCACAACTGTTGTTTGCGGTTGCATTACTATTAATTGCAAATAATGCGGTGCGGCTCATGTTGTTGCAGTTGTTGTTGTATTTGCATGGCAAATTCGATGAATACACATGCATGGCGAAAGGACTGAATTTTGTAGCGAAGTATTTTTCAAATCGAATTTCGAAAAGAAAAATTGTAAATAATTTTTTTTTAAATAAATATAAACATACATACATACATATGTACATATATGCATATAAGAACAATTAAAAAATTTGTTTGTTCATGTGCTCAGTGCCCAGCGCGTTGTTGTGTTTTTGTATGCATTTTATGGTAATAAATTATGTTTGTCTATATATAATATAAATTTGTGTGTATGTACACATATGTATAAATATACCAAAAATTTTTATAATTTTTTTTTTTTTTGTGTAGAATATATGCATGGCAGTGGCGGCGCGCCTTCGTCAATAAGTCGAAAATATGCAAATAATTCGCTGCAAATGTTGAATTGTGGCTTGTTGCAGGCACCCCTACTACTACACACGCATGCATACATATGTATATATGTATAACACCCAATGCAAGTACCATCTCTGTACCACACACTCTCTCTCTCTCCCTCCCTCCCACCATTTCGGACATTTGAATTATGTGCCTGTCGCTGCAGTAGACAGTATTTGATGTGTATACATGGTTGTGTATGTGTATGTGTGTGTGTGCTGTCGCTTAATGGCGGTGTTGATATCGACACCAGCTGACCAGCTGCCAATTTGCCTATCATACCAACAAATAACCTGCCAATCGCTTGCCTATTCTGCATTATTACTTACACATACACACACACATAATGGTTGCAAGGTGTAGAGGAACACTTTGTACATACGTGTATGTATTTATGTCGCTGCATGTGGTGTGTATTTACGCTTGTTGTCCTTTCGTTTTGGCAATTCGAGGTGCGTTTACGCTAAAATTTTGCCGCAAGTGTTAATTATAAAATTTGACAGTCGCAATAATTCAGCGGCACAAATCTACATATGTATGTATATATGTACATATATACATGTGCAATCAATAAACTTACATATATATGTATATAAATTTATAGGCCTTTATTACAGCTCATATCCTGGTCTTCTGCCATTTGCTTTGCTTTGTTAACACTGACTTATTGGCGACTTTATTGCCTTTTGGTTACGAAAAAGGCAGGTTTTGCCACAAAGAAATCCTGAAACCATCCAAAAAGATATTTTATATTTGCATACAAATGTTTACTTACAGTCCTCCTCTTTGCTATTTGACGCCATTTGGAAATACCAAGTGAATCCAGGTCACTCTCCATCTGATCCTTTCAACGGAGTGGAGGTCTTCCTCTTCCTCTGCTTCCACCAGCGGATACTGCATCGAATACTTTCAAAGCTGTGGTGTTTTCATCCATTCGGACGATATGTCGTAGCCACTGTGTTTACATTCGACGAACTATATCAATATCACAGTATAGCTTGTACAACTCATCGTTCCATCGTCTGCGTTATTCGCCGTTGCTAATGCGCAAAGGACCATAAATCGTTCGCAGAACTTTTATCTCGAAAACTCCTAGAGCCGACTCATCAGATGTTGACATCTTCCACCCTTCCGCACCATATAGCAGGACGGGTATGATGAGGGACTTGTAGAATTTGGTTTTCGTTCGACGAGAGAGTACTTTACTTTTCCATTGCCTATGACTGCCAACATTGACATAGGAGCCGAGTCGCGAATGCGATGACTGTTTGTTTGGTGACAGGAGATATTTCGTATTGCCCTCATGCACTACCAGACCCATATCCTTCACTTCCTTATCCAGTCTGGAGAAAGCAGAACTTACGACGTGGTTGCTGAGGCCAATAATGTCGATATCATCGACGTACGACAGCAGCTGTACACTCTTATAGAAGATTCTACCTTTTCTGCTTAGCTCTAAAGCTAGTTTTATTTTCTCCAGCAATAAGTTAAAGGACCATACATCATAAGGAATCATTCTGCTTTAAGCCTCGTATGGTATCGAACGGCCTGGAGAGGTACTTTCCGATCCTGACGGAGCTTTTAGTGTTGCTTAGCCTCAGTTTACGTAGCCGTATAAGTTTTTCAGGTATACCAAACTCATACAGTGCGGTGTAGAGGCAGCTCCTTTTCGTGCTGTCGAAGGCTGCTTTAAAATCGACAAAGAGGTAGTTTGTGTCGATCCTCTTTTCGCGGGTCTTTTCCCAAACTTGGCGCGTGGTGAATATCTGGTCAACGGTTAGCTTACCAGGTCTAAAGCCACACTGATAAGGTCCAATCAGATTGTTGACGGTGGAATTTAGCCTTTCACACAATACGGCCGATGAACATTATGCGTTATTTATAGGCTAACCCCACGTTAATTGGCATAGTTCGTGTTCAGAGAACACTTAAATTCCAATAATCGGGCAAGCTTTCCTTCGACTATATTCTCCAAAATAGCTGATACATGCACCATGTTAACTCTTCACCGCAATATTTGAGTAGCTCTGCTGGTATGCCTTCGGCTAGAACCGATTTGTTATTCTTTAAACGGGCAATCGATATGCGAACCTCGTCTTAGTTGGGTAACGGAACGTCTTGTTCATCGTCAACGTTTGGGGTTTCGGGCTCGCTATCTTTGGGTGTTGCATTTGCACTGTCATTCAGCAGGCTGGAAAAGTACTCCCTCCATAAATCGAGTTTACTCTGGGCATCTGTCACTAGCTCATCTCCCTGGTCGTACAAGATTTTGCTCCGGTCTTGAAACCTTCCGTAAGTCACGGTTTCTTTTCATAGAGGTTTCGAGCATTATCCTTGTCGGCCAACTTCTCAAGCTTTTTGTACAGCTTGTTGCAGCTCGGCCTCTGTCTTTTATTTTTTTTGTCTGCAAATGCGTCTTCCTTCCCTCTTCTGCTCTCGGCAACTGCCGATCGCAAGGTTGCGATTGGTAGGCAGTCTGTTTTCACTCCACTGCAGTTCGACATTCCTCATCGTAGCAGCTTTTTATTCTGGCGCTGCCGAGAACCAATTGTTTTCGTAGCGGCGGAAAGTAGGAAGTTTGAGATACCGTTTCACGGTTTCCTTATACCGAGTTGCTGATGAGTGCTCCCAGAAAGTCGGTGGGCAAGTTGAATAAAAAACTGTTCGGCAGTCCGTTGTGATTGCAGCTTGTCGACGTCGAAACTTCCTGGTGTTTGTTGACAGACGTTCGGGTGGGTATCATCACTACAACAAGATAGGCATCCGAGTCGGTGTTTGCTTCTCGGAACGTACGCATACATACGCTAATTATTCATTTTATTTTCGATTCGAATTATAAATTCGATTACCAGGTGAGACCACTTTGAGCTGAAAAGCATATCAAAATCATGATGGTAATATATTAAATTGTGTAAATAATTTTCCAATTAATATTTATATTCACTTTAGATAGCGAACGCGTCAGAATTTCGTAACCTCTTTAGTAGTAAATTTTTTAAACGAAGGAATTTAGCAAATTTCATATAAAGTGGCGAAGATAGAAGAAAATATGCAAATATCACACCATTTAGAGGAATCTAAAGTATTAGATAAGAAATGAAATTAAAGCGAAAAATACCAAATAAAAATAAAGAATGAAATTGAGTGGAAGAAATTAAGGACTCAACATGTAAGAAACACGCAAAGTGTCACGAAAAATTTTATGAGCTAACGACAAATAAACACGGAAAATACGTGTAGAAAAAACAGGAAGACGGATACTGAAATCAGCATATGTGGGTGTGTCGGCATGTATGGTATATTTATAAAAAAATTAATTTCATTTAAGGTGAATTCAACAAAAGCGGTCACACATAAATAAGGATATACGAAGTCTCCAAAAGCCTCTTTGACTAGATAAATTTTATTAAATTCAATAAGTTCTCTAAGAATTACCGGTATGAATACCCAAATAGTGAAAATTATTTATCCATCCACGAAAGTTTTTTTGGAAAATATTTAAACTAAAATATTAATTAATTAAATAAAATAAATAAATCATTATCGCTTTATAGTCACTTAAGCGATTCAAGACGGAGATTTTCCTCAAGTTTGTGATGAGCGTCCTGATATTTTTGAAACAAAAGGTAAAGGGACTAAAAAAAAATAAAAAAAATTGTATTTATTTAGAGTGAGTAGCTTTACTGTTACTTAATTTATACTCAGTTTGGTTTACCATTTCATAATAAACAGACTTACTCCGGAACAACGTTTGTGAATCGTGCAAATTTATTACCAAATAATGGCTCATTGCGCGCTGCGTCCATTATTCTATCAAATAATCGCCCAGCAGTGCCGGTATTCGAGCAACAATGAATCGGTTTCGTGCCACGTTTACTCCAGTGGATAATGCGCATCCTCAGAGGCTTCTTATATTGCGCACCCAAGACGCCATTATTCCTA
This sequence comes from Ceratitis rosa, assembly GCA_037013455.1. Classification (NCBI taxonomy): domain Eukaryota; kingdom Metazoa; phylum Arthropoda; class Insecta; order Diptera; family Tephritidae; genus Ceratitis; species Ceratitis rosa. The sequence goes on along the minus strand of JAWMAG010000011.1, from coordinate 4,685,552 downwards.
TGGAGCAGAGGACCGAAGAAGACCTGACTGAGTCCATCCGCCAACGCGCGCCACAATTGGGGTTTTTCCCATCTACTTTATGGAAGATTTTACGGAAGGATCATGAAGCGCGTCGCATGTTGGTTGAATGGGCCCAAAACGAGTTCACAAGACTATTTTATTCAGCGATGAAGCTCACTTTTGGTTCAACAGGTACATTAATTAAGAAAATTGTGGTATTTATATAATTGGCGCTTTGTGACCGCTGAAGCGATTTTTGCCCAAGCTCCTCCACCAATTTGGTCTTATTTTTTTGTATTAAAAAATGGGAGGATCTACATTGTACACAAAGCCATCTCCGACCGGAAAGGTTGACATACCCTGTTGAGGGAATTGTCGCATTTGGATTGAAAGCCATTGTTGAGGCGCTGTTACATCTCCAAAACGCTCTATAGGCAGACGGAATCGTTGGTCTATAGAACTTCAACAATGAAACCGGCCATGATTTCACAGTCGACGGGAAACGCTAAAAAGCGATAATTAAAGAATTTTAGGTCTCTTATTTGGAAGGTGTTGAAGTGAACGATCTTCTGTTACAACAAGTCGACGCTACATGCTATACAGCCAACGAAACAATCAATTTATGGAAGCAAGGTTTTGCTTAGCGCATTATCTCGCGTCATGGACCTGTAGCGTGACATCCAAGATCGTTCGATTTAACCCTAGATAAACGCGAACTGATTGACGCCATGGAAGAAAATATTTGACAACTCATTGCTGGAACACGACCCTAATTGCTGCAAAAAGTGGTCGAGAATATTTTTTTAATAAAATATATTTTTTCTCTTATGTTCGAAAGTATAATATTAGGTCAAGTAAAAAGTTCGTTCGGTTTTCATCAAAGAGATGGCGTTATTTTCGATAGTACTAGTGTTACATCATGTCGCATCATGTCATACTATACGGCGCTGAAAACGTGTTTATTCGCGCTAAAAGTTTGTCTTTGACAGTTTTTCGATTGATTGACTCGGTACGTTGTGAGCGCTCATCAAAAATGAACACCAGCAAAGAGAAAATTCGCTAAATTTTACAATTTTTCTTCGATAAAGGCGAAAAAGCAGCCAAAGCGGCTGAAAAAATTAATTTAGTTTATGGGCCCAATACTGTAAACGAACGTGTAGCACAAAATTAATATAATTTTGAAATCTTCACCTTCTGCTTCCTCAACATAAAAATGTTTTCATTACCAGAACAAAAGAACTTCGTCTGGAGCCTAGCCACAGCAACAATACATACGAATAGGGTTAGGCCACAAATTAAACCAAATATAATAAACATAAACGTAATAATAAGGTAACAAAGTAACGGTGTAGTGAAGGTAAGAAGTTAAGTAGACCATGAATTTAAAACGAAGCCTTTCTGTCTACCGCAACAGTCGCAGGCAACAGGAAATAATGAAAATTAAGCGAAAAACCTGCGTTGCGCCAAAAACATAAAAGTACCAAACACAGGTGGCAGTGGCGATGACAATGACATTGTAACAAAGAGAATAGAGACATACGGTTAATATTGAAACATATCAAGGCCTTCCTCTTACTTAGTTTGTTAGTCCATGTGGTGTACCATACAAGGATATGAGCTCTGTACCAAATTTATTGGTACATATCGACAACATATTTAATCTTGGACTAGGAAATTGAATTTACAATTATTCAATTTGAAACCTTTGTTATTTCCTCACATGAGAATATAAATTCTATATATGGTAAGAGTCATATAAAACACTCTATAATGGATTTGGAAACAAAATTCTGGAAACACCAACCATTCCAAAAACAATTAACATTCGATTCTTTTAGGAGAGTGGATTTTTCCTAGGAGTTATAACTTGCCGATCTATAGCAGCGAGGCTTCATCTCCTTAGTTCTATTGAGTGATCCAGTTCGAGGTTTCCTACTTTTTTAAAGAAAAACAACACAAAAATTCAAATTAAATGGTGACTTGGTTCGATCCCTGCCATAAGAAGTCTGATGGGGAGATGTGGTGATCTCTGAAACAGCTGTCACTTCTACCAATTTTCTTTCTTGTATAACAAAAATATGCAATTCATACAAACAAACTTATAACAAACATTTTATGGGGAATTTTTATTATCATTCGAAAGAACATTCTTTGGCATTTATTTTTTGAACTTTTTCTCTTTCAAATATTGGGAGCAGCTACGTCTCGCGATGTAGTTTGGGAAGATCGAGCGGTTTCGGTTGTTGCAAAAGCTGTATTTTGTACGCTTTAAATTTAACGAACTCGACGTTACTTCAGGTTTGTAATATTATGCTTTAGCCGCAAGATTCCTAAATATTCTAGAAAGGTGAATGGGCTTGTGTTGCTCCTTTTTTAAATAAGGAAGTAATGGTTTTTTCTCGATAAAATATAGAAGCTCGAATCCGGTTCTGCTTTCTGACCTGTATTTTTTATGATCGGAGCCAATTGGAGACACCACTTGAAGTCAGGTCTTTCTTCATCTAATCAATTGTGGTATTCACAATCGACTGTAGGCAGAGGACTATAAATATTCTCGATGGCATTCCTGCTCTTGCAGCCACAATTTCATACCCAAAAGGAAGACTACACCCTTTAGCACTATTAGAAGCCATCGAGAATATTTATAGTCCTCTGCCTCTGCAGCCATGCGTATGCAACCCTGGTGCAAGATGTAGTAAAAAATCATATGCTTGAACAGATGGGTATTATGGTATATGTCCGTTGTTAATGGACAAAGATGAGACTGCAGACCTATGTGTAGAACGTATGATGAAAACCCTACAAAGTTTGTAATATCTGTAAAGAGGTGGGATTCCAGGCTGCTGGTAGGACTAATGAAGGGTCATAGCTTTGTGGGGTCGCATGCTTTTGATATAAGTCCGAATAGGGAGAACAAGTGGAAATGTAAGAAATGCGTGGAGACAGTGCAGCACGTAATCTGTGAGTGTCCAGCATTTGGCAGAAATATTTGCTATGGTTACTTGATGCAGAAAGGCTACAGGATCTACGTCAATTTGCGAATACAACAACAATGTTCTTCACACTAGAGTCACAATAGGTCCAGTAACACTATGGATGTATTATCGTCTATGTGATACCCAATGGCATAGCGAGTTCAACCTAACCTAACTTTAATAGCCAAGTATAAAATTTCACTAAATTACGGCTCACTTAAAGTCTCATAAAGTTGTTAGTAACGTGAGACATAATGCCAATCTTTCTATTACTATTTACTTTACTACTTTTTCTCAATTTTTTTTTTTTTTTTTTTTTTTGGAATTTTATTACTCCTGTTGTTGCATGTCCAATGGCATTAAATAAACTCTCCATCATATACGCCATGCAAAGCACTTCTCACTTTTTGTTTAATATTTCCCGCTAACTTCCTTTTTGTTTGTTTTTGTTCCATTTCTATGTTTTTCTTTTGGCTTTTGCCTATTCTTATTTACAGTTATGTTACAAAGTCACATGAGGACTTTATGAATTATTATTTCTTTTTTACAAATTTGCCTTTTGTTTAGCATTTGAGAGTTGCCTATTTTTCCATTTTTTCTATTTCTTTATTTTTCATTTATCCTTGTAAACATTTTCGCTTACAAAACTCATGGCTTGCCATAAATGGCTTCAACAATATGTAGATTAATACAATAACAACAGTGGCCAACAATCATAATGACAATGAAAGCATAAAATGCAAGTCGACATGAGACTAAGCAAACATGTGAGTATATACACATATGTATGTAGGTATATAGACATATATATGGCATTGTGCAACCCTAATTCCCATCACACAAATACATTTGCCATTCATACCATACTTGTCCATTGCCATGATTTATTGCACTAATTTGAAAATGGCCCTTAATGACCGTTAGTGGCATGCAACATAACCATGTTTGTGTTGGCTGGGTTTTTGGGGCGTGTGCTAAGGACTAACTAACTTAGATTATGTATAACTGCACATTTTCGAAAACAGGTCAAATTTTCAATAAATTAAGTGCTAAGAAATGCATTTATCTATGTATATGTGTAGGTCTAGTAAAAAGTATTCCATTATTTTGGCATTAAATAGAAGGCTTTGGCTATGGTTAATAGTTAAAATTATCTGATTGGCTCGAGAATTTTGTGCAATTTTGAAGATAATATCGTCATGCCTCTATCATAGAACTCCTAACCCCTATTGGTAGAAAATTAGGCCAACCGACTATCACAGACTTCTCTTGAGGCCAATTCTTCATTCGCCATAGACAAAAGCAGTTATTAGTCACTTCGTATGAGATCTGCATTAAATGTAAGGTGAATGCATAAGAACGAACCTCCTAATCCAGCTCTCGGAGCTTCTAGCGTAGCTAATTCCCTTCGAACGTTTTCGTTTAATAATACTGTAAGTAATCCATTTTTCATCACCAGTCACGAACCGCCTTAGAAATGAAACGATTTTATTACGAATCAGCAGCGATTCGCAGTTGGAAGTTCGGCCCATAAAGTCTTTACTCGTTAACCGTCGTTTAACCATACACCGTGCTTCTCTGTGTATCCAGCCTTTTTCAAGTGGTTCCCGTTTTCTTTTTTAGTGAAAAATATCATCTTTCTAACGCGAGGTAGAGATCTCTAAGTCTTCCTCTTCCTCTGCATTGAATACCTTCAGATCTGAAGTGTTTTCATTCATTTGGACGACTTGACCTAGCCAACCTAGTCGCTGTCAATTCATTCGCCGCATGACTCGTACAGTTCACGGTTCCATCGGATGCGGTATTCGCCGCTCCCAACTCGTAGAGGACCACAAATCTTACGCAAAACCTTTCTCTCGAAAACTTCTAACGCCGACTCATCAGATGTTGTCATCCTCCATTCCCACATACTATATAGAAGAACGATAACGTTGAGTGATTTGTAGAGTTTGGACTTTGTTCGTCAGGAGAGGACTTTAATTTTCAATTGTTTCCTCAGTCCAAAAGTCCCGTTGGCAAGAGTGATTCTGCGTTGGATTTCCAGGTTGACATTGTTGTTGTTATTAATACTGGTTCCTAGATAGACGACTTCAAAGTTATGACTATCAACGGTCGCAAATGGGATTACTGTTTGATGACTGTAAAAACTTCGCCTTGCCTTCGTTTACTACCACAGGTTTGAAATCGACGAAGAGGTGGTGTGTGTCGATATTTTTTCCCGAGTGTTTTCCGAGATTTAGCGCATTACGAATACTTGGTAAATGGTTGACTTATCCGGTCTAAGGCCACACTGATGGGCTTTAGTCTTACACACTCGGGCGATTGCTATTCGAACTTCTTCAAGGTCAGGTAATGGAACGTTTCCCATCGTCATCGACTGGGGTTTCAAACAAAAACACAGAAGCATTCTTCTCAATTGGTGCTAATTTGGACTGTGTAAACAATTGAAAGTTCTCTCTTGTCGAAAAGAAACCAAACAGTTTCAAAATTTATGGTAAAGAAATGCAGACGTCGCGACATCTGGTGAGTCAACATTAACAGTTTTCGAGCGATATGTTTTAAATAAAATTTTTAGTCCTCCATGTAAGGGCGAAGACGATGATTGAATACCATGCACAGTGAGCCGTCCGAGTCGCACGTCAATATCGATATACTCGTACGTCTTAGAACTTTGTAACATCTGTAGGGATCTTCGCCAGTGCTCGTCCTCCAATTGTAGCGGACGCTTTGATGCTATTTCTACGAAATGGTGGGACCTATGTTACAGCTTAAAGTCGCTTTTTTTGAACGACTAAGGAATTTTTATTAAATGTTCTTAATATCATAACAGAAGTACACTCGGAAGGCTTGATATTCTCTTCCAAGGGGCGAAACTACTTTTTGATAATTCGACCGAATTCCTCCTCCAGTTGGTGGTTTATGTCTTGAGGTTTACCAACAAATGGAGGAATGTATAATTTATTCTTAGCCGCCTCCGAAGGGCCGATGGATTTTGGTGAGGAACCTTTATGTCAGAAATACTCTTGGAGGGGTTGACATTTCCTGCCGAGGGGCGGCGGCAAGTAGAAAAATTTATTTTCTATAGTTTTGGATAGGTCGAACCAAGACTCGAATTCCGGTCTTTAGAATGACAGAACGCAATGCAAACCACCTCACTGTTGCGGCCGCCAATTGATATAGTCCAGCGAATTAAGAGATTTTCAAATGAAATATCCAGTTGTCAGGTCCAGATCAGATCGAGCAGGGCCTGAGTTCACGAAATACCCATTTGATGGCAAACAACATATTAGAAGAATTTGGTAGTGAACCAATTTTTACTCACCCAAAATGGTGTATACGGTGCCTTAGACAGCCAAGAGATAGATATCTCTATAAACTGGTATTTTACTGGTATGATGCTGATGCATAATCCGACAATTTTCTACCAGCCTTTGGATTGATATTGGAAATATAAAATAAGAAGGCTTCATGATGCAACAAAAATTTAGTAGAAATTTCTACCAGTAAAATTCTAGTTTTCAACCTTTAGTTTTCCCTGCAGGGTACCCATAAGTAGATGTAGTTGCCCCCCAGTAATTTCAGTAGTTTGATGTAAGTGTGCACTTTGCAACTATTTTATTGCGATTTAGGGAATTTTATAACTACTAATCGGCTTAGATAGATTGTTGAGTATCAATAAGAACGCTTATGTATCAAATAGGGGCAATAACAAGTCATGAGTACATATGTACTTACATATATTGTATTTTATGTAGCAAATAAGTTGAGGAATTTCGACAAATCTATACAAGGATCTTTGTACAGACAATATGCATGTTATTTATATACTTAATTTTCAAGGACTACTATATATCCTACCCCTTTACTGCCTTTATTTAAAAGAAAAAAATTGGATTCTAAAATAATTTATGTTAAATATTAATTTATTATTAAAATATCCCTTTATATTAAAACATAAATCAGATGTTAAAAATAAAAAAAAAATATTGCACCACCTTTCCAACCTGAGCTCTTTTGAATTTGCAAATTTAAAGCACGCGCAAAGCAAATAATTTATATTTAATCTTTAATAATAACGAAGGATATAAGAATATGCGGATGTGAAGACACAGAAATGGAATTTGCAGAAATTCTAAAGCGTGCTAAAAATATAGAAAAGCAGCATAAAAGGGAATAGCAACACATACCTATTAAAAAAATACATTCCTGTGCAAAACACACAATATATGTATGTATGTATGCAAGTAGAAAAACTCAAGGAATCTATAGAAATAAATATAACAAAACACATATTGAAATTATTAACGTAGTTGAAGCATAGCAACAGCTCATTTTAAGTGCCTTTGCTGTTGTCTCACCTTTTTTTCCTGCTTTGCTCTCCAGGGCACTGGGGCTTCGACCTCGCGTCACAGCGTTAAAGCATAACCGCATTGCGTCGCATACGCGTAGCGGCGCTGAGCAGAGCAGAGTAGAGCATGATGATGTGGTGTCTTGCATATCAATTGGCATTGGAATTAAAATTTATGAATACGCCATACGTGCAAAAACATACTCGTACATACATACACACTGTATGTAGATTATTCCGTACTACAGCTAAATTCCGATGATTCTTGAATTTATCGATAGGGAAGCAATAACAAATTTTTGGATCTAAAAAAATTTCTTAATGTAGAAAATCTTCAAAACTAAAACAAAATAAAATAAAAAAAATTAAAATAAGTTAAAATAAAATAAAATAAAATAAAATAAATTTAAATAAAATAAAATTAAATTAAATTAAATTAAATTAAATTAAATTAAATTAAATAAAATAAAATAAAATAAAATAAAATAAAATAAAATAAAATAAAATAAAATAAAATAAAATAAAATAAAATAAAATAAAATAAAATAAAATAAAATAAAATAAAATAAAATAAAATAAAATAAAATAAAATAAAATAAAATAAAATAAAATAAAATAAAATAAAATAAAACAAAATAAAATAAAATAAAATAAAATAAAATAAAATAAAATAAAATAAAATAAAGTAAAATAAAATAAAATTAAATAAAGTAAAATTAAAATATGATGAAATAAAACGAAATGAAAAATCTAAATTAAATAACATTTAATATATGTAGGAAAAAAGTAGAACTATAGAAATTTCAAAAATTCGCTGAAATTTAATCTAGTTAACTAAATACATATTTACCTAAATCTAATTTGAAAATTTTGTATGAATGTATGTATGTTTGCGAACTTATACCATACTTTTGCCTCACTTATGTATATTTATTTTATCAAAGGTAGTTTATCATTATAATTAGTAAAAGCCAGGGGTGGGAGAACAAGGATGCGAAATGGTAATTGTAAAATGAAGGATTGCAAAGATAAATAGTTTTGAAATGTACTCATATATGTATACTACATACGCTCATAAAACCAAAACAAATAAAACCCAAAATTTATGTTTACTTGACGCGCTGCAAGCATAAGCTCTTAAGCGTGTTAGCTGTGAGCTAACTGGAAGAGGGATGAGTGTCGGTTGGAAGGATATGTGAGTGATAGTTGAAAGCAAGTGTAGTGATTTTTATACTCGTACATATGATGAGTATAATAAACTATTTGCTAGTGTATATGTATGTGCATATATGTACATCTTATGTGTGTAAACATTTACAAATTTGGAAAATTTATCATTTCACTTGAATGCGATGTTATTTTGGTTTCATATTTTGACAAATTGTTTTCTACGCACATTGTGAAATGTTTATCCTTTTTAAGCATAACATGGATACAAATTTAAGTTATACATACATACATGTATACATACGAATATATGGTATGTAGTTAGAAGTAGTTTATGCTCTTTGCCAGTGGTAAAATGCTGCATATACTGCTTATGTTTGGCATTTTTAGTTTAACAAATGAATGTGATTTTCCATACAAGCAAACACGAACACAAGCGCATACAGGCTCACACACATATTGAATGAGTGAGTATATGCTACCATTGATATAATAAAATCTTCGTACACATGTCCACTTTGGCTTATCAACCCAACATACTAGTGGCATATTTGCTCAAACATCTTATTCAGCTCGACAAAAGCAGAGCTCCTTTGACCAACAGGCACCGTAGAAGAGTTCATATGCATGCATACCTACATACATATGTATGTATATATATTTACTTAAATTATATGTAAGAGTTTAAGAATTCCACTAAACAATTTTTTGAAGGTAAGCGTTAAGGAATTCCTCACTCTTGAACTAGTTTAAATACTACTTTGATATGTACTAGTATTAAACTAGTTCAAAAATGGATACACATTTACTAGTTCCACTTTCGAGCTGAAGCTTAATTATCATGCAAACTTTTGAAAAAATGCTCACAAATATTGGTCACCCATTATTTCTGAGTACTGATTGCTCGACAACTTTTTACCATTTTGAAGGAATGCCATTATACCTCCCTCATTGAAACCCTTGTTCCTATTTCAAAAAATATCTATAAGCTTCTCTCTTCACCAGCCAAATCATTTGCAATAGACAGGAACAGTTGGTAATGACTCAGTATGTAGTGTGGACTACAAGGTGGCTGCATAAGAACCTTCTAATCAAGCTCTGGAAACTTCTAGCGTGTCGCTATTGATGGGTATAGTCTGTCGTTGTCCCAATTCCCCTCCTGTTGGCCAAAGCTCCGAGTTTCGGTGCGATTGATTTCTTCAGACGGCCGAAGTGCTGACAGTATTGGTCCGAATTAAGAGTTTGGCTGTAGAGGAGTAGCTCACAGTATACAAACCCTGGCCAATTCCACCAAATATACCACAAAATGTCTTCGTTTAACGTTGCTATGAGGGATCCACTTTTCATCAGTTATCATTCGCTTCAAAAAGGGGTCGATTTTGTTACGATTCAGCAGCGATTAACAGTTGGAAATTCGATCCATGAGGTTTGAGGGTTATGCGGCACCCATACATCGAGCTTCTCTGTGTATCCAGCATTTTTCAAGTAGTTTGAAAGTGTTTTTTGGGCAAAATTTAACTCCTGGGCAATCCAAACCGTGTTTGCACGACCGTCAAACTTGATGATTTCGATATTTTATCGACTTTTTCGACCATTGGCCTTTCACATAATCTTTTAGATCAAAGTTAACGGAACGAAATCGACGAAACCCAAATTGTGCATGATTGACTGTTACAGTTTTAGGATCACATTTTCAGCTGCCTTTTCGCCTCTATCAAAGTAAAATTGTAGAATAAGCGCATTTTCTCTTTACTGGAGTCCATATTTGACCATGACTAAATTAGTATTTTTTCGAAGTATTTAATTTTTGGTTGAAAAATTCCAGTTGTCAACTAGTACTTTTTCTAACCAGTTTGCTCTACATATAACTGCATGATAACTCCAACTACATATTCAGCTTTTCCCACACAGAAAACAAGATAAATTACTGGCGCACTGCACTCACTACTACTCTACTTCTTCTTTCTTTTCTGTATTCAGATTTGTTAAATTATGATATTTATAGTGTCTGACAGGTGAGGTTATGACCCAAGTAAGCTTAGGTGACCTATTCGCATACAAATGTACGAATCTTCATTTTGCTCTTGTACTGTTCATGCGGTTACACGGTTCTTAACCAAAAATGAAAGGATTTAGTTGTGAGTTTGTTTTGAATTTTTAGTTGATTTTTTCCCTCCTCTGCTCTTTGTTTGTTTAGAAACATAAATTTTGTTAGCAAACACGCACACATAGTCAAACAGATATGTAATATAACCAACTGCTTTTGCTCATATAAACTCTCACTATGTGTGTGTGTGTGTATATTAGTATTTGCTGTGAAGTATTTTAATTAAAATTAATATTATGTTTAGTGCTGAGATTCACACATTGTTGTGGTTTTGTTGTGTGGCATTTTGGTTGGTTAATTTTGTGTAGGTGGGAGCTCTGTGCTTGCCTAACAAGAGGTGGTGGGGTTACGCTACAGTAGGTAATATGTGGAAAACACACACCAACAGTATCTTATTGTCTCGCTGAATACTTATTTGAGCCCGATATCTATGGGATTAAACCATCAGCTTTCAAAGGTTTTGGCATATGTTCCTGCTGAGATTACTCGTATTGGGTCTTCCCAAGGGAACTTGTTTTTTTTTTTTAATGAAGATATGCAGGATCTTGATAAGCCATGCTACAGCTAGCATATGTGGAGTTGTTGCCGAGTGTTCTCTGAGAACACGGGTGTGAGTAGAGTAAGTGCTCCCCCCTTCGCTTGGGAAGGCCAAGAGGCTTTAATTCGATTTAAATTTAAAAGCTCAACGTAAAATGCGCCAAGTTATTTCACACGTCACTCTAAGCTACGGCCACTATATTTTCTTCACAGCTGGACGTGGTCTATACATTCGAATATTATCCAATAATGGCTGCTGGGTCTCAAGATGAGTGATGGTGTTGCGAATAAAACGCTCAGTAGGTCGATAAGTTGAGCGAAGAGCGCGAAACACATTCTTTACAGAACTTGACCCTTCGGAAAAAATATGAACGATTTGTCTTTCCAACATGACAGTTTGATACTACTCACGCGTGATTGAAAAAAGTCCCTCTACTTAGAACACTCGTTGTATACATATCAGGCTTTGTCCTGAACGACTGACAGATCAACCCATATCCTAAACCACTGATGGAAGGGACCTGAAACTCTGAAGGTGTGTTCGGCGTATGACGATAAATAAGGGCTTTCCGAGTAGTAAACCTTGTACCGATCTATTGGAAAAAATACTGGTTTATTTTTTAAACGTTTGACATACATAAAATTTGGTACGGAGGTAACTCATTGTCCACGAAGTGGACAAGGGACTGACCTTTTCGAAACTATATAACATTGGTGGCAGTTGGGATATCAATTCTTTAGAAGAAGTGATGTCAAGTAGTGAAAGCTCTCTAACAAATGAACAAACACATATCGATTACCCGAAGCAGGGTTCGGATATACCCTTTTTTATGCTCTTAGTAGAATAGGCGACAGTTTTCTATTGAATATGTTGCTGGCCAAAGTTAGAAGCAAACATTAGATCGCCTTAGTGATCGCATCGCTCGGAAGTGCTGCCACGCTGTTGGCGATTTCTGACAATCATTACCAGTAGTGTCCAGAGGAATACGAGAGGATGAGCCTAAAGTATGCAAGAAGCGATCTCATTTCTCAATGAAAAATTTCAGAGAAGATGTTACTGCCGGACAACTCTCAGAACAATTGTTTCCCTGTGGAAAAGCTTATAGCAGAAATTTACGCAAACCTAAATGAAAGTTACGATAATCCCGCAAAACGGTTATGAGAGCGTGCCATTTTAACGTTGAAAAAGAACAAGCCTTAGTCATCATGAAATACTATCCAACGACTCAGTGATAAACACCAACGATGCCACTCATTATCCCTTATGGTTCCTGAATCTGCTAAAGCCACCCCATCTCGCAACTCACATATTGATTTTAATCTTATATTTGGAGCATCAATTATGTTACTGCGCAATATAAATCCAACAAAATTATGTGATGGTGTCAGCTTACAGGTGAAAGTATTGCATCGAAATATAATCGAGGCAACAATCTGTATTTCTGCATGAGATTCCATCAAAGTACGCTTCGCAATAACCATAAACAAAGCTCAAGGTCAAACTCTTAAGGTAGCAAAAGTAGACTAGAGAGAGAGTGAGCTTCTTCTCTCATGGTCAGTTGTATGTGGCGAAAAAGTAGAGACTTAGTTTTCTTCTCTTCGATAATTAACAAGATCTGTCTTAGCAAATATATTGCCGAGTAAAGAGGTACGCCCCAGTTGTGCAGTGTCAACTATGATAAGGACTGTTTTGCTTAAAGTCAGCTTGGTAATTCCCTGTGATGTCCGATGTCTGACGGTTTAAGCCACGATCGTATACAGACGCTAGTTTGACTAAGACTTCTCTGCATCTTTTTGCCGCTTTTGTGGAGTTGTGATGGCATTGATAAGACTTAATAGTTGTTCGGCTGTCACAATAAATTGTTATGGGTTGTTTTATCTCTCCAGAGCTCAATTTTTTCTAAACAAATTCGAAAATGGTCAGTCTAGCAACTTTAGTAAAGTCGTTACTGGGGACGAATCTTGGTTCTATAAGTACGATCCAGAAACTAAACAGCAGTCCCTGGTATGGAGCCCAACAGGAGCAAACCTATCCGTAAAATCTCAGCAACAAAGGTTATGATGTCAGTCATCCCACTCTGCAGAAATAACGAATAATTTTATTGCGATCTCTGGGATCGAAGAAATACGTCCAACAAAATATTATAGTTCCTTGTGATTTCTGGTTATTTCCAAAAATTACAAAAGCTTTAAAAGGAAAGGTCTCTAATAGCAGCGAGGGGATAGTTAATGCGGTTAATGCTGAACTTGAGAAGTGGATCTGGAAGCTTAAGAAATGCATTGAAATCAATGGCGATTATGTAGAGAAGATAAAAAAATAAAAAAAATATATTTATTGAATGGATTGCAAAAAAGAGTCAGAAGAAAAGTATGAGTGAAGAAAGAGTGGAAGGAGGGACTTAAGAAACTGAGCATTAGCTGACATCAGGTGGCGAAAGTTTTATTTTTATTTATTTTTTGTTGGGAGGGTCAACTTCCCGAACTCTTGTTAATCCCCTCGGAAATCGCGTAAGGTGACTTTCCCATTATGGCAATATTTCACTGGGCTCTCATACACTATTTGAATGGTTGATTTACTGTTAGTGCAGTTTAAAACTCTTATCGAAGAGTAGCTTGGCAAAAATATATAAATTTTAAAGGTTAACTAACTAATGTTTTCTACAAATACCCTGAAAGTAGTAAAGTAAGTTGTGTGAGTCTCCACGAAGCTCCAATTAATGAATTTCATATATGTATGTATTTTTTAAAGAAACATTCTCCAAGATTCAGCTCATAGCAGAGTAGATAATTAATTAATAAATTTAATTAATATTGTATAATTTTAGAATTTTTGGAATTCGCGTTTATCACTCTCATTCATTTATTATTTATTTATTTTTTTCCAAAGAACAATTAAAAAACTTCTCATAATTAGAACAGAAATCAAAAGTTCTGTCACAAACGCCTCCATCACTAATATGTTTACGCCAATTGCTGAGCATAAAACACAACTCTCTTGCACTCAAATGTTATTTTTGTTGTTACAGAAACTGTCAACATGTCAAGAAGAGGCGTTCATATCACTGACACTGACAATCTCTGAGCCACCCAAAATTTGTGACATACAAACAAGCGAGAATTTTGAATGACATGACAAGGAAGCAAACAAACAAACAAACAAGCAAACATATTGTACAAAATGAAAACAAATACAACCCGGAGGCAAATTTTCATATGAAACAAAAGCTCACAAGGAAGTCGCTGAAATTTCAAAATTCAAAAATTTTAAACTCGCACTTTAGAACAAATGAAGATTACAGAAAGAGAAAGAGATAGAGAGAGGGCAGGGCATATTAGGTAATCGTCAGCTAACGAAGGTATAAAGGTGAGGTGAGGTCATAAGAGCAACTCCACATATTTGATTATATTTTCCATTAAACTTTAAAGAGAAGTAAGCGTAGATATTTTAAGGAGCCACGAAATTCACTTGGAATTTAGCTACTTTGTGACACTTTGGTGTGCAGCCTCTCATAAAGGTAGCACTCGCATGCGTTGGGGGTTAGACAATGTTCAAATTTATGCTCCATGAACTACTTAGTAGCACTTTTATGCTCTCCTCTTTTTCTTTGCTTCCACCTCCCTCCCGAGGAAAGCATTTATGATTATCTGAGCTCCCGCTGCTTTGCAACAAAAAATAAATAAAAATAAAACTTTCGCCACCTGATGTCAGCTAATGCTCAGTTTCTTAAGTCCCACCTTCCACTCTTTCTTCACTCATACTTTTCTTCTGTCTCCTTTTTGCCATCAATTCACTAACACTTTCCATGTAATAGACATATAAGAACCCTAATGTTAACCTTTAAAAGTTTTATTTGTCAATTTACGAGCAATAATAAAGTTTTGGCTCGAACATTGTTGGCAAAACACGCTATGGGGCAGTGAGCGGGAGAGTCAAGAAGAGTTGGAGAGAGGGTAGAAAACTGGTAAGCAAAAGTAGCAACAACTATGACGAAAAAAATAATGGCAATAATATATAATATAAGCAGTTTTTGAAGATTTGGGGTAAGAACGTACAAACATTTGGGAACGAAATGGAAAATTGACAGTTGTTATTGGTTGTTGAGTACACAAAGTATGATATGAGAAATGAAAATAACTGAGAAATCAATAAAATCCCATGGTGAAAAATCAGTTCTCTCTTCTCTTAATGGATATTTTAAGTGTCTTTGGAGTGTGGAAAAGGTCTTGAAGAACACAAATTGTGTGAAATCCTTGGCTCATATCAAGGAGGTTAAATGTGTTAGGTTAGGTTAAGCTGAAATTGATTAATCCAGTAGCTCTTCACTACGTTAAGTAAAAGCTGTGCTCAGTATACATGTCAACAAACATCGAGCCGAACACATTTTATATAAAATGGATTGACATTCAAAGTATCACAAACTCAGTCTCCCAAATGTATAGTCCACCAAGAAGGGTACTTACAATATTTGACCCGATCTGGTAGTCCTGGCGTCAGTTCTGACAGTAGTTTTCAGTCAAATACTAAAGGAAATGACGGGTGATCCAAGTAGAAGTACTTTTTCAATAGCTCTTTTTTGACAGATCTCGCGTGGGTCATTACAAACTGTCATGTTATTTTTGTTCAGAATTGTATGGCATTTCATCATGGAAGGACTTACGTCTGAACAACGTTCATAAATTGTTCAACTTTATTACGAAAACTCAAGTTCTGTAAAGAATGTGATTCGACCTACTGAGCGCAATATCCACAACACCATCACCCATCTTGAGACCCGACGTTTTCGAACTAAATTTTGTTCAGCGATGAGGCTCATTGAGGCCAATGGGTATGCAAAATTGCCGCACTTGGAACAAAAGCAACTTTAAGAGATTCAAGAGCTGCCATTTCCTCCATAAAAAACAAGGTTTGGTGTGATTTGTAGGCCGGTAGAATCAATGGTCCATATTTCTTCAAAAATGATGCCGGTGAAAATATAACCATCAATGGGGACCAACATCGCGCCATGATAAACAATTATTTGATGCCTGGAATTAAAGCTCGTGGGCTCGGCGACATTTGGTTTCAACAAGAAGGCGCCACTTCCCACGCAGGGCATCAATCAATGGATTTATTGAGATAATATTTCAGTGAACAGTTAATTTCACGTTTTGGAATGGTCGATTGGACACCAAGACCATGTAATATCACACCGTTATACTTTTTTCTATGGGCATACATATGTAAAGTCCAAAGTCTATGCGGTCAATCTCGCTTCGTTTCAAGCCTTGGAGCAAAACATCGAAAATTGGACTCAAGTGATAATCTTCAAAAAATAAATGCCAGAGAATGTTCTATAAATTTTAAAATGGATCACGCTTTAGATCTCAGATTTACGTCAAACAAGACAAATTTTGGGGACGAACATGAATTGGTGTAATTTCGGGTAGATTTCGTAAATTCTACTTGTTCACGGATATATTTAATATTGTTTGAGGTGTTCCCAACTTATTTCTTAATGTTGAGCACTAGGCGGTTAGCCAATGATAATGATGGGGTATCCTTTCGTATAAGAAAAGAAAGTCAGTATTTTTCTTCCTGACCAAGCGGCACATTTGCTTTAGCTTCTACCAATCCCGAAGGTTTTAATTAATGATATCTTTATATTGGCCCGTCATTGTAGAAATTGTAGTATTATGGTAGAGTAGGGTGGCCCTTTTAAGCGTAGCTTAATTAATTAACAGCAGGAAAATATAAACTTCCCAAAGATCCTTCCCTGAGTATCCGCAAATAATTCTCCAATTTTCGACGTATACATCGATCAGGCACTTTCTATAGACGGCCTAGAAATTCAGCTTTTCCTTGATGGAAATTATTTATATACAATAGTTGCCGCTTTGGAACCGATGAAGGAATTTTCGAGCTCCTCTTCCAATTTGTGGTTTTGCGTCTTAATGTTATTCCAATAAATGGAGGGACCTACAGTTTATACCAAGCCACCTCCGAACGGCTGATGGTTTTTTTATGAGGAGCCTTAATTTCATGTCGAAAGTACACTCGGAAGGGTGGACATTCCCTGCCGAGGGGTGACCGCAATTAGAAAATTTTATTTTAAATTGATCTTACTTTTGGATGTTGGACGTGAATTATGTGTATTCTGTTTTGGCTTGTTGAGAGGGAAATCTAAAGAATCCCAACAGCAGTCATAAATTTATTTATTTATTTTGTCCCAAATGAGGTCCAGGTAAACAATAGCAGTCAACTCACTAGACACACCGACTGCTCCGACATGTTTCGATCTTGGCAACCCGATTTCCGGAAGCAACAGACCTGTGGAAAATAGGTTCTATATTGAAAATTTGCTGAGCTAATGCTTAATCCTCAGAGCACCCTTTAATTTATTTTCCAGAACAACAGGTCTTAGTAAGGCTATTTTAGACTCTTAAGCAACCGATGAGTTTTCTCTTCGCAAGTTTTGAATCGTAGACAACGACAATGATATTAGCCGCTAGATTAAGCAAAAAATCACACTTGTCAAAGGAGGTTACTATGGACTCAGTACGCAACAACGCTTTATATGACGCTCACTTTGCTCGTGCTCTTATGAGGCCCCGAAACACGAGTTGATTCGCAAAGGGCTGCCGTAGTCCTTGGAGTGTTCGAAATGTTCGGTTCCGCCTATCGTATTCTAATGAATCCCAAACTGTACGAGCTCTACGATGACATCAATATTGTCCGGCCTATCATAATACAACGTCTGCGATCCAAATTAGCGCGTACGCACAACTTTACTTCAATGGATAGTCCAAAACAAAGAGATCCTATCCCCGCTTGGGGTAAGGAATTGGAGAAGTCGCACACAATGCAGCGTCTGGTGCCTCGGTAGCCTTTGCGGTCGCCGGTAAAGTTCGTAAATAAGTTTGAGAATTATTCTAAAAGCTCGAATAAATGTATGTGGATCTACGATGGAGCTGAACTGCCTTCTCTTGGTAGTGCCGACTTAAGGCAACTGGTATGATTTCTATTGTCTTCTCTATCTATTTAACCTGGAGTTCACTGTGGGCTGTAAAAATACATTCTTTATTTAGGTTAGATATGAAATTTCGTTAATCAACCAACTCGTGGGCAAGAAATACGCCGAAGGATGAATTTCCCAAACGGTTTTCTAAAAATAAATAAACTTATCAATCAATCTGAACGAACTTTTTATGCTAAAAAAAAGGTTGTCGAGGGGTAAAAAATTTGCATTTCACTAAACATCATTTACTTGTATGCCAAAAACCATGCCAACAAGCCATTCTCCTCACAAAATCGCACTTCCCAACACCCTCGCGTCTAACCGACTCACCCACATCCATGCATTTGAGGCTGTCGATACAAAAATAAATGTGATTTGTGCAAATTTGGTAGGCTCATAAACCCTTTTGTCCAAGAGGGTATGGGTAGAAGTTGGAGTCTCCAGCAACACTCTTCACGCTCTTCAATATTATTCGACTAGACCCTTATTTACTTTGCTGTTTGTTTATGTTTGTTTTTATATATTTTTTTCCAACAAATGAAACAAAATCTTTTTGTCTAAAATTGCTTTTCGGGTATACCTTGCCTTAGATTTACGCTTACTCCACTGCTAACTCGCTACCCAACCGGCTGAGTGGTTATCCCTTTTTTTACTACTTTTTTATTGCCATTTTACTTAAAGCGTATATGCCACTTTAGTAGGCGGCTAATACGCGGAGATTTCAACAGCACATACACCACACCACACCACACTTCCATACCTATATTCATACATACATACACTCATATGTGATGGCTGGGTTTGGAGAGCATTACAGCCAGTTAGAGGATTAGTACTTCGCCAGCCGTCATCTCGGTTGCTTTAAAGCTCTCCCACAGCCAGCCGTACTTTTGACGGCCTTCACGCATTGTATCCAGCGTCCTTTTGTTGTCATCATATGTTTTGTCATTTTCATCAGCATTTTGTGACGTTTTCCCCGTCCACAGTAGTGAATGAGTGAAAGTGGCGTGTGTATATATACACGTATGTATTGTATATGGATACATATATCCTTAAGTATTAGTGTTTTATGATTTTTATGTTCCAATGCACTGCTTTCTCTGCTCGAAGCTTTGTTATTTACTGCCTTTCTGGGATTTTTTCTTATTTATATTTGCCAGTGGATTTTAACAATCCTTCGCATATCCTTTTATACTTTCACCATACATTAATACATACGTGTACCTATGTTTGGGTATCTGTTTTTCTACATTCCTTTCTTCCAATTTTGATTGCCTCTTAAAAGACAGTAAATATCTAATATATGCGTTAAGCTGACAAGTAAAGGCTGAAATTGTTTATTTTTTCATGTCCTGCATATTTCGTCCTTTTTATTATTATTTAATGCAGACTTTACTCAGTACTTAGTTAAGAAGTTTAAAGCTTATTATTATTATTTATCTTTTTCTATAAAAGCGGACAAAATGCAGATCGTAAAAATACCAAATTTAATGCATAAATATACAGAAATCGGAATGTAAATCCGAAAATCGCATTTTAATATGAGGATATGCATTTTTTATTACTTATAAAGAGTTAACGTAAAATATTTAGATCAGATTTAAACCTTAGATTTTTCTACAAGAGATATAAAATATTACAAATGAACGGATTTCATTGAGCTTTCACATAAATTTCACTTCAATTTCTTGAAAGCTTTCTAAAAGCTTTTGAAAAGCACCTTTCGATTAGTTCACATAGATTCTTAAGATGCAATTCCAAGATTATATTACCAGTAGGGACTCATACCGGACGGGGAGAATGTTTGGAAGTTGTAAGGCTTAGGGTTAGGTAGTAGTGGCTACCGAATTTTCGAGTTGGATTCACTTAGACCTGACTAAGACGCGTTGTAATACAATACCACAAAATCTTAACCATCAGGTTTCATCACACTTCCGTTTTGATTCTCTAATTATCTTATTAGCTCCATGATTTTGACGTCAACTATCTTCGATAGACGATCCAGCAGTAGGGTTCTAATATTCCGAACCCTGGCCCTGCCCAAAGCAGGACATTCGCATAGGGGATGAGTGATCGTTTCCTCCTCTTCAACTCCTATTACTTTTTTAAGGAGTACACATCTCTTCCTGAACTCTTCCTATCCCAGTTCGGGCAAATGTGCCTGGTTTTGCGGTAGGTCGTAATGTCATTCCACTTTTTTGCGGCCTGTATATATATAAATTCCTTGAGAATCAGTTTGCAAGTGCCAAAAAGTATACCAATGCGTTCTTTGTAGAGAAGAATTTGCTTGGTCGTACCCTGCCTAGCAAGTTCATCCACCTTACAGTTTCCCCCAATGTCCCTGTGAGCAGGGAGCCACTTAAAAAACCGTATCCTCCGTTTGGCCATCTCCTGTAGAGTTCGGCAACAGTCCAGCACTAAGTTGAAGTTTAGCATAAGCGAGCCCAGGTCTTTTATTGCCGCCTGACTATCTCTGAAAATGAAGATATCCTTATCTTTAAAGCTGGCTCCAATTTGTTTTGCAGCCTCCATATTAGCAGATATCTCCACCTGGAAAATCTTGAAATGGCCAGGTAGCCTGAACGAGGGTTCAATCGGAGAGCTAAGACCTGGACAAGATGTTAACAAATGTAGCTCTTTAATTTATTCATCTAGCCGTTTGACTCTTAAATGAATTTGGACATAATCTCCATAAGAAATATTGCAAGGACCCACCTTCCTCTTTGTTTGTTCCATCCTTCGCACTTTTTTGTGCGGCGGTGATGTCCGCCTTTATTCCAACGAAGATATCAACCAGCTGGTCAGCGGAATCTACACAATTAAGTTGGTAGCTCTGTCCTTAGGTACTATATCAAAAATGAGCGCGATCTGTCAATCAGTTTGTCTGCAACAGCTGTTGAAATCACTCGACCTCAGTTCCCTCTGTGAATTTTCTTTAACGACCTCAATCGAGTCGGAAAGGGTTCCACGGAGTGATAACTTGAGTTTTGGAAACAAAGCAAAGTCGCATGGGACTGAATTCGGTAAATACGGTGGATGATCGGTGGTAATGAACGAGTTTTTTTGGTCTAAAAATCGTTAGTTGGCTGTAGTTGGCTCGGTGCGATGACGTATTATCGTCATAAAAGTTTCCGACCGTTCACGACGGATGTTTTCTCGCAAACTTGTCAAAACGCTCACATAATACTCTTTATTGGCCGTCAGTACCGGAAACTGGTACACAAAACGTTTGGGGAGTTTGCCATCAATAGAGAGGTCTCTCAACCAAGGCTTGCTTAAATTTTCTTATTTTCCCCGCAGGGAATTCACCTACTCACTTTAGCTCGCCTCCAACGGGTTGTTTGTAGGGTAACCAGAGTATATTTGGTCTAAGACCGGAAGCCATGATCCGCTTGAACCATATACAAAAGCATCGTTTCTGGCTACTCCCAGGTGAATGGCAGTCAAAAACTTTCCTCATTTACGTGGAATTCCACTCAGGCACAATCCTCTGGGATGTTGTAGAGCTACTTGTTAATTAAACAGATCCAAGGATGTTTTCAAGAATCTTTCTAAAGATTGTTCCTAGCATTCTTGCTATCCCACATAAAAGGGGTTTCATTATCTGTTACCACAGTCACACTTTTACCTGTGAGAGTACCGACTTCGAAGGGGTTTGTTAGTGGCACTTTCCTAATTCTACCTTCAGTTACATTTAAAGGAAAACACGAGTTACTTTAACTCTAATTGTAATAATATAAAACAAGCGCTTTGTTAACGCTGAAGTGATTTCCGGACGAGCTTCTCCTCCAATTTATGGTTTTTCGGACGAGCCGCCTCCGAACGGCTGATGGTTTTTTATGAGGAGCTTTATTTCATGGCAGAAATATTCTCAGAGGGCTTGTCATACCCTGCTGAGGGGCAATCGAAAAAAGAAAAATTAAAATCTTTGGATGTTTGTCGGACTAGGGATTTAACTCTAGGCATGCGTTGATGGTATGCATTGCCGGCCATCGTCTATTGTATCCGGAATGTTACATAATTACATGGTCATTGCACTGACTTTGGATGATACTTTCTGGCTTCAATATTTGTGAAACAACAAGGGACCATAATTTTTCTCTTCTGATTCTGCGATACATTCGTTTCGTCAAAAGAAATCAGAGCGATCAAAGGTTCCAAACAGACAAGTGTGCTTTAGTCTCAGCTGTTTGGAATAAGTTTATTGAATCAAAATTGTTCCGAACCGGGAGCTCATATTACCATGGACTAGCAACTTTTTCCATCGAAGGCCAAACAAACGCCATAAATTTGTTTTTTCTTATATACCAGTCATTTCGACTGGTTCTGGTAGAAACAGGTATATTTAAATAGCTGGTAATTCTAGTGTTAAAGATATGATGGATGAGCGAAGCAGACTGACAGCTCAAAAGTGATAGCAGACCTATTGACATCAATCATCAAGCTTGAAATATGATGAACTCCTGCGGGTTAGGAGTTCAAGAATTTACCCGTGGTAAGGCAAGCCCGTAAATCCCGCAACAGTTGGATCTTTAAACGGGAACGACCCGGACTTGAATCTGACCAAGGACTGTCACTGCCGCAATATTTTTCGGTTACAACAACAACAACACGGAAGAGTACAAAGATTGCTAAGGAATCAGTAATTATGGACACAACCAGGATTTAAAACAACAATAGTTTACTTTTCCCTCCGATATAGTCAAAGCACTTGGTAATGGTAGATCCAGATCCCTTTACTTTTAACAGATTAAAATCTACACCAAAACAGAGACATAAGCAGAAAAGGAAATTTCTTCAGTAGGTAAAAGGAAACTACTTTTAAAGGACTTAAAGTTTATTTGTTTTATTATTTAAATGAAAATTTAAGATCCTTCAATGATATGTACATAGGTACATATGTGCTTGCATATATGTATCTAAGACACTGTGTTTCACACAGTTGCCACAAATTAAGTCGAACTCCACATGACTTCGCAGCAGCAGACTTTCAAATAAACACACTGCAGCAGTTAACAGGCCTTCACTTAGCCCAACACACAACCAACCAAGCGCTGCCGTCTTTGGAGTTTAAGAGAAAGTGCCAACAACACAGTGGGTGGCCAACAAAAAAAAAGTAAAAAATAAAAATAAAAAACACCACAACAACTTCGGACGTGTGACAACTAACCGACTCGGTGTGATGCTTGGTTAGCACATTAGACGCATTACAGCGCGGTTAGCAGCCGCTAAGTAACAAGAATGACAACAACAACAACAACAACAACAACAACAAACAACGCAAAAGCAAAAGAAAAAAGTAGCAAAAAAATATGGCACACTCTCACGCAGCGCAAGGTAAAAAAGAAATATAGAAATACCTTTAACCTTCACTCCCCACCTCTAGGCACTCTGCTTGTCACGTTCTTTTTTTTTTTAATTTTTGATTTTTT
This sequence comes from Ceratitis rosa, assembly GCA_037013455.1. Lineage (NCBI taxonomy): Eukaryota > Metazoa > Arthropoda > Insecta > Diptera > Tephritidae > Ceratitis > Ceratitis rosa. The sequence goes on along the minus strand of JAWMAG010000011.1, from coordinate 4,661,991 downwards.
GCTCACCTTTTATTGTAGCTTTGAAGTTTTTAAATTGTGCGCGAATTTATTTGAGTGGCAATTGTTGAACTTTTAAGTGGCTGCCTGCTTTGACAACACAACGCCACACACACACACACACACACACAGGCTTACAGTGTATAATAGCACATAGCACAGTACAGCACAGCACCCAGCACCCTGGTAAACACTTTCGTCCATAAATTTCGGCAACTTTCTTTCTCAGCTTGTGGTCTCTCTCCTTTTATTATCGCCTCTTTCTTGCATTCAAGATTTACACTCTCTTCTATTACTTTCTTTGCTGCCATAAATCTTTTGCGCTTATTTATTTGTTACATTATTTATGGTATACTTTTAGGTAGTCACACACACACTAACACATAAACATTGGCAGTTACTGTGATTCCAAGTCACACACCTTGGCGCGTTTCATAGGTGACAGCATTTCAATTAAACGAGCCGAAAAGTGAAAATCTTCAGGTGCACTTGAGCGGATTTAGTGGTCTGGTCTTTTTCTAGCGTGTGAAGTTGAGATGGGAGTTTATGGAAGTTGAAAGAAAAAACTTTTTCGAAGTAAAAGACATTTAAATTATTGCAAAATTTAAGTGCTCCAGCATATTTGTCAATAATTTGAGGTAGCAAAAATTTCATGGAAACGAGTTTAGAGCAATTTATAGGCATTTTTTAGTTACTTAAGGTCAATAGCATGAGCTAGAAGAATGGAAAACAAGTTAAAAATCACATTTTATTTTTTTCTTAAATAAGAAGTACTGTGGGTAATCAAAAGCTCATAATTCAGTATAAAAATTGGTCTTATTCTTGTTCTTTTTTACTGGCGTAGTCAACGCTCAGGGATTATAGCCTCGAGATAGTGGGCCACTACTGCCTTCTTTTCACTGTTTGACGTGAATTGGAAAAACCAAGTGCAGCCTGGACCTTCTCTCTCTGATCTTTCCAATAGATTAGAGTTCTTCCTCTTACTCTGATCCAACCAGCGGGTATTGCATCGAATACTTTCAAAGCTGGAGTATTCTTATCCATGCGGACCACATGACCCAGCCAGCGCAGCCGCTGTTTCTTAATTCGCTGAACTAAGTCAATGTCGCTCATCATTCCATTGGCTTCTGTATTCGCCATTCCCAAGACCATAAATCTTATGCAAAACCTTTATCTCTAACACTCCTAACGCCGACTCATCAGATGTTGTCATCGTCCATGCCTCCGAACCATATAGCAGGACGGGTTTGATGGTTTTCGTTCATCGAGAGAGGACTTTACGTTTCAATTACATACTCAGTCCAAAGTAACACCTGTTGGCCAGAATTATTCTGCGTGGGATTTCTAGGCTGGCATTATTGTTATATACTGGTTATCTTCTTAGATGTGTGGTTGTCAAATGTCATGTCTAATATTTGGTTAACATAATCGCCCTCCAGAGTTGGTAATTCGAGCAACCATGGATCGGTTTCGCGCCGCTTTTACTCTAAGGGATAATTTTCATTTTTAGATATGCCATACAGGGTGCTGTGCAGAGTATCAATACAAAATTTTCGAGGAATTGGACGAAGGATTTTTTCAATCACAAAATTTAAAAAACCCAAAAAAAAATCTTCCAAAAATCTATTTTTTACTTTTTCTTATTTTACTTCGTCCTAATTCTAGTTTATGATATTAAATAAAACACGATTTTTTCACTTCGGATGATCCTGTCCTGAGTTCTACTGTCAAGACCTATGCACCTTTTCTCGGAGGGATCGCCGAAAATTACCTATGTCACAATGGCGTAGTTATGAATATTTTCCTTTTTAAAAATCAGAAATTCTATTTCAATATTTGAAACTTTTGATTTTTAGTGCAATAAATTATTTTAATAAAATATTTAATTTTTTATAAAAAAAAATTGTTAACAATAGACCTTTTCCCCGGATTAACTCATGTAAACACATAGAGAGTAATATATGTACGCGTATGTACATATGTTCTTATAATTCATATTTAAAATGCTTTCCATTGCGAATAAATAAGGAGGAAAACTAAAAGTAAAAAGTCCAAAATATTGGCATCTACCGGTTTTTATGGCAACCCTATAATCCCTTTCCGGAAGCTCTGCTCCCGTCTACGGCTGTAATGGCTTCTGTGAGCAGTTGCATTGTCTTGAGGAAATATTTGTGCTACAAACTAGATCTCTATCACGAATTTTTTCATCCAGCAGACCCAAAAGGCTGCACTAAAATTCAGAGTTAATTGTTTTATCTTTCTGAAGATAATTAATCAACAAAATTCCTTTTACATTCCAAAAAACTGATGCCATAACATACTTTGCTGATCGTTGTGACTTCACCTAGTTTGGAGCTAAACAACCCCAGCTTCAGTCTGCTGTGAACTGGATCTTCGCTAACAATATTATTTCCACAATAAAAAAATAGTCTGACACGTCAACTACAAATTTCTTGTAAGGAAAGAATGAATTGACAGAATGACTTGTAACTTTGCATGTGTTCTCACGACAGACATACTAACTTGAGAAAAACCCTTGCAGCTAGTAGTGATATTTCTTGGTGAGCGCAGGAACTTTTCTACCAACCTGTATTATTCATTCTCTGCTTTAGATAAATATTGTAGTAAATTTTAAAAGAAATGAAGACCATGATACAATAATTTAAAGGTAGTTTCTTTCTCTCTTCGCAGTCGGCTTCATAGCTGTCTGACATTAAACGTGTTTCGTCTTTTTCGTGCTCTACTCTACTCTTAAAAAAAATATATAATTTTTTAATAAAAAATATGTGGAGAATTTTCATATTTTTTAAATATTTAAACGTTCACTTACAATATTGTATCAGAAAGGGAACAGATTCATCCACCTAAATTTAAATCGAATTCAAAAAGATGAGGTGCTGACTGGATTTGAATGCGTACCACTCTCACAGTTTTAGAGCAGTGAAATTCCATTATAAAACACTCGTAATTACGCTAAAAGTCCAAACACTTTTGAGAGTTATAGTCAGTTAGTTAGGTTAACATGATCTCGTGATGATACCTACTGTGTTGGTTCTGTGAAGAAGATTCCTCCCACTTGTCCAGATTCTCATACCACTTGGTGTATTTTACGAAATTTAGGAGATTAATGATGTCTAAAGATATAAACTCTACTTTTGATATTTCGAACGTTCGTTTACACAAACCAAATACATTTGACCTTTCGAAACTCTAATCACACAAACAAAATACGTGTACATAGGCTTTTTGTTTTTGTATTCTTGCTACTACCGTGTGTGAATTTGACTTGATGAAGACTGTGAAAAATCTTAAGAAATTTTCAAATATTTATACTTAAAATTCACAGTTCAAGTTCGAAAATTTTCCAGTAGGGAGCTTCGATAGAGCTGAGCACCTACTTCTCTTTTAAATATGGTATATGGAGATTTCCGAACAAAATACTCGAGCTTTAATTTCCATCCCTACAAGTGCTCTTTATAAGATATTGAAAATTTATTGAAATTCTTGTTTACATAACATATATGTATCTATATGTGTATTTCAATATGTTGAAAAAAATAAAAATAAAATAAAAGAGTGTCCGCTCACCTTTCAAAATCACAATTTTCTATTCCTTTACTACTTTTGGCCTGCATACTCACACACATACATACATACTTGCGTACACATGTACACATTTTAAATCGACGCAATAATTCATAATAATTTAAGCCACCAAAAGTGAAAGTCTGACATTTTAATGGAATTCGAAATTTTACGCTTACCAACAAATGGCAGCAATTGAAGGTGACAAGCAGATTGCAGTCACGCCAAAGAGAAGCCGAGAAGAGGGATACACCGGAGTTCATACATACAAAAACCTAAAAGACTCTTCACTTTCTTCGCTTCAACCCATCCTGCTTTAAGTAGGTTCCATTATGCTTCGAAGCTATATTTCTTACCTTCAATGAATATCTATGAATTTCTTGCCCCTTCTTTTCGACTTCTTCCTTTTCTTAAAATATTATTTGCGCTCATATTTCACAAATTTTGCTACTCAAATTATTATTCAACCTACCAAGGCTTGTAGCTGTGTCGGCTTTTCCAATGTTTTCTCTACATATGTATATGTATATATGGCAAGTACATATGTTTGTAAGAAAGGACATAAGAACGTGCTCGCAAATAAATCATTTTCCATTGCTTATGGCATACCAAATATGGGAAATTGTTTTGTTCTCAAGAATTTGAATTTGAATTAAATACGTGGAGATTTGCATTGGTGTGGGTGTACGTGGGAAAAGACCTTTGATGGAAATTTACTCAAATGAAAATTTGAATGTCGGATAGGTCTTGACTTCGGAATACAAATGTGTTAGGTCCGAGTAGGTATTCGAAATAAATGGGACAGTTCCTGCTTGACAAAAAGTTCAGAATACATTTTTCCTCCTTCCCATAATCCTTATTTGATTTTTTTTTTTTTTTTTTTTGAATTTCTTCATATGAAGACCACTTATATAAAACGCTATCCTAAATCTCGAATTCCTGAGATAATCAAAGACTAAAAATCTAAAAACTAAATTCATTTGTAGTACCCCGGGGAGGTGAGCTATTGACAGATGCCCAGAATATACTGATTTTATGGAGGGAAAACTTCTCCAGCCTGCTGAATGGCAGTGAAAACGCAACACCCGGAGTTGGTGAACCAGAAACTCCAATTGATGACGATGGAACAGACGTCCCATTACCCGACTATGAAGAAGTCCGTATAGCAATTGTCCGCCAAAAAAACAACAAAGCGCCGGGGAGCAATGGATTACCGGCCGAGCTATTCAAATACGGCGGTGAAGAACTGGTCAGGTGCATGTATTAGCTTCTTTGCAAAATATGGTCGAGTGAAAGCATGACCGACAATTGGAACCTAAGTGTGCTCTGCCCAATCCATAAAAAAGACGATCCCACAGTTTGCGACAATTACAGTGTGAAAGACTGATCGGACCTTACCAGTGTGGCTTCAGACCTGTTTGAAGTAATGGGCAATGTATGGGGTTCAATTCCAGTCCGTGAGTCCGTAACTGCAAATAGGGTCAGCTGGTTGTAGTTTCCGCTACAAGCTAGTCACTTTTTTCTGATTGAAAGACCGCTAGAAGAAGCCACAAATGAAATACCCAAAATCCCATCACTGGACTTATTCCATTCCGTCTAAGTGATGTAAATCAATAGTAAAATCAACGATTTGGATACTCGAAATCCTCAACCACTACAGACCTCTGCTCGTCTTTTGTGGTAAGCACAAATAACTATGATCCGCAACCTCCCAAAAAGGAGATATATAGATATGCTTTCAACACTCCAGTAAATAGTATTGAGATATATAGGAATGGTTCGAAAGTAAATGGGAGAATTGGTGGTAGTGCTTCCTTAAAATTTTTGGAGCTCTCTTTTAGGCTAATTATAATGGCGCCGATCTCATGAGAAAAATATCTTCATCTTCAGCTATAGTCAGGCAGCAATTTCAAAACTTGTGTTAGTCGTGACCGATCTCTGCAGGAGATGGCCAAATAGAATCGGCTAACTCGGACTCGGGCTCCTGGTCACAGGATTATTGACTCTATGGCAGACGACGATGCACGAATAAGCAGATTTTTTTCGATAAAGAACTAATTAAGGCATAAGAAGCAAGCTTCTGTTAGATAATATAAATATGAACAGACCGCACTTACATGGACTCCTTCATGCAGTAAATCTAGGCAAACTTCGGCAAAATGAGATGAGAACAAGTGAGTTGAGATGTGTTCTCCTAGAAGCAGGACATATAAAAGACAGTAGGAGTACTGACAGATCACTGCCTGATAAGACGACACCCAGAAAAGCTGGGAGTTCGAAGAATCTACTGGGTCTGAAAGAACAATGATGAGGAAGAAGAAAGGATCTTTTTACTTTTATGCAACTATCACTCTATGGCCTTTGGTGCTAACTCATATGTACCTATATGTCGGAGCTGCCTTTCTTACTGATCTGTCTAAGGAGGCAGACGTGAAGGCATATCAACTAAAAAAATTGTAAGAGAGTGAATAGTGAAGGAAATGATTGGATAAATACATAGTGTGGCAAATGGAGTCAGTATAGACAGTCGCTATAAGGATATTGCCAGATTATACCTTTTTTATGAACTTTACAGATGACCCAAATTAGTCCTTAATTAGGAATTCATTTTGCTAATTGCATTCGGCCTCAGGCAGTGAGTATCAACTTCACAGAGAGCATTTCTGGTATGAAATAAAAAGCTCCTCATAAATATCGATTAGCCGTTCGGAGGCGACTTAGCAAAAACGGTAGGTCCCTACATTTGTTGGCACAACATGATTTCGAGTAGGAGCTTGGCCAAAAATCCCTTCAAAAGGAATTCCTTGAATTAATTTGAGTTCTAAACCATAATTGAACACCTCTCATGCACTTAAATGATGTACATATTCGACTTGTCGCTCAACATGATTTCCTCTCCACTGCGCAATTAAAGAGCAATTAAGCTGAGAACTTGTGGCGAGTGTGCTTATCTAACACTATCTAATACTGACAAATATTTATACGTTAAATTGACTACTTAATATTTCTAATCACAAGCCATTTGTCATGACTCTTGAGCCCAAAGCGTACTAATTGTATGTAAGGCTAATTTTCAATAAATTCATACATATGTATGTACTTAAGTGTGTTACCCAGTGAACAATAATTGAGAAAAATAATAATTTCCAATTTTAGACAAATCCCAATTAAAGGAAAGAAAATATTTCTTTAACTTTAGAAAAAAGTTTCAATTTGAGAGACATATGTATAGCGATTGTTGGAATATGTACAGGCATGGACGATATGGATATGGTTCCCATGATGTGTGATGCCTGTTGGCCAAAGCTGGACCCTTCTAAGTGATTGCTTCCTTCAGACTTTCCAATTGCTGACAGCATAGGTTCGAATCAGGAGTTCAGCCGTTAGAGATCAGCTCAGAGTAGTTGATTCCTTATCAGTGCCACCAAACATCAAAACCAGCCATCAATCCTGGATTAGATGAATCCTAACTTAATTTATGGAACTTTGAGCTTGCTTTAGAAAAAAAGTACGTGTAATTTTGTTTATATTTATTTTTGGCGTCAGTTTTAGTATGGAGCCAACAACAGAACATTTTCGCCATATTTTACTATATTATTTCCTTAAAAGAAAAATGCAGTGCAAGTTGCTGAAAAGTTGCATAATTTGTATGGTGTTAAAGCCTTAAAAGAAACAAAGTGTCGAAGTTGGTTTGTCAAATTCCACTCGGGAGATTTTTCGCTCAAAGATAAACCACTCTCAGGTCGGCCAAGTGAAGTTGATGATGACGATGTCAAAGCTTTAATCGAAATGGATCGTCATGTAACTGAGCGTGAGATTGGAAAGAAGTTAAGTATACCAAAATCAACCGTTCATAATCATATACGACGTCTTGAACTGGTAAAAAACTTGATATTTGGGTACCACATGAATTGAAAGAAATTCATTTAAAAAGCCGCTTGTGATATGCATCTTAAACGAAATGAATACGATTCGTTTTTGAAGCATATCATACCTGGAGAAAAAAATAGACTGTTTACAATAACATCAATCGAAAACGATCCAAGCATGATGAAGCGCCAGAAAACACTTCAAAGGCTGATATTCACCAAAAGAAGATTATGTGGTCCCTTTGGTGGGATTGGAAGGGTGTGGTATATTTTGAGCTGCTTCCAAGGAACCAAAATGTGAACAACTGGACAAATTGATTACATCCATCAACGAGAAGTGGCCAGAATTGGTCAATCGTAAAGGTGTCATGTTCCGTCAGGACAATGCTAGATCTTTGCGCACTCGCCAAAAACTGAGAGAGCTTGGCTGGGAACTGAAGATGCATCCATCATATAGCGCTGACTACCATTTGTTTCGATCTTTGCAGAACTCATTAAATGGTAAAACTTTCGAGGGTATAAAATCGTACTTGGCTCAATTTTTTGCAGATAAAGACCAGAAGTTCTATCAGGTTGGAATAATGATGTTGTCGGAGAAATGGCGAAAGATCATACAATAAAATGGACATTACATAATGGATTAAAGATCATTATAAATTTATCCCATCCCAAAAGAACTTCTCCGGCTTGGAGGTCAAGAAAGAATCGAGCCAATTTCTGATACCCTGTTCTGAAGTGAAGCGTACTCCGTGATTCGTGTCAGGTCGCATATTCTGGTCGTTTTTTCGCGATGGCCTTTTTCAAACGAATCAACTGTTTTCGGTAGAGGTCCCCACTGATCGTCTGACCCGATTTCAATAGCTCATAATAGAGCACACCCTTGAGGTTCCACCAAATACATAGCATAACCTTGACACCATGGATATTCGACTTTGCCGTGGATGTCGATGGTTGGCCGGGCTTCACATACGATCTCTTGCGCTTTGGGTTATCATAGTGAATCCATTTTTCATCGCCAGTGACAATCCCATGCAAAAATGACTTCTTTTGGTGGGGTTGAAGCAACATTTCCGGTATGCAGAAACGACGTTCGACGTCTCTTGGCTTTAATTCATAAGGCACCAAATTTCCAAGCATCTGGATGAATCCTAATGATTTGAATCGTCTGGAAACGGTTGCTTGATCAACTCCTAATACTTTTGCAAGTTCTTCTTGCGTCTGGCATGCATCTGCGTCGAGCAATGTCTCCAATTCTTCATCTTGAAATTTGTTTGGCTCTCCAGGTCGTTCTCCGTCGTCTAAGTCGAAATTGCCACTTCTAAACCGTCCAAATTACTTTTGGCACTTTCGTTCGGCTAAAGCATGGTCACCATAAACGTCCAGTAAAATACGATGGCTTTCGGTAGCATTTTTCTGCATGTTAAAGTAATGAAGAAGAACTCCCCGCAAAAACACTTTATCTGATACAAATTTCGACTTTTTCAAGTGAATGAAACAAATTGTTGTTCACGCTAAAACAAATGACATCTACTGAAAACGGCGCGAAATGACAGTACCTTTGAAATGAATATAGCCACAGATGAACACGACGCGAAATAATACTAGTAGAGTCCTTGCATAGAAAACCGCATGAATTAATGCATACACACAATATTTACTTTCTTTTAAAAATCGCTGGTTTCTTATGGGACAATCCAATAGTGTATTGGGAGAACCATTCGAAATATATTTGCTTCAATTTGAGAGTAAGACATTTCTCGAAGGCGCAAAGAATACTCTCAAATCTTCGCTCATTGGGTAAACGCCTGTAGCAACTACAACTGCGGTCGGTCATCTACTGTACGATCTGCTTACATTATATAGGTATATATTTATATATGAATGCATAATGCGATTATAAACATATACATATATATATACATTATGCGAGTACTTAACATGCATTACGGGGCTATAATAACGGTATTCAATTGTTGTTTTCAGAGAGACCACATTTTAGAATAACAACACACATACATACACGTACATCTACATCAAAGTATGTTTATTTATGTAAATGTATGCCCATATATGTATATGGTATGTGTGTATGTATTGAAGCTACCGAAAATTAGCGCACAATTGAGCAACGCTTACGTAAACAATAACAACAATTAGTAAGCAGGAAATAAGCTCACAAAACACAAACTCACTTAACACTCCATTGAGCAGCATTTGAATACATGCACATGCATGTATGTGTATGGGTGTGTGCTTGTGGCAGGTAAATGCACGCAAATTATCTGCTAATTACCACAAAATGTTAAATAAATAAACTAATCAATTATTTTGAAAATTTATTTGCTTATCAAATGCGCCATTTTCGGTGGTTGGGAATTTGACAACGAGCTTAGAGGTTGTGGTTGTGTTGATTTGATGTATAAGAATGCGTAAGGACAATATAAAATTTAATGTATGTATGTATGTGGGTGCAAGTGCATGTATATATATAAATAAATATACATATGTATATGAATGGTTGTGTGTAATTAAAGTAAGCTAGAGTGAATTATTGTATAAATTATGGTGAAAATAGAGTGGTGAAAATAATGTGATTGTCATATATACAGAAAAGGATAAAGGACATTCATTTGTTTATTTAGACTGAAATTTATGTAAATGCGAGCGACATATTTTTATTATTTTATTTTATTCTTGTTATTATTATAATTTTTTTTGGAGTTTAGCCCTCTAAATTTCAAAAAAAAAATAAATATTAGGTAAAGTAAAAAGTTCGTTCGGTTTTTATCTCAGCGATGGCGTTATTGTCCATAGTACTAGTGTTACATTAAGTCGCATCATATCATACTATACGGCTGAAAACATGTTTATTCGCGCTAAAAGTTTGTCTTTGACAGTTTTTCGATTGATTGACTCAGTACGTTGGGAGAGCTCGTCAAAGATGGACACCAGCAAAGAGAAAATTCGCTAAATTTTACAATTTTTCTTCGATCAAGGCGAAAAAGCAGCCAAAGCGGCTGAAAGAATTAATTTACTTTATGGGCCCGATACTGTAAACGAACGTGTAGCACAAAAATGGTTTTCTAGTTTCCGTTCCGGTAATTTCGATGTCAAAGATGCACCACGCGTTGGGAGGCTTGTGGTCGAAAATTGCGATAAAATCATGGAAATAGTGGAAACAGATCATCACGTGAGCACTTATTTAATTGCTGAGGAACTAAAGATAATCCAGAACACCGTTTGGAACCACTTGCATAAAAAAGGAAAATCGAACGAACTTTTTACTTTACCTAATATTACTTATATTCCAAGTCTCTGGTTTATTTCTTGGTATGCCATAGGCATATCAATGAACAAACAATATGTATAAAATATTCAAGTAAAGTAAACTACAATCCGAATTATAAATACGATTATTTCGACTAAGTGTGTCTCTGGTTCAGATCCGTAAAGAGATTAGAAATCCTATTAATCCAAGAAAACAGCCACCTTTATACTGAGTTTCAAGTAAATCGAGCCATAAATAAGATTTCTTCGAATATTTCGGTCCCCGGTCCATCCACCGGAGAAGGGAGTGGTCTTAAGCCTTGGTAAAGCTTCCGATAAAATATCGTCACACAAATTCTTCCCGGAACTATCAAAACGATTCAATCCGTCGGTAACTTTTCACGTTATGCGTATCTTTACAAACGATCGTAATGTTTTTAGTAATATAGGGAGGAGGAGGGGATTAAAAAAAGGTAGGTAAGTTGACCAGAAAAAAAATCTTTGTACTTTTTTATCTTCTCTACATAATCGCCATTGATTTCATTGCATTTCTTAAGCCTATAGATCCAATTCTGAAAACAGTCTTCAAAATCTTGCTTTTCGAGCTTATCAGGTTCAGCATTAACCGCATTAATTATCTCTTCGTTGCTATTAAAGACCTTTGGTTTTAAATTTTTTTAAATTTCTGGAAATAACCAGAAATCATAAGGTGTTATAATCGGGGGAATATGATGAAGTATGTATTTCTTCGATCACAGAGATCGCAATAAAATTAATCGTTATTTCCGCACTGTGAGATGGCGCGTTGTCATGATGTAAAAATTAGCGCCGAAAATCTTCTTTCTTCCTGTTTTCCAACAAATTTTTGAAAACTTTTGGAAAACACTCTTCTGTTTTGCAGTTACCGTCTGACCCTTCTCCAGTGGAATCGCGTGAAGTAAACGGACATCATTACTTTTGCTGCTGATTTTTGTTGCTTAGATTTTACGGGTGGGCTTGCTCATGTTGGGCTCCATATCATGGACTGCTGTTTGGTTTCTGGAGCGTACTTATAGAACCAAGATTCGTCACCAGTAACGACTTTACTGAAGTTGCTAGACTGACAATTTTCGAATTTGTTTAGGGAAAATTGAGCAAAAAGCACTCGAGCCTCTATTTAGGCCTCATTCAAAATTCGTGTTACCCATCGAGCAGATTTCTTCGTGTATCCCAGATAATTGCTTAATATTCGCGATACAGCCATGGCATTCAAGCACAATTCGTTAGCAATCATTTCTTGTGTCCGTCGTTGGTCTTCGTCAATTTTGGACTTCATCAGAGCTACAGTAACGTCATCAGTGGAAGATTTTGGTCGGCCTTCTCGGGGCTCGTCCTCTACGGAAAAATGTCCGATCTGGAATTTTCGGAACCACTTAGAAATAGTCTTTAAAGACGGTGCAATCGTTTCATATGCAATTTGGTAATCACTGAATATTTGTATTAGCTGTAAATTACGCCGAAAGCCAAAGAGAATCACATGGCGAATTTCTGTTTGCGTTGGTGGTGGAATTTCGTCTGACCTATCCTGAGCTATCTTGCGTTTTCTCGTCTCCAGTTTAGCCGATCGCTCTAAAACTTGAAAGGAAGACTAATAAAGTTATTGCAAAGGATTTGGTATTTTTATATTTAACAACAACAAATTGAAAGTCACTAACCCACCGAACTTTTGTTAATCCCCTCGTATGTACATATATAGTTATACATAGTAAAAATTTGTGAATGAGTTATAAATAGTAAAAAAAGAGAAAAATAGAATAAAATGTTAAGAATAAATAATTTTGCGAAGAAAAGTGAATAAAAATAAAATTTATCTCTATTTAAATGAATGAAACTCCCTTCTTCTTCTTCTTTTTCATCATCTTCTACTTCTATCTATGAATCTGCAATACCTTTGTTGCATAATTAATAAAGTACAACAACTGAAAATAGCTTAAGTGACATTTCTTGTTGAATTGAATTTGTAGAAAAGTGAAAGTTTTCGAAACACGGAGAGAGAGAGAGAGAGAGACAGCAAAGCTCGCTGTAAAGGCAGGAAAAACTTTTGTTCGAGTGCGAGCTTGTGCGACTTGTGTCTACTTGATCTCTGAAGTTTGTGCAAAATTAGACAATCAGTTAGACAGGTTGACAGTTGAAAAACAGTTAGACAGTTGTTATATACAAACATACGTACATATGCACATAGATTCATACATATGTATGTATATACCCAACAGTAAGGGAGTGTGCTAATGCTAGACAGGTTGTCAGACAAATAAACAAACAAGAATTGTGGGCGAGGGTGCAAGTTGACTGAGTTTTCCAGAGGGTTGAAAAGAAGAAGAAGAAGAAAAAGCAGCACTTCAGTGCAAGACATACTGCAATACACACTGACAGCCGAAAATACGCACAAAATGAATGACATTGCGACACGTGAATTCTTCAGTCGTGGTAAAATAGGCTGAAATTCTTATGAATCCAAGTAGAGCAAGCTGGCAGCAGGCGCACTGACAGACAGGCCCACTAGACATCAGTTAGGAAAAAACACACACTCAAACATACACACTCAGACACACACTTTGCGTAGACTGTTTGCCAAACGAGCAAAGCTTAAGAGAGAAAAAAGTGGGAGAAACAGGTGGAAGGACATGTTGAGGTGTTTTGAACGTTAAAAAATGAAGCAACGGTGGCAACGGAATTTTTTGGAAATTTTTCTACGAAAACCATTAGTAATTATTAGATGTCACTTACAATATAACAACAAAGCATAAGGTAAATTACTTCAATTAGAAAATGGTCTAAATCTGTAGGAGTATGAAATTATTTTTTATCATCATAAAATGTGCTACAACGGTGTTCTCATAATTCCATATTGGAAGACACGTGACAAGATGACACTTTATGCGCAGTGAAGGTTTGACAGTTGTTTGTCAGATGTCAGAATCCGATTTCAACTTAAAAACACGCATTTGGCGGATTAAATAAATTAAATGAAAAATCACTAAATTTTTATAAAAAGAGGCTTTTAATGAGCTTTAAAAGCTTATCGAACATACACAGGATATTCAAAAAATTATAAAATTCTGCAAAACAAAAGTGTTGGATTTCCTGTGTAATTTTTACGTTTTCGAGTACGTCATAGTAAAAAGAAATCCATCATTTTTACATTAAGTTGAAAACTTTATTTACCATACCTAGAAATATCCGATTTATGTCGAATATACCATATATCGTTTTGCTAGATAAATTTTTGGTACTTTGAAGGTAATATCATTATGGCTCTATCGTTGACCTGTATCTATTGGTAAAAAAACTGGTACAATCGATTTTCACATGCTTTTTTTGAGGTCAATTCTTCAACAGCCAAATCATTCGCCCTAAGACAGGAACAGTTGGCAATCACTTGATGCAAGGTCTCGACTATAAGGTGAATGTATAAGAACCTTCGGACCAAGCTCTGAGAGCATCTGGCTAGTCACTATCGATGCTTCCTTCAGACGGTCTAATTGCTGACAGTACAGGTTCGAATGAAGAGTTTGGTCGTAGGGGAGCATATTATAGTGGATGAGTTCTTGCCAATCCCATCAAACACAAAATAAATCCTTCCTAGACGTCAATATTGGCTTAGATTGCGTTACGATTCAGCAGCATACATCGAGTTTCTTTGGGTAGGCAGCCTTTTGCGAGTGGTTCCGTCCACTTCTGAATTAAGTGTACGCTTCTCCCATTGTCTTTGTCATTTTTTTTTTTAAATTTCAATATTGTTTGTCAAAATTTCATCAGTATTTCAATGAGTTTAACACCTTTGCATAAATAAAATTAAAACTATAGAAAACATTTCTGGGAAGAAAGTTAAATTTTTGATTTAAAATGCTCAAAAATGCTCGAAAAATCTCGAATTGCTCGAGCTCAAGCTCGTTCGAACAAAATCTTGAGGTGTAGTATTTAAAAAAAAATATCAAATGTCCTCCCTCCCACTCTCAACATTTCATGTCATCAACAAATAACCGTTTTCATTCACCTGCAAGTGTGGGCAGGTATAAAACCTCACTTAATAAGGCCTTTACTGACATTTACTCTTTAATTAATTCATTTTTATATGAGTTTTGCGCACAAAAAGGCCATTAAATTATGTAAAGCTAACGCTGCAATGGAAGTTGAAAAAAAATGTACAATAATAACAACTTCTCAGTTGACCATGCGTGCCAAGAAATACGAAAAATAGCAGCATAACTAACACATAATTTATATGGTAATTTTGTAAAAATTACATATATAAAAATTATTAAAGTAAGTTAGAATAATTGGTCTAATTTAATTTATAAGAAGGAAGTTTTCAGTAAAGGGATTTTATTATTATTTGAATACTTTTTCTACGATTTATTTGTTATTAACCGCATTTTATATGTTATAATTTTTTTATTATTTAGAGTGACTTAAAAATATGTTTTAATTTATACAATATCCGATCCAATATTATTTTCGAAAACAATAAAAATAAATTCAAAAGATAACATTGATTTCGGATGAGTAAAATTAATTAAATAAATAATAATAATATATATTTAATAATTTATAAGTTTAATTATAAATGAATCTTTTTAAATTTAGATCTTAGAAAAAAAAAAAAACAAATTAAAAAAATGTCACTTTATTGATAAGCCCAGTGTGTGTGTAAAATACTTAATTAAGATATTGTACAATGACAAAATTTTGATTTTTCCAATTTGTAATTTAAACCGAAGGGTTTCTATACCATCGTGCTTACAAACCGAAACCGACTACTAACCAAGTTAAAAAAGCGTCTAAAAATATGAGCGTTGAAAATTTAAATACACGTATGACTGCCAATGCTCGTGAAACCAATGAATCATTCGCTCTTATATCCAGCCTGAATCTTTCTATTCATCTTCTTCCACTGGCGGATACTGCATCGAACACTTTCAGGTGAGCTGGAGCGCTTTCATTCATTCGAACTACACGACAGAGTAGCCGAACTGAACTATTGTATATCAGTGTTACCGCACAACTCAACAACAGTTTAGCGTTCCATCATCTACGGTAATTGTCGTTGCAAAGCACAAAGAGGAGAAGTCGACTCATCAGCTTTCGACATTAATCACACCTCTGCACCATGCACCAAGGCGGCAATGATCGTGGACTTGTAGAGTTTGGTTTTGGTTTTTCGAGAGAGGGCATTACTTTTCAAATGCCCTCTCAGTTGAAGGCTGAATTTTTAAACTGACAGTATTACTGCTATTAATGCTGGTCCCTAGATAGAGGAAATTTTTTAAGACCCTGTCGGAAACATCATTTGGTACCGAACGGCTAAGAGAGATCCTTCCCAATTCTGCCAGCATTTCTGGTGTTGTCCAGCATCAGTTTATACAGCCGTATAACTTTTGCAGAGTGGTGGATATCGATTATTTTCTTAAGGATATTTTCCAAGAATTATGGCAATTTATACTAGGATATTATAACTTTAAGAGGCCTGAGCTGGATTGAGTTGCCCTAAGTAAATGTCGCACAGTGTATTTTATGAAAAAAAGATTTTTAATTTTTAATAAAGAGTTTTCCGATAAGAGGTGATATTTTGGAAACATCTGCTATTCCGGTAGATGTCACATTCAAGCTGTAATTTTTAACATTTGACAAATAAAAACTGCGTCAGTAATAAAAAATATAACCATACATGTTTCAACAAGGTATTGAAATGATTAAAATTCACTCTAAAAATGATGAAAACCTAGCAAAGCCGGTTCTTAAAACTAAAACATTTTTCCTTCGTCGTGAAGCACGCACCTTGTCGGACCGCAATACCGCAGAAGTGAGTGGGAAAAATGGAGCTCTTGGGACAAGTTAGTGATGTGAAGAATAAAACACGCGCACGTGCTGTAGTCCAAAGTGTTGAAGAAACCCTACATTGGTCCACTCCTTGTCGTTCTTTGGTATTGGGCATTCCACAAACGACATTACACTGTGTTTTGTATAAAGACTTTGGTCTTAAGGATTATAAGGTACAATTAACACAAGAACTCAAGCCGGGCGGTCATCAACAATGTCGTGCCTTTGCTGAATGGGTCCTTAAAGTGCATGAAAACTTTCCGGAATTATATCGAAAAAACATCTTGACTGATGAGGCCCATTTCCACCACGTTGGGTACGTCATAATAAGCAAAACTATCATATCTGGGGCACGGAAACCCCCAGATTTATTGTTGAAGAACCTCTCCATCCTCAATGCCAACAGATCAACGACGATTCAAGACATTAAAAATGGAATTCCTGGGGCTATTGAGGGCATACAGCAGCCACTCTGCGATTTGATGATGGAAAATTTCATAAAAAGGATACGGTCCTGTAAGCGTGGCATATCTTCCCTTTACATTGAAAATAAGCATCCGAATATCAAAATAACGCTTTTTATTGGAAAACCCTGTAGTATTTTTTTAACGAAATTATATATATATTCTGCTATCTTAAACTAAAATTTTGAATTGTCTTTGAGCTTGAAGTGACTTTAATATAATATTTCTTTTAAAGTTTTTAATTTCACTAATAAATGCGAAGCTTAATAGATTTTCATATGCGAAATAAATAAAAATCGCTGCAGAAGTATAAATGATTTCAAATGAATTTTTAATTGAATGAAATAAATTATTATTAGTAAAGTTATTGCGTTGAAAAATGTGAACGAGAAGGAACGAGGAGTGTATTTATGTCTCTTTAAAAGTCTATATGTATGTATGTAAAGTTAAAGTTCTAACGTTTTTCATTAAAAATGCATAAAATGCGCAGCATATTTGACGGCACTTAAAAATAAGTGAGAGCTACAACTACACACACACACATATACATACAAATACATGTATATGTATATGTATGTAAAGTGTATTAAAACAGGCATTGGCAAAAGGCCGAAAAGTCCGATATCCTCACACCGCACGCAACAACAATTGGCAGCCAAAATGTCAGGCCACATCGCTCACCATAACCTGCCATAACCGCCGCAGTAACCCCCACCATAAGGCCATTGCAGTTGTTGTGAAGTATGAAAAAGTCATAAAATTTAAAATTCATAATTTCATAAAAATGCCATCAAAAATGGAGCAAAACAAAAATTATTACAAAACAACAAAAACAAAAAGCAAACTTTATCGCATTCATTAAAAAGTGGCAATGCAAAGCGAAGTGGCGGGGTGAGGTGAGGTGGTGGCGGCCGATGGGTAGGCTGCTGTAAAGTAGAAAAGTGGAAAGTAGTGAGGCGCAGGGTTGATTTATTTTTTATTTCTTTTATTTTTATTTTTTTTTATTTCCCTTTGTTTTGATTTTTTTGTTGTGACGCAGCAGCGTGGAAATAATTTAATTTTATTTTGTAAATTAAATTTATGAGTGTACTTATTTTACTGGTGCATACATACATAAATATACATTTGTATGTGTTGCTTGCATAATTTGACCAAAGGCAGCACACGTCAAAACAAAAACAACACAAAAACAATGACAATGACAACAATAAAAAAAAAGCGAAATGATTTTCCAGTGAGATTTGCAAGTCAGTGAATTAAATAATATTAAGCAATAATTGAAAAAAAAATAATAAAAATAAAAAACAAAGAAAAAATTCGCTACTTTGTTATTGTTGTGGATACAAATGAAATAAAAAGCATGAAAATTGCAATATTTTATGACAAAATGTAGTATGTACGAGTATTAAAAACAATAACTTTTATAACAAAATTCCCTCATATAATATTATTCGCCTAATTTTAGCGCAAAAAGAGAGAGAGAGAGAGAAAGAGAGGGAGGGAGAGTAGAGGCTTGTGAATTGTTTGAGGTTATGAGCGCATAAAATAAAAGCACAATTCTCATGTGGAAATAAATTTAAGTAATAAGAATTTCTATGAGCTATTCAGTTGATTATATATATATATATATACACACAGGCATACATGAATATGTATGTATATATGTATGTTTTAGCATCAGCACAGCTGCAGCGATAGTAAAATGCACAGTGAATGTGTAAATCATCGTTTCGCGTTTTTAGTGATTCTCTCAACTGAGCTCAACTGCTGACTACTCCAGCCTGTTTATTCTTTATTGCATATTTTGTGGGGCTGTGCTGTAAGATGGTTGTATGGTATGCATTACATTTTCAGTTATTATTTATTATATGAATAAGCCCCATTTTAATGGTAGCAAGAAGAGTAGTTATTATTATTCCAGAATAAGCACATTCTGTTGCTCGTTAGTTTCTCGCCAGAAATCTTGGAAAGTGAAACCTCATAGCGAATATCTGCACCACAGAGAGTCTTTATGTCAGTCATTGCTTTTTTAACTCATGTGAATATACATAACTCAAATCTTTAACAAATCTGTATCAATTCATATTCAAAAAAGGCCACGATGTCCCGTGCTCGACTTTCGAAATATGCTGGGCGCAACAATAGAAGCAGAGCGTTGGAGCAAAGTGTTCAAGTTCGTAGAAAAACCATTGGATATCTTTACAAATGGTTTTGAAATGAACGGTGGAGCAGGAGCAGTAGTTTAGTGTGCCCACTGATGACAAGGTATTGGCTTATGATGGTGTCCTGCCAAAGCAGGGGTAACTATGCATAGAACAGTGCTAGTACTAGTGTTACGTGTCGCATCATGTCATACTATACGGCGCTGAAAACGTGTTTATTCGCGCTAAAAGTTTGTCTTTGACAGTTTTTAGATTGATTGACTCAGTACGTTGTGAGCGCTCGTCAAAGATGGACACCAGCAAAGAGAAAATTCGCTTTATTTTACAATTTTTTTTCGATCAAGGCGAAAAAGCAGCCAAAGCGGCTGAAAAAATTAATTTAGTTTATGGGCCCGATACTGTAAACGAACGTGTAGCACAAAAGTGGTTTGCTAGGTTCAGTTCCGGTAATTTCGATGTCAAAGATGCACCACGCGTCGGGAGGCCTGTCGTCGAAAATTGCGATAAAATCATGGAAAAAGTGGAAACAGACCGTCACGTGAGCACTTATTTAATTGCTGAGGACCTAAAGACAAGCCAGAAAACCGTTTGGAACCATTTGCATTAAAAAAAAAACCGAACGAACATTTTACTTTACCTAATATATGATGCGAACCTTACTAAGTTCTTGCTAACGACAAAGAGGTCAGTTTCCATACTTTTAGTAGCATTATCAATGCCAATGCCTGTTGGCGTCCCACACCCTTAAATTAGGTCTAGCTAATGACACAAGTGCGGCAAATACAGAAAATATGGGGAAATAATAAAGCGATCGAATGCCCGGCGCTCGGTTGATATATATCGTTATATCTTATTTGACGAGGAAAAGCTGATCGTCAATCACTGATACATAAAGGCCCTAAGGTCTACTTCAATTTCTTACCATCACTGCTCCGTTTTCAAACTAGAGACACAACAGAAAGCACAGCAGTTTAGTGCTGTGAACACACGTAATGCTTCTTGTAATACTGTGGACGATACATCGTGGGATTTCCTAAAGAGTCAAAGTTAGCCTAACCATTAATTGATGATGAATCAGTCTTTTATTACGAAATATGTAACACACAAGAGCTCAAAACAAATTGGCAAATTATTTCGATGCAGTCTTATGTAATACAAACATATCACAAGACTCAATTTTATTTCTCTCCTGCTATCCAAATTGTGGTTGGTGGAATCAACAGAGCCTTGAAATCTTTTTATATGATCTTTTCCAACGAGGAGGTTTGTTGAGAGTTTTAAGATCCCTTCTATGATCTTTTTGAGACTTTGAAAGACTCAAGGAATCGTGAAACATCATTAAAATCACGCTGTGAACGCTCCGCAACTCAATTATTTGTGGTAGAGGGGCTATAACTGGTCACTGTATGATGGATTAAAATTTAATCCAAGTTGCATATACAGTCTGACCTCAGGTGTTATATAAAGAAAGGCTAATTAGAGTCGTCTGAGCGCTTTTTCAAGGAGTTGCATTCACTAGACTAAGACTTAAACACGTTGGCTCTCATATCTTTAAATGCCCCAGTCAGCTAACGAGTACTACAGTGGCTCGTCTTCGCTGATTCTTGATTGACATTAAACGTTTTGTCAAGCTGTTGGGTGTTACTCGAGAACGGACAAACTTATAATGTTGTCCAAGTGGAACTTAGTTTTGGGTTCTACACTCCCACAAACCTAAGCTAACCTAGTTAAGGTAGAGGCTCTGAATTTTGAATATCCTCAAACTCCTAACTAAGCTACAGATGTGAAGTTGTTTTGTGACAATTATGATCCAGTTTTAGGGTCTAGTTGACACATAATCCATCATACGTTCTATCTTTGAGCTTCGTCAAAATATTGCATAACAGCTCCAACCAGGGGGAAACTAAATTTAAGTCCCACGGGGCTTAGGGTTGTGAGTGTCAAGAAATATTATATGTACACAGGTAAGAGAAAACCAAAAAACACTAACTGTATTTTGTTAAAAAAAAATTAAAGTATGACGCACAACTGCCATATTGCCAATTTAGAAATTCTCATATGTACACAGCACACGTATTCTAAATTGACATATTCCTCTATGGTATATTTACATATATGCATGTGTATTTTAGCACATGTATGTCATCATTCATTATCTAACTGACAGCTGGCTGCTAAAATAACGGTAAATAGACAAAAACAACATATTGCCAGTCAAAGCAGGCATTTCCGTTCAAAAGCTTAAAGTTCCAATGCAACTCTGGGACGTTTAAATAGAATTTCATAAGATTAGAGAAGATAAGAAGGCCAGATAAGTGTGAATTTAAAGTATTGAGGATATTAGCATATGGGGAAATTGCCACTAAAATTGGATGGTTGTCTTTATTGTTGTTTTGCTAAAATTTTCTTTAATGTTTATTACGTTGCTATTATTACAATTATTTTCTCTAAAATAATTTCGTTGATGAGTGTTCTTCTTTTTCTACATAGACATCGCTTAGGCGATTATAGCCGAATCAACATTAGGGTGTCATTCGTTCCTTCTCTTCCCTATTTCAAGCCAGTTGGAAATACCAAGTGAAACCAGATCGCTCTCCAACTGATCGGCTTCCATCGGCTGTGGCATTCGCAGTTGCAACTGCTCTAAGGACCTAAATTGATCGCAAAACTTTTCTCTGGAAGATTCCCAAAGCCGACTCATCAGATGTTGACACCGTCCACGCTTCTGCGCCATATAGCAGGACGGGAACGATGAGTGATTTGTAGAGTTTGTTTTTCGTTCGTCGGGAGAGGACTTTACTTTTCAATTTCCTACTTAGTCCAAAGTAGCACCTGTTGGCAAAAGAGATTCTGCACTAGATTTCCCGACTGGCATTGTTATTGGTGTTAATACTGGTTCGAAGATAGACGAAATTATCTACGTCTTCGGAGTGAACAGTAACGTGGGAGCTAAGTCACTATCAGACCCATTCGCTTCGCTCCTATATCAAGTCTGGAGAAAGTAGAATTCACGGTGCGACTTTTAAGGCCTGTGATATCAATGTTATCTGCATACGCCAGTTGTACAAGATTGTCCTCAAATGTGGCTCCAAAAACGAAGAATATGTAAGTGATGTCTTATAGTGTTAAAATCTGTTTTTTTTTTCGACATGACAGCGAATCTGCAGCATCGTGACGTCTGGAGAGTCAAAGAGACTCTGGATGCTGTATGAGAGACAAAATCGCAGAGCGATGTGTAGCCTTGGCGACTGTTAAGATGATAGCTTGCATCGAAACACATTATAAGTATTTGAATGAATGTGAATCTGTTGATGTACCAGGTGTGTTTGTTGAAGTGTGCCGGTTTTACTAGTAGATGTCGCTAGCAATATGTATAAATTTCTATGATTTGGCATGTGTGTAATTTTTTTCTATTGACATTAACCTACAAAAATACGCAAGTCTCATTCCGCCAAAATGATAACGTCATATTTGTTTACCTCAGTGAATATGTCGAGTTTCGTTCCAAGTAAATTGCATTTGCGGCATTCGTTGCTTTTCTTATTTCATCAAAAGAAAAAAGCAGCTGAAGCTCACCGATTGCTGGTAGAAACTTATGGCGAACATGCTCCGGTGATTAGAACATGTGAGACATGGTTTCGTCAAT
This sequence comes from Ceratitis rosa, assembly GCA_037013455.1. Classification (NCBI taxonomy): domain Eukaryota; kingdom Metazoa; phylum Arthropoda; class Insecta; order Diptera; family Tephritidae; genus Ceratitis; species Ceratitis rosa. The sequence continues at coordinate 4,639,142 of JAWMAG010000011.1, read as the reverse complement.
TTAAAAGTGGAGATTTCGATTTGACAGACAGATTTGCCGTACTCTCCAGACCTCGCCCCGTCTGACTATCACCTTTTAGCATCGATGGGACACTCCCTTGCAGATCAGTGCTTCGCTAATTTTGAAGAAGTCGAAAAATGGCTCGTCGAATGGTTTGCCTCGAAAGAGAAAAAGTTTTTTTGGAATGGTATCCATAATTTGCCTGAGAGATGGGCGAAATGTGTAGAAACCAATGGTAAATACTTTGAAAAAAAAAATTTTGAGATTCCTCTGAAAATTAAGTGTTTTCTTTATCGAAAAAACCGGCAAATTTCAACTAACACACCTAGTATAAACAACCTAACAATATATTAGGTAAAGTAGAAAGTTCGTTCGGTTTTTTTATAAATGCAAATGGTTCCAAACGGTTTTCTGGCTTATCTTTAGTTCCTCAGCAATTAAATAAGTGCTCACGTGACGATCTGTTTCCACTATTTTCATGATTTTATCGCAATTTTCGACGACAGGCCTCCCGACGCCCCGACGCGTGGTGCATCTTTGACATCGAAATTACCGGAACGGAACCTAGCAAATCACTTTTGTGCTACACGTTCGCTTACAGTATCGGGCTCATAAACTAAATTAATTTTCTCAGCCGCTTTGGCTGCTTTTTCGCCTTGATCGAAAAAAATTGTAAAATTTAGCGAATTTTCTCTTTGTTGGTGTCCATCTTTGACGAGCGCTCACAACGTACTGAGTTAATCAATCGAAAAACTGTCAAAGACAAACTTTTAGCGCGAATAAACACGTTTTCAGTGCCTTATAGTATGACATGATGCGAGAGGTAACACTAGTACTATGGACAATAACGCCATCTCTTAGATAAAAACCGAACGAACTTTTTACTTTACCTAATATTATTTGCAAAAATATATATATAGGCAACTTAACACAGTATTTATTAATTTTCCTTAAATTTAAATATAATTCTTCTTCTGATATTTGTCAAGGACTTTAGAAAGTGATATACCAAAAAAAGTATATCAAATTTGCTTAAAAGGATATACCGTAATATTGTTGAAAGGAATTTAATTTTAAACTTAAATTTCTTAAAATTGTGTACTCAAAATTCAAATTCTACTTTTCGCCACAATACTTCTTTATATACAAGAAGAATAATATTTTTTTTGTTTTATTTTGCATTAATTTTAATTTTGTTGTACATACCTTATGCTTGTTCTGCTGGTTAATGTCATTGTTGTTTATTTTTTATTTTTTTTTTGTACATATATGTATGTTTTTTTTTTAACTTTTTCTGTCTTTGCCTTTAGGCTATTTGCGTTTTCTTATCACGAAACTCTATTTATCCTTAATCGCCAAAGCTAAAATGGAGGCAAGAAAAGTTTTGTAATGCCAGCAGGCACTAGGTATATAATATAAATGTGTAAAGATATATCTATGTATGTGTTTATATGTACATGTATGGTACACATGTGGGTGGAACCAACACCAACACATGCCAACTGGGTGTGTGTGTGTGAGTGAGAGTGTGCGCGTAAATAAGTATGCGTGAACGCGCGCCTGCAAGTAAATGGATTTTCGAAAACATGGCTTAAATAAATTGCCTGCTGTAATACATATGTATGTACACGGTGTGTCCCAAAAATAACCGAACATTATATTTAAATCATACAACATACAGCGCCATCTATTGAAAATTTGCAACATTAAAAAGATACATTCATCCTCTTTCAAACGCACCTAACTTCATGTAAGTCGGATGACAGATGTAAAAGTGACAGCCATTTCAATAAAACCAAAAGTGTGCTAATGGTTCCAAAAAAAAAATGGAACAAAGAGCAAATATAAAATTTTGTGTCAAACTTGAAAAAAATTGAAATTAAAGTTTAAAAAATTAAAAAAAAATTGAAAAAAATGAAGCAGCCGTAACCGAGGTACTGAAGAACATTTCTATAAATGACATAAAAAATCTATGCATGGCATGGTTGATCGTTCCAAACGTTGTGTTGAGTCAAATGGAACATATTTTGAATAAATAATAACTTTCAAAGATAATATTTTATATCCAAAAAGTTCGGTTATTTTTGGGACACACCGTGTATGTACATAAATATTGCAATATATATGTACTGTTGTACTGCTGTATAATTGCACACCACACATATGTATGTCTGTGCGTTTACAGTTATGTCACATAAACCACCAAACACCGTTATTCTTATTTCTACTTTGCATTAAAAAGTCACTTTTCGCGCTTTTTCTTTTCTCTTACTGCTTCTTCTAGCGCTTGCTGACCTGCATTGACCACTGGTTTACTGCTCCCGTACTTCCCTTCAACTCCTGCCCCAACTAGTTGTACGTGCGCTCCCGGTGGATTTTCCATATTACCAGTGTTTAAATGGCTGGTCTAATAGGTTTTTGTTAAATCGCTTTGCTTCTTATTTTTCTATGCGTACATACATATACATGTACATATGTCTCTGTAAACTGTCTTCCATTTATTTTCTTCTTACACTTACGTTTGCATTCCTCTTCTCTCCACTACATTTGACGCTCTTCATTTTTTGCCATTATTCCTTGGGCTTTTTCGTATTTTGGTCACGTGTCCATTGACCTCTCTGTGGCATACATATGACCTGTTCGGCCGTTAAATTGAATGCATTAAACGTGTGTATTTGTTTTTGTTATTGTTATTGTTATTGTGTGTTTGTGTTTGTGTTTTTTCTTTGGTTCGATTATATTATCGTAGTTTGTTAACCAACAACAAAGCCCATTATGCGCCTTAAACGTTTATATGGTCTATTAGTGGCTATGCTGGTATGTGTGTTTTTATGTGTATGTGTGTGTCTACGTGAGAACGTGCTTAGCTTTTTGTTCTCTTGGAAGTTTTTTTTTCGAAAATTTAATAATATTTTCAGGTATTAGCTCATGATGATATATTATACAATGGCATTTTGTGATATTTATGGATTTTATTTAATAATAAGTCTGTTCACACAGGCACTCAATTAGCTAATGTGGATCTCTCAAGCAAATTAGCATCTAAATTTTAGAAAATCAACGCTAATAAAACTCAAATTCTTGTAAAATTACTCTAAAAACCCTGTGAGATGAGTTTAATGAGAAAATTAGAGGATCTGTTCTGTGAGAAAACGATTGTCAGGAATTGGCTTTCATATTTAGTAAGTATCTATTAATCAAATGTATAATAATTTAACCGGGCTATTCTGGAAAATACAGCTAAATGACTTTTGAAAAAAAATCACGTTTATTTTAAGACTTTGGCAAGTCTGAAGTGAAAGGTATTACGGAAAAGCTCTCTCTCTCTCTCTCTCCGTATGTAAGAAAAAGTTTTTTTACTGAAATTTGACGGTCATTTGCATTTGCATGAAATTTAAAATAAAAAACGATACTCTTTTATAGTTTTATTAAAATACAACAATTAATTCATATTTATTACATACAGGGAAAGTAGTGTAGTATTACTCCTAAGGGTATAAATAGACTAAAGAATCTCGCAGCTGGCTTTCGGGAACCTGTTGCCAGCTACAATAGAGGCGAATGGCTGGAGCGAATTTCTGAGGCATGCGGACAAAGTTTTTCAAAATTTTTAAATTTACTGTGTCCACCTAGCAATTAGAAAATCATTTATATGGCCAAATCAGCTACTGCAAAGTGCAGAGATTCAAAGTAAGAGAGATAGCCATGACACCAAAAAAGCTTAATTTCTATCAGGAAACTTATGTGCAGAGTAACGAGGCGAAATTGACAAAGTTTTCAAGCTTCTGGTAGGACTATAAACGGACATTGCCTTTTGGTCTCGAATGCCTTTAATGTAGATCTGGTAGAGAAAAAAAGGTGCAGGAAATATAGAAAATATGTGTGAGTGTCCAGGATTTCAACTTTCAATCGGCCAAGGACAAAGGTCCAAAACGACTACTTCACTTTGTGAAAACGGGAATATTGTTCAAACTAGAGACACAATAAAGCTTGGTCGTAAAAAATACTTCCTCCATTGAGGCATAAGAATAATTTTCTGTCCGCATTTGTAGCACTAAGCCTGTCCTTTATTTAGATGGTAACTTCTGGAGCGACTCCTTATGCCATTGCTTAACATTAGTGAAAAAGTGTGAACACTCCACTCAGTGGCGGAATGTAGCAACTACTAGCTAAATAACAGTATGAAAAATGTTGCCTACATTTAGGTGTGTTTTAAAATATATACAAGGGTTTTAAAAGTTAAGTAAGGTATATCAAGGTTAGGTTTTACTGGCTGACTTTTATGCTTAGCATCAGCAACTCCTGATAGATATTCAACATAATTCGAGCTTAAGTAGTCGTCACGTAGGACATCGAAGCTTTTTACTTTTTTTATATCAAATTTTGATACTTCAATTAGCTCTTCGAACTTCCAGAAACTTCCAGAAGATTTCTAGATAAGGTTGGATAGAAACAGAACTGGTATAAAATATTGTGATTTCACTTCATAATAATAACATTTTAATGGCCGAATTCCGAAAAATAGTTTCACAAAATCTGTGCCTTCTCCAATTTGTGGTTTTGCGTCTTGTTGTTTTTCCTACAAATGGAGGGACCTGCAGTTTATACTAAGCCGCCTCCGAACGGCTGATGGTTTTTTGACGAGGAGCTTTATTTCATGTCCAAAATACACTCGGAGGTGTGGACATTCCCTGCCAAGTTGCGACCGCTATTAGAAAATTTAACTTCATTTTTTATTTAAAATTAATTTTCGATAACTTTTTGATGTTGGTGGCACCGGGACCTGTGCCTTATTTCATTTTAATTGGTGGGCTCCTCTGTTCAAATGATCGTTGCAAAAGGAAATTTATACTAAATTCTTTATTTCATTGCGTCGATACCTTCCTAATGCCAAATATATATAAACAGCATAATATTTAACATTTTTAGTCAATGGGATGACATAGCATAGAATAAACGGGTCAAAAAACCTCGTTTATGTGTTCTGATCTCTCAGACATTCAAATAGACTTACAAAAGACATAAGACACGCTGGCATAAAGGACATTTTTCTGGTGATCTTTTCTCATGCAATCATTTATTAATAGAGTAGGTATATAGTATATTTATTCGAATTTACCACCGCATTTACTATCACCTTTTCGCATCGATGAGACACTCCCTTGCAGAGCAGTGCTTCGCTAATTTTGAAGAAGTCGAAAAATGGCTCGTGGAATGGTTTGCTTCGAAAGAGAAAAAGTTGTGTTGGAATGGTATCCATAATTTGCTTGAGAGATGAGCAAGATGTGTAGAAACCAATGGTCAATACTTTGAACAAAAAAATTTTGAGATTCCTCTGAAAATTACGTGTTTTCTTTATCGAAAAAACCGGCTAACTTCAACTAGCACCCCGGTAATTGTTAAGATTATAGGCTACAACCTTTTTTATTGTTCTTGCAAAATCTACTTTTAATTTTTTAGCCTTTAGTGAACTGGCCGCCATACAACAAATTTTTATTTATTTTTATTTATTTTATTTATTAAGTATTTTATTAAATATTTATTTTTCTGGCCAACAAAGTAGGTTAAGTACAATAAATTAGATATATAATTTGTTTGTGTTAATCCCGAGTTCGTTGTTAATTGTGGAGTTTTTAACATACCAAGGGCCCCTGTACATTGCAGTTAAGTTTTCAGATTGTAGCCTTTGAATCATATCTAGAGACATGATTTAGATGTTAAACTCCAAAGTTTGAACCTGTATATCCAAGAAAGCTTCATAAGCATTCATAAACCGACTTAGAACCAAATAAATTTATAGCGAATTATTTTCAGGGTGACTAAATAAAGCAAAATCCCTTTTTTCGTAAAGTGGAGTTCTTCATGGAAAAAGGGATTATCAAAATCCTTCTCCTTCTCGGTGTTGAATAAATTCAATTTATATTATTTTTCAAAACCCTTTACAAGAAATTGGCTTTACCTCAGAAATTTACAATAATAAAGTTAAAAAAATATTATTATTATTTTTTTTTGATTTTAAAATAAAAATTTTTTAAATTTTTTAAATTTTTTTAATAAATTATTTTCAAAATTTTTGGGCATAAAATTAAATAAAAAAAATACTCAAATCATAAATTAATAGAAATCACTTAGTTGTTTTATACTCGAAAATGTACTGTGCTTTCCAAGTAATTTCTTATACATACAAATATTGTTAATTTTGTCTTTAAACAACACATCAATTTATGCGTTCATCACTCAAACTTTTAAGGCGATTAAATTCTTTCAACGAAACCTTTGTAGCCATCACTCTATCTCTCTCTCTCTCACTCCCACTCTCCAATGAAGAATACCAATAAAAATCAATTTGTTGCCGAATGATGAACTTGTCGAAGTTGCAACATGTGAACACACATGCACATGCATAAATACATACAAAATCAAACAAACAAACAGAGGGAAAAGAATTTCAACGCTGCAACTGCCGCTGCTTCCACTGCCGATGCTGCCGCTGCCGATGCTGCTATAGCTGGTAAGCCGCAATTGTAAAAACAAAGTAAGAAGCAGCGGAGAGAATGTCAGCCTAGGCAGGCTTACATACGTGTACTTATACATATATGTAGGTGTATGTGTGTGTGTGTGTGCAAAAGTTGCTCATACGCTGCGCACGTTGGTATTTAGCTGTGTCTGGATGTACATACATAGGTACGTGTATGTAGTGAGTTATGCGTAATTCTTCAGCCGCACTGACGGCACTGACACACTGCCACCAAACAAGCCATGCCGTGTCGCATTTACTGAGCCATTTCAGCTGCACAAATAAATTACAAATTCAAGCTTTGCCATTTTTATAATTTTTTTTATATTTTTTATTTTTTTTATTGTTGTTATTTTGCTTTCCTTTCTTTGCTGCTTTTTATTTTTTTTTTCTTTTAAATTTTCAAGCGTTTACTTGAGCAGCTGCGGCCAACGCGGTAATTTAAGCAAATACTATTTGCCTGCGTGCATGTAATTCGCACATATATACATACATGTATGAACAGGCAAACATATGCACATATATATGTATTTATATCTATGTGTAGATAAATTTTTAGCGCCTTTTCATGCATACAATCTGACCTGAAGTCAGCTAGCCATGCTGATAAATTGACTTTGATGCCTTTGAATGCAAAGAAATGCACACATATCTATGTATATACACGCACATACACACATGCTAAAAATCTTCAGCTGAAAAACATTACTGCAGTAGGCAAGTACAAATGCGAAACGGTTTAAAAAAGGTAAGAAAATGCCAAAAAACAAAAAAAAATGTTTTTTCGCCTAAAAAAGTATCAAACGCGTAGTAAAAGCTTTAAAGAGTGCTCAAGTGTAGCTAAGCGCAGACAGCAAGTATACAGTACAGCAACAAAAAAAAAACATTCTACTATCATATCACTGGTCATACATTACGCTTCCAAAAGCACAGCTGCAGTCAGAAAGCAGAAAGAAAAAAATAAAACACATATTGTACAAAAACAACAACTAAAGTGAGCATACGGCAGTCTGGTCAGACAGTTCACTTCAGAAAGAAAGCAACCCCTAAAAGTAGACTTTACATTTTGTGAAATGTGATTGACACAGGTGAAGCCATCCCCACTCATTTCCACTTACATATGTATGTATGCATGTGTTTTCACTTAGACACATGCTTTCACGCAAATGTTAACGCGCCTCCGCACATTACGTCAGTTATGCGTTAACAAAAACAACCGACGGTGAAGTACTTTTGCTATTTACATTTATAAGTTCAGCTTACAAGTGCCCTGTAGAGAGTTGAGCAGTAGGCTGACGTTTTTCATGGAAATGGAATGATCATTAACCATTCTTCTCCAACTGATCTTTGGCATGGAGTGAGGGTTTTCTTCCTGCTATGTTTCCATCGAATGGATTTAACTCTGGAGAGTTCTGATCCAACGGACGAAATAATTTAGTCAGGCAGTCTCCGACTCTTGATTCCCTGAGCAAAGTCCAAAATCAACGCATATTTCTCTTTGGAGCTCCTGGCACTGACTCATCTGATACCGTCATTGTTCATTAGTAAGAGAGTGTAAGCTTCAGTGGATTGTCCTGAAACTTTTTTGGTTCTAAAACCCTAATGCACCGTGTGCTCACTAGAGCCGCGGCTGCGAGCTGCTGTCAGTGTCGAAGCAAAGGAATCACTATGCGCTCCTGGAAGCCGCAAGATCCGAGTGATTAGCAGTGCGTACTAACCTTCGAAACACCAGTTGTTGGGTAGTAAATTCATTTCTCTAAGGTCACCCTTCAAAATACATGATATAAAACTCCGCGTAAAAGTTCAAAGGACCTTCGAAGGCGGCTTTGAATAAACTCTAGTTCTCTCCATTTATTGGAACAACATCAAGACGCACACCACGAATTAGAGAAGGAGCTCGGCCGAAAATCGCTTTAGCGGTTACAAGGCATATATTTCTACCTTCCACGCACTTCGTTGTCGTTCGTCGCTAATACATTCAAAGTTCGCTTAATCACTCCTAGTGCCGACTCATCTGATGTGAGAATAACGTGGAACTTAAAGGGGTTTAGCAATATTTGTCGAGAGAGCTTCATTTTGGAGTGTAGTCCTACTGCTGAGTATGTAGTTATAAGTGCAAGGCGAGAGGGAGCTTCAATTAGAGCTAAGGCTTCAGTGAAACCTTCTTGAAGTGTCTCTTATCAACAAGAGCGACTGCGAACTGGCGTTAGCATTTTGGCAGCCGTTGAGCTTTAAGCAAACCCTCGCTATATAAGTGTGTACAGTGCTTTGGATGGGAGATCTCTAAGGTTCATAAACAACCAAATACTGCCTTGCAGGCCAAACTGAAGGGAGAGCATGGAAGCGGCCGTCATCTTATACAATAGTGGTGTCAGTTATGGCAGAAAACAAATTTGTCTACTATCTAAAGTAAAAGATTGACTTGATATACTCATAAATAAACCTAAAGGGCTCAAACATCCAGAGTGAGAGGACCTCAAAAATTTATCAGATGCAAGGGGCTAAAACATCCAGAGTGAGAGGACTTCAAAAGTTGATCAGATGCAAGGGGCTCAAACATCCAGAGTGAGAGGACCTCAAAAGTTGATCAGATGCAAGGGGCTAAAACATCCAGAGTGAGAGGACTTCAAAAGTTGATCAGATCCAAGGGGCTCAGACATCCAGAGTGAGAGGACCTCAAAAGTTGATCAGATCAAAGGGGCTAAAACATCCAGAGTGAGAGGACCTCAAAAGTAGATCAGATCCAAGGGGCTCAAACATCCAGAGTGAGAGGACCTCAAAAGTTGATCAGATCCAAGGGGCTCAAACATCCAGAGTGAGAGGACCTCAAAAGTTGATCAGATCCAAGGGGCTCAAACATCCAGAGTGAGAGGACCTCAAAAATTTGTCAGATCCAAGGGGCTCAAGCATCCAAAGTGAGAGGTCCTCAAAAGTGTGTCGGAATAGAAGCTCCACTGGAAACTTGTACTTGTGAAAACCACGGTAAGACTCCCAACAGCCATCCGTTAGATAGAAGATCGGCACATGTGGCTTTAGTACCAGAAGTTGCATGATTATAAGGTCGTTCTGGTCTGAGGGAGGACTGGAGGATGGAACTTTTCGCACTTGCTCAAAGTCACAACTCTAGTTTTTAGTGGAGCCTCCAACTAGCGACTTTCCAATTGGAACATGTGGTGGTGGCGCAGTACGACTAAAAATCAAACCTTATAGGGTGTTCTTTCTCAAGTGAGGGTTTCGAGGCGTAACAGATTTTGGCATAAAAACCAGAGAATAATCTATGGAAACCCTGGATGAATCGACTACTACCTAGAGTTGCACACCGAAATGATTACCGGCTCCTCGACTTTTTGTTGCCTTTTAATGTTACTGCGGTCAAAGAATCCTTCCCAAAGCCCGCAGTATCTTTGCCAAACTAACAACAAGTCCGTCTGTTCAGGAAAACACCATGGGTAACCAAGGACAAGCCAAGCCATCCACATGTCGGTAATATCTACACCACAGCGCCCACTCGGCAGACACATCAGCCGTACATTCTTAATGTAAAACAACCCGACCCTGTTGGACACTCCTTAAGCGAGCCATAAGTGTATCCAGAGCCTGCATAGATGGACGGACGGACGGATATTCGACACAAAAATCACTCTCGTTATGTGGCAAATAGAGAAAATTTTCCTACTGGACACTTTTGAACTCTTACACACACACACAGACACATGTCTATTTGCTATTTGTTGTATGCAAAAGGGGTCATTCACAAACGAATTTCCAAACCATTAATTCACAAATACAAACTTTGTCACTTCATGACAGTGTCAAATGCGCACACACACAGACACACACACATGTAAGTATACTGGCGTAAATTTACAACACATGAGGCACAGTCAACACTTTGAAACTCACACACATACAAACACACACATGCACACACCCTCCAAAATAACCTGCATTTTGAGTTAAGTCTATTTTTCAATACTTGCTGTTGTTGTAGTTGAAAATAGTTTCTTTTTTTACACTTTTCGCAAATATTCCCACCTCTGCATGCCACTCATATCCTCCACCACCCGCCGCCACATGGCCACATGTGCATCCCGTTTGTGTGTCAATTTGGATTGTCATTTGCTATTTGCTCTCATTTCCATTCGGATACTCCGCTGTTGGCACAGGAATTTAGAAATTTAATGGAAATTGTCACTTTGATCGCTGATTTTACGATTTTCGGCAAATAAAAGCAACAACAAAATAATGAAAGCCGGTTTCACGGCACAGACAGCAGCAGCAGCAGCTGCTTGAAGCTAATGTAGACGGACGTGTGTGGCGGGTAAACCCTTTTCTTTCATTCAGTGGAACTTTTTCGACAGCAAAAATTTTATTGCATAAATTTGGCATTCAATTGACAGCAGCAAATTTTGGTCAGTAAACTTTAGAGTTTAGCGATACTTACATATATACCATATATACTACATGTATACAATATATATAAACACAAAAAATTCAAATTTTATGTTCATTATTATTCGAAAGAACATTCTTTGGCATTTATTTTTAGAAGATTATCTCTCTCAAATGTTGGCCTCGGCTACGTCTCAGATGGTCCATCCGTTGAATCCAATTTTCAAAGACTTATTTGATCATTTCGACTGGTAACGGTTTGTCCGCATGGACTTTAGACTTTACATATCCCTACAGAAAAAAGTCTAACGGTGTAGTATCACACGATCTTGGTGGCCAATCGACCGTTCCAAAACGTGAAATTAACTGTTCACTGAAATATTCTCTCAATATATCCATTTATTGATGCGATATGTGGGAAGTGGAGCTGTCTTGTTGAAACAAATGTCTCCGAGATCACGAGCTTCAATTATACAATATATATATATAATTGGCGCTTTGTAACCGCTGAAGCGATTTTCGGCCGAGCTCCTCCTCCAATTTGTGGTTTTGCGCCTTGATGTTTTTCCAACAAATGGAGGGACCTACAGTTTATACTAAGCCGCCTCCGAACGGCCGACGGTTTTTTTACGAGGAGCTTTATTTCATGTCCGAAATACACTCGGAGGGATGGACATTCCCTGCCGAGGGGCGACCGCAATTAGAAAATTTAATTTAATTTTTTATTTAAATTAATTTTCCATAACTTTTTGGATATTGGTGGCACCGGGATATGAGCCCGAGCCTTCCGAATGGAAGGACGCAATGCTAACCACTCGGCTACCGCGGCCGCCGCTTTAATTAGAAGTATCAAATAGTCGATTATCATGGCTTGAAACGGTCGCCATTGACGGTTACATTCCCACCCGCATCATTTTTGAAGAAATATGGACCAATGATTCCACCGGCCCACAAGCCACACCACACAGATGTTTTTACTATATAAAATGACAGCTCTTGAATCCCTTGAAACTCTTCTCTTTGTCCCAAATGCGGCAATTTTGCTTGTTTACATACCCATTGAGTCAGAAATAGATTTCATCGCTGAACAAAGTTCGGCTCGAAAACTTCAGATCTTCTTGGAATTTTTCAAGAACCCATAGAGTCGGCTTCAGTTCTTAATCAAGCTTTACTTTGGACGCTTTCAGATTGAGATCTCGACATAAAAGTCGCCAAGTCGTTCCATACGTCAGTCTGAGTTGCTGCGAACGGCGCCGAATCGACTCCCACGGTCTTCGTGTACTCGTGCTCTCCCAGCTACGGCCGCTTCATTTCGACCAATAACCAATGCTGGATCTCAAGATGGGTGATGGTGTTGCGAATAGTACGCTCGTTAGGCCGTTGTATGTAGTATGTATGACCATAAGTTGAGCGAAGCGCGCGAAACTCATACTTTACAGAACGTGAATTTTCGTAATAAAGTTGATCGATTTTTATGCGTTGATCAGTCTTTCCATGATGTTGCGAAACTCTTTCCATGATGATATGCCAAACTATTTATACTGACCAAAGATAAGATGACAGCTTGACACAACTTACGCGTGATCTGTCAAAAAGGTACCTCCATTTGGATTACCCGTGTTAATCTTAGAAGGCAAGCCTGCCGTTGATTGCCTGCAAATTGGCAATTGGTTTAAAAGCCCACGTTATAAATTTGCTAATGACGGTGTGTGCAAAGCTCACCTAGTTCTACAGAGTCACAGTTTGGTGGCCGCTACTCAACAATGCACTTCTATGGGCCAACTGGAATACAGACTTTCATCCTCATATACGGAACTAAAAATTCTTCTCAGCCTTTGCCGTTGGATCTGCATGACAGACTTTGAGCGAACTCCAACACTTTAAGCTTGAGGGCAACTCGATCCTGGAGGAACTGCACACACCCAAACATTAGATTTTACACCATTTTCGAGAGGTGTTGACTGCGCTATCTTAGCTCTCTATCATCCTGTCGCTTCTGAACTAAAAACAAAAAAGAATTTCAAGCAATCATATTCCGACTATGAGACTGCTCAAGCTCGCTGGTAAGTTTCGGTCAACAGTGCCTCCGATGAGCTAACAGAACGACAGTAAATTTTGCATTCGACGCACTCAAATCAGTAACGTGTTCCGCCGTTAAGAAAAAAGTGTCAACTCCTCCTTCAATAGTCCACCATAACCATAGCACTCGGCGGAATAACAGGCCACAGTCTTATGTAGAAGAGTCATCTTCTATGCAGCCCCATTGGTATGATTGGATATTTAAACTGTCTTAATGTATCCAAAGGGACAATAATTGGTCAGAAGTCCTTCCAAAATATTGAATGGGACGCGATAAATGTTAGGAGCTCCTTCGATCTGCGATATCTACCTTAAGAATCATCACCAAGCTGAAGTGAGGCGCACCTATCCAAGGAAAGAACATACTCTAACTTGCCTAAAGACTGGTGACAGCAGCAATTTCACTGTGGCGTGTCAGCCAATTCAAACTTAGCGATAAATAGCTGTAGTCTATCGAAAAAGAAAAAAAGCAAATTTTTATAAAGCTTTCTGAACCGAATGACGCAAGAGATAGACCGCTTCCGTGATTACTTTCATTTTCGGTTAAAACCCGTATATTGAGCGTGAGCCTCGAAAGGAATGGGAAAATTAATCCACCGACTTTTCAACTTAGCTTTATTGATACGGAATGATCTTCACTGTTCCTTACATTCAAGTACTCCAATCAACCCAATGAATTCTAAAGAAAATGAGGATGGTAAATTGCTTAGTGGTTGACGATTGAAAGACATGGTGATATCTCTGCTCAAGTATGAAGTTAAGGTCCGTATAGTGACTCAGTTTCTTAATGTCTGAATCTCAACCCTGCGGATTTGCTAGAGTATAAAAATAAAATGCGGGCAAATGTTGGGGGTTGCAAGACCACACTGATATTAATGAGAACTGTGTGACCCAAGTGCTCTAGCCCACAATATAAAACAACGGACTGATCTGCTTTTAGTTGAAAACTTTATCGCCGGAGCCGAAAAAGGAAAAAATCAATAACACTCTTAGCGCCGATCACTGCAGTCCAGCTTTGAAACTATTCGATGCAATATCTGGCGATGAAAGCAAAGAGAAGGGAAGACTCTCCATAGTTGAAAAGAACAAGCGAAGAAGCATCTGGTTGCACTAAGGTTCTTTATTTAGCGCCGAGCGGCTAAGAGTAGAAACGAATGGCCCGCTGTTGTTAAATCAACAATATTCGCGTAAGCTGTGCCTATGCCATAGCGAAGAAGAAAGCGCACGGAAAATATCCAATCCAATCCAATCCAAGTTAGATAAGACCGTATATACGATATACGATATTAAGGAGGCTTATCACAAGATAATTGGCACAAACTGTTGGGTTCTCTTGTTGTGTCTTGGACTAAACTCTTATTTTCTAAAGAAGATTGTGCACGCAGTTTGTCAGTTCTTCGCCGCCATATTTTAATAGCTCAGCCGGCAAGCCTTTGGCTTTCGCCTTATGTTTCAGGTCCAAACCTACATTTGTATATGGAGTATATACATCTATATAAGGGTCTTGGCAAAGGACTAATCTCTATGAACTCTCTATTACACTCTCTCTCACTTACCACTTAGACTGGGTACCTTCATTGACTTATCGAAAATTTTCCTACCTCCGAAATCATACTCATTTTTTGGCTATTAATTAGCATTAATTGTTATTGAAAACGTTAAAAATTACTCTATAAATGGTAATAAATTTCTTTAAATTGTCAGAAAACTGAAACTCAAACGAAATTTATCCCACGTCTTTAGAAAGTGCCCACATTCCCATATCAAAAGCGCTTATACTCACTCCCAACAGCAACCAATTACGGAAACTCCTATCGCCCACACACATAACCACCTATACCGTACTACAAGTATGTATGTACATATTTCGTTGTGTGTGCGTGTGTGTTTGTGTGTGTGTGTGTTTGTTAAAGCAAAAGTCAGCAGATTAAGTTGATAACAAGGACATCATTATCCGAATTCAATACCGACAATAAGTGGGCAAGGATAAAGTTAGTTTCCTACTCATTTAAGCTATGTATCCTACATACAACAAAAACAACTACAACAACAGCAACTATTGTACAAAAGCAATAATGAAAATTTGGTTAGTGGCATGAAGAAGAAGAAGATTGAAAGACAAGACTAACAAGGCAGCAAATCGATTTTATTAGTTCATTTAAGTCTAAGGAATACTTCTATTTAAAAGGAGGACAATAGAGAGTAAATGCGACAGGAAGGAAATTGTTACACACAAAAAGAAGAGAAAAAAAGAATGTAAGATATAAAGAGAAGGGAAAGTGTAGGATTTAGGAAGTAACTTTCAGTTGTGTTGATATCATTATATTTAACATTATTTTATTAGTAAAAATTATTTTATTTATAAAAATCAGACTTGAAATGTTTTAAAAATTTAATGAATATATATATTAGGTAAAGTAAAAAGTTCGTTCGGTTTTTATCTAAGAGATGGCGTTATTGTCTATAGTATTAGTGTTATGTGTCGTATCATGTCATACTATACGGCGCTGAAAACGTGTTTATTTGCGCTAAAAGTTTATCTTTGACAGTTTTTCAATTGATTGACTCAGTATGTTGTGAGCGCCCAACCAACTGAAAGCAAGTCGCTCGCCACCTGATCCTTCCAACAGAGTGAAGGCCTTCTACTTCCACTGTTTCCATTGGCGGGTCCTGCTTCGAATATTTCCAAAACTGGAGCGTTTTCATTCATTCGAACGACATGACCCAGCGCAGCCGTCGTCTCTTCATTCGCTGAACTATGTCAATATCATCATATAGCTCGAACAGCTCATCGTTCTATTGTCTGCGGTATTCGCCGTAGCCAATGTGTAAAACTTTTGGCTCGCAGACTCCAAGGTCCCCCTCGCTTCTGCACCATGTAGAAGGACGGTTATGATGGGCGACTTGTAGAACCTTCATGCCCATGTTTCAAAAACTCCGCCTATAGTCAGTCAATTACAGCCGCTTTTTTGTTCTTTAAGTGAACAATCGCTATTCGAACTTCGAGATGGTCAGTTAGTGGAAGGTCTGTTTCGGCGTCATCGATTGGGATTACGGGTTCACCATATCCGGGTGTTTCATATTTACTGCATTCAGTAGGCTGGAGAAGTGTTTCCTCCATAAATTCAGTATACTCGCGGCATCCGTTACTAGATCACCCCTGCGTCCTACAAGAGTGTGCTCAGGTCCCTCGTATCTTTTCATAAAATTTTCGAGCATTACGCTTGTCGGCCAGCTTCTCAAACTCTTCATACCTCTTCAGCTCTCGTTATCTATACCACAACGCACGTGTTGTAGTCGATCGCAATATATGTATATATCTTGTCGTTACACACAGAGGCTTGATTCTGTTATAAGGTTCTTCTTGCGCAATCTAAGAAGCCTCTCTATATGACATATGGCATAAATAATACAAATTTCTATTACAATAAAATATATCTAGAATTTTAAAATTTATTTTTGTTACGTATACGCCCCGTGGCACCCATAAATCCAGGCATAAATTTCACACATTAATTTCGATTGAAAGCTTATTATCTCATTTTCACATTTTTACAGCAACAACAATCTCACATGCGTGCCAAAGTGGAAATAATAACAGGAAATAATTTCCTTTTACATAATTTATTACGCAAATGTGCAGACAAAAAGCAGCGACTTTTTGAGCCAACACTTTTTTGGCAGCAACCAAAAATATGAAAAAAACACGATTAAAATATGAAAATCATTTGGGCATTTTATGGCAAAATTTTTATTTTCATAACAAAGTATTTTTAATGCTTTTGTTTATCGATTTTATAACTTTTTTTGGTATTTTTTTAAATTTATTTTAATTTTTTTTTCCTTTTTTTTTTTTTTTTTTTTTTTTTTTTTTTTTTGAAAAATTACAATTTTTGCAACATTTCAGCATATGTTCGATAAATGCAAATTTTTCGACTGGAAAATGTGCAAAAGCGCAGTAGCGTAACTTATGCAACACACACACACACACTGGCATATGCTGGCAGTGAGTTTTTTTTTAAGAAAAAAACTGTGAATTGCTAAAAAATTCATGAGTCTGTCGCATGAATCAAACATTTACGATCAGTAAAGCCGCAGCAGTCAACGCGCGGAAGCGTAGAAAAATATTTTTTAGTCGAGCTGATGGCGGTGTAAAGAGTTAGAGGAGGCGATGGCTTGCAAACTTGCGGCATGTAAGCGCATTTGAGTGAGTCTAATGTCCATATATATATACATATATGTGTACATGTTGCCGGCGTTTGCCTATCAATGTTTGCCCGCCGATGCATATGTTATTATGCAATTTTTGTTATGCAATTCATGCCATTGCCTTTCACTCATTCATACATTCATACATTCATACATTCATATGGAAAATGTGGCAGCAACGCGCCTAGACACTACTCGACCGACTCGCTGGTTTGGTTGCTTGGTTGGTTGGTTGGTTTTTAGTCAACTGCAAATTCGCCAAAGGACATTTGGATATACAAATACACACACACACACACATATATATGCATATGTTTCACTTAAAAATGCATGACTATGGATTTGAATATTTTTATATGAATTTCTCTCGCACAGTTCTTCTCAGCGTCGTTTCGGCGTTGTTTTGCGATAATGGATTTTTCGTGTTGCATTTTGGCGTTTTGAATTCGTTTGAATAATGGCACGAATGATAAATGCATATGTATGTGTATGTAAGTGTATATGTGGGTATGCCATTAATTCATATTGACGTATGAATTGCAGTTGCGGCGCAGTTAGCTGCGTATACTCGTGTGGGTTGGTCGAGCGGCTATAATTTTAGTTTACAGTATTTCCGATCAAACTCGGCAAAAGGATCTATAGCATGACTGCATTTATGTGTAAGGAGATCAAAATTTTTTTCTAGTTTCTGGGCCTTTGAAAAAAGCTCAAGTTGTCTGGAAGCTTAACCTCTTAGCCAATTGCGAGTGGCCAAAAAAAAGGTGCTTCACCGATCCTTTCATTTAAATTCTTCCCTTCATATATTCCGATGTACTATGTTGCATCCGGAAGGAATTTTGGTTGCGAACTGCCTCCTATAAGCCAATTCCAAGAGTCAGTGTTCTAAACAAGGAGTCGAAGAAAATTTTGACTAGGTAAAATCCTGAACCGAGTCGTAACAGAACTTCTTTAGTTCTTACCCAAATTTTTGGAGATTTTCCAGCAATGGTAGATTCATAAGGCGGATATGCACCACGACCAGTGGTCTGTTGTGCCCTCTGTGCCCAGCAAGGGTAACGAAATCTATGTAGCCTCTCGTTGAATGTTGAGTTGGTGCACATTACCTCACTCTGTGTACTAAAATCAGCGCTTTCTACATGTTCTGCTTGGCCAATATTCCTTCCTCTGCTGCTCAGTGCTCTCCGCCAGATAAAGATCTCTTCAAATCTGTCAGCTTACTCTGTGGTTTCATATAGTCAATGTACTCCTTTAGTTGAAGACCATGGAGTTTTAAATGGTTTTCACGTCAATGCTTAGACTCAGAGAAAGTTTTTCGCCCTTCAGAATATTTTTATCTCCTTAAATTATTAAATGGAACCCTTGGCCATAAGGTCACTCAAGACGGAAATGTCTCTGGCAGAGTATGAATGTGGGACTATCGAGTGTATTGTGACCCAGACTGAAGCCCATCGTTCACAAACCAATTGCATCATATCAGTATGGGGTTATTCACCGTGCATCAAACCTTGGAAGCTACCTCTACGCCGCTATGTGTGAGTTTGGTACCCTCTCAAAGCTTAAACAACTCTATACACTGGGAAGGAACGTTCGATACCAAACGAGGTTTCAGACAAGGATACTCCTTATCGTGCATCTTCTTCACTCTATTCCTGGAGTAAAAAATACAAGCTTTAGAGCAAAATAAATAAAACACAATCTTCTATAAGAGTAAAACTGCTAGAGTACTGAGTAAGGCAGCGAACCGTAAGGATCTAGCAGTGAAATGTCGCCCATTATCAAACAAACAGTCATAGCACTCTTCAAGTACTCCCTTTCTAATGTACCTAGGTGGAGGTTCACCCTCAATAAGGTGCCTATTGGGGTGCTCACTACGGAACTCCTTAACTCGTAGCATAGATGCTTCGCTGTGCAAGTGATGCTCCGGCGACATCAGGAGGTTTCCTGTCGCGGTCCTGAGGGCAGTGTTTTGACAGGCCTACAACTTCTTCAACTGCGTTTCGTTCGTATCCTGCGCCCAGATCGGTGCAGCATAGCTTACGACCGGCCGGCCAATTACTTTATAGGTTGCCAGCAAGGTTTCTTTTTCTTTACCCCATGTTCTGCCGGCTAGCGCTTTGAGTATTTTGTTGCGTCCCTGGAGTTTTGCGACAATTGCGGTCGTATGCGGAGTGATGCAGTGCAGACTCCAAATATATTTGGGTTGTTTATAGTCGAAATTTTTACGTCATTGGACCTTCGTCCAACTGGTGAAGAGGGTAGCCGAGGATTTGGTCGGTTGTATTTTTAACTGTCTTGCAGTGAAGAAGTGAAAAAGATCGGGAAGATAACAGTTCACTTTCGAACAAAGGTCATCAATATCCTGGCCAGACGCCAATATCGTGCAATCATCGGCTAAGGAAACTCCTTCTGGTGGTAGAGGGAGCTTCGATGTGTAAAAATTAAACAGTAGTGGGGAAGAGGACACCGCCCTGCGGAACCACCTGTTTAATTTTCCTTAATTTCGATGTTTCACCTCGGAATATAACCGAAGATTGTCGACCACACAGGTAGCCTATGACCCACATCTGCAACCCCGGCGGTAATGAGGATTCCTCAATGTCCGTGAGCAGCACTTAGTGGTTGACGGTGTCAAAAGCTTTTGACAAATCCAGTGCTACCAGAACAGTTCTCGCTCAGGGTCGGTTTTGGTTTAGGCCATTGACTATCTGAGTGTTTATGGCGTTTAGTGCACTTTATGGAAGCCATGCTGATGTGCTGCTAGAGGCACTCATCGCTTTCGTCCTACTATCCGATATCTAACGAGTC
Organism: Ceratitis rosa; assembly: GCA_037013455.1. Classification (NCBI taxonomy): domain Eukaryota; kingdom Metazoa; phylum Arthropoda; class Insecta; order Diptera; family Tephritidae; genus Ceratitis; species Ceratitis rosa. The sequence goes on along the minus strand of JAWMAG010000011.1, from coordinate 4,619,140 downwards.
TTCCAGAGAAAAGTTAAACGAAAGATTTATGGTCCTTTGCACGTTGGCAACGGCGGATACCGCAGACGATGGAACGATGAGCTGCGAGTCATTGACATAGTTCAGCGAATCAAGAGATGAAAGCACTCCAGTTTTAAATATATTTGATGCAGTAGCCGCTGGTGAAAGGAGTTTATAAAACTTTATGGAATGACTACACAAATCGATTTAGCCATGTCTGCCAGTTTGTCCGTCAGCCCGTGTAGACGATAACTCTAATAGGGATTTGAATATTTTAATGAAAACTTGGTTCACACAGTCCTTGGGTCACTGGTACGAACCAAGCCAACGCCCATCTCATATATAACGCTAGTTTTGAAGAACACAAGATCGCGATAATGATAAACTGAATATGGGTGGCGTTGCTTTTCATTTGGGAGTCAAAAAATATATCTCGAAAACAACTAGACAGACATCGATATAATTTGGTGAAATTTCATGCAACAGACCTTCTGTTTTTGACCGATATGTATAGCATCGAATACTTAACAAATTTATCGAGAAAACTTGATCTTAGTTACATAGTGAATATGACAGTTGTAGTGAGTTTCAAACAACTTCTTAAAAAATGCCGTCCACAAACAAGCTAATATCCGATAAGCCGCTTGGCGTTTATGTAGTCTAGGTACCACTTGAGTATCTGTTGCTCGATCCTAGCCTTTAATATTCCTAAATTATAAGCTCTTCCCAGCTCGGCTTCCTGGCCTAAATTATTCCATAATTTTCGCTTTAGCAGTTCTCTATTTAGTACTGGTGGGCAAATTGGTGGAGCTTTGGACTTAGTAAATTAAATAGAAAAATTTCAACCACATTCGTGTACACAAAACAAGTAAAGTAAATAAGTAAATAATAAAAAATTATGGAACATTTTTTTCACTATTTTATTGCCTTTTTATCACAAAATTTTACAAATTCCGCCAGTTTCTTTATTTCTCTATTTTTTTCATATTTCCTACACCCACTTTTTGTGTGCGACTCATAAAAAATTATTCGGTTTTTTTAGTTTCTTTTAAACTTCACACATTTTCCAATACATTTAACACACTAGCACACAGCATACAGCCATTTGTGCAACATATTGTTGCAAGCATAGAAGTTACTGCATGTTATGTTGCCACCAGTGCAACTACTCATACGAATACACCTCTTACATACTCTTCGCCTTCCCTCTCACGCCACTTGCCAGTTTAGTTTTTGAAAACTTGCCACATATGCCAACAGTTTTTGCAACATGGTAGCGAATTGACATTTTAATTGCAACTTTATTTTTGGCTATTAATAGCCGGAATTTTCGTTTAAAAAATTACTAAATTTTTTTGAACCGCTGGAAAGGTATTTTATTGTGTTTGCAGTGCATAGATTAATAGGCGCTAAATTTTTAAAATGTTATTTATTTATTACTTGTAGCGTTTAACAAATTCTAGGCGCAATTAAATAGTGAGTATTTAGTGCAAATCTATTAAAATCCATAAAAATTTGCATATAAAAAAAATTTGAAAATAAGCAAATATTTTTGGTATAAATTTTTTACAATGTTTTTTCATACAAATTAAATTTTTTTATCTGCAATTGTAAACGTTTCTAGTTTGTTATATCCTTTGTATTAAATTTATTAAAAATTAATCTATTTTATTAAAATTTAAATCAATCGCTTAGTTTTTATATATGCTCACATATATAAGAACATTTTTTATAATAGTTTTTTCCTACCCCAATCTGTTGGTACTCTTTGCAGCACTTGTTGCTCAATTTTACAATTTATGCTTGCGTTGGCATAACTCTTGTTCTACTTTCCGAATGCGCATCTAGACAACTTAACATCCCTCCATTGCCGCCCACTTAATTTTGCTCTAATATTTCGTTTAACGGTTGTTAGTGATGACATTTAATTTTTAATCATTTACTACTGTGCATCACTATTTGGGATAAGGAGCTCATTTTGTACCCAGTAGGAAATGCTTCGCTAAGAAAAATGTATATTTCATCGACAATGAATTTGAAATTAGTTTTAAAACGACGTTTGCGATCTATAGTACTTCTAGGGAAAAAGTGTAATAAAGCACCTCTAATAAGCGGGCATTTTTTCAAGTCCCTTCAACTTTTTGTCATACAAATCACCTCAGATAAACGGGCACCTCTATTGACCGGGTAAAAAATTTGCTCCCGTTGGTGCCCGCTTATGTGGTGACATCTAGTTGGGAGCCCTAAAATATGAGGTTTCGCAAACATTTTTCACGTGGAAACTTTTAGTTTTATTATTTTGAGCATTTGTACACATATTATGGCACCTTTAAAGGGTAGTTAGCAAATTTTTATTTATAAAAATAACAGTTTTTGAAGCTGCTACAGCAGATCTCCAGGGACCCCTCCGAAAAAAAGTCATATTGGGGTGACTATTGTGATTCTGAAGTGAATCATCTGAAATGAAAAAATGAAACGGCTTTCTTTAAAGTAACGTATAATCTTGTGATTAATCGAAAGAAAAAGCCAAAAAAAAACTTTGGACAAAATGGCGGCTTCTCAAAAAAAAGAAATTCTAATTTTCTCCACAATTTTGGTCTTGAATTCCGATTTTGGTGGCTCCGTCAGTTACTCAGGACAAATAGTATTATACGAGGGGCGGCTGACCTTTTAGCGGCCTAAAGTACTTAATGAAACAAATGTTTAGTTTCATTTTTTTTTTTTTTTAATTCTTAAACATAGTCTCCCGAGAGTGAAACATATTTTTCACATCGTGAACACAACGCCTTTATACCACTGAAAAATATTCTTTAGATTTCTCTTCAAAATGGTTTTCTATATCCGATTTCACCTCCTTGTCAACTGAAAATCTTCCTCACCGTAGCTCTTTACTTAAATTTGAAAAAAATCAAAAAGTCACTGGGAGCCAGGTCCGAACTGTAGGGTGCATGGTCAATTTCTGTAAATCCAGTAACTTTTAAGGCATCCCTCGCAACCCGAGCGATGTGAAGAAACAGCACTTCGCGCGCTAACCTGCCACGTCTCTTCTGTACGAATGCCTCACGCTCCTCACTCAACAAACTACGCCCTGCGGGTTAGGGGCTCAAAAATTTTCCCGTGGTAAGGCATGTCTGTCGTAAAAGGCGACTAAAAAGGCGTCTTTACCAGGTATGTTAGTTGAAATTTGCGGGTTTTTTCGATAAAAAAACACTTCATTTTCAGAGGAATCTCAAAATTTTTTTATTCAAAGTATTGACCATTGGTTTCTACACATTTCGCCCATCTCTCAGGCAAATTATGGATACCATTCCAAAAAAAACTTTTTCTCTTTCGAGGCAAAACATTCGACGAGCCATTTTTCGACTTCTTCAAAATTAGCGAAGCTCTGCTCTGCAAGGGAGTGTCTCATCGATGCGAAAAGGTGATAGTCGGACGGGGCGAGGTCTGGAGAGTACGGCGGGTGCGATAATATTTCCCAATTAAGTGTTTTTAATGTGTCTTTCACCAGTTTAGCGGTATGAGACGGCGCGTTGTCATGTTGCAAGATAACTTTGCCATGTCTTCGGGCCCATTCCGACCGTTTTTCGATCAACGCATGATTCAAATTGATCATTTGTTGTCAGTAGCGATCCGTGTTCACCGTTTCACCAGGTTTTAACAACTTGTAGTACACCACACCACACTGGTCCCATCAAGCCTTGCAGTCGATGGGCCAGCTTCACCAGGGGAAAGCCATAATTTTTTTCGCTTCAGGTTCTCAAAATAAATCCATTTTTCGTCCCCCGTGACAATTCGATACAGAAGAGATTTCCTTTCGAATCGTTGAAGCAGCATTTCACAAACGATTTTTCGATTTTCCATTTGTCTATCGTTCAGCTGGTGTGGCACCCATTTTCCATACTTCTGGCTTTTAAACGTTCGCAAATTGCTCCTCGAGTCACATGTAGTGTTTCTGCCAATTTTTGTTGCGATTGGGTTGGATCAACATGCAATTCCTTGTCTTCGAACTTTTTCGCTGCACCAGGATGTTCATTGTCTGTCAAATCGAAATCTCCACTTTTAAATTGACGAAACCATGTCTCACATGTTCTAATCACTGGAGCATGTTCACCATAAGTTTCTACCAGCCACCGGTGAGCTTCAGCTGCTTTTTTCTTTTGATGAAATAAGAAAAGCAACGAATGCCGCAAATGAGATTTACTTAGAACGAAACTCGACATATTCACTGAGGTAAACAAATATGACGCTATTATTTTGGCGGAATGAGATTTGCGTATTTTTGTAGGTTAATGTCAATAGAAAAAAATTACATACATGCCAAATCATAGAAATGTATACATATTGCTAGCGATATACCATATACTAGTAAAACCGGCACACTTCAACAAACACACCTGGTACAACGGAACGACCCGAATTTTTATGCGACCAAGGACTGTCACTCCCGCAATATACCCCGAAAACCAATTTGGGAAATATTTTGTGGTTACGACAACAACAACAATAACAACAAATTAGCGTAATACTGGCCGTTCATCGTAGTTCCTTTTAGCAATTAATCCATTAATAATATTCTTTCGTTAACCCATAAAATGGTAATCATAATCATCGACGTTGACTTTTTCACTTTGAATTTTTTTGGTGGCCTTTTCCCTTTTTCATTCCACTGCATCGACTGCTGTTTGGACTCGGAATCATAATGACGAATCCAAGTTTCATCAACTGTTACAATGTGGTTGTAAATTTCATCCAAATCAACTTGGCACAACTCCAAAATATCTTTACAACTCTTCAATTGCCTCTGCTTGTCGAGCGGCGTGAGCATTCGCGTTACCCAAAGCGCACTAATTTTTTCCATATTCAAATGTTCATGCAAAATCTCCCGAGCTCGCTCTTTGTTAATCTGTAATTCTTCTGTTATCTGTCACAATTTGATTCTTCCATCAGTCAGTATTAATTTTTTGATTTTCTGAACGTTTTCTTCGGTCACAACCGTCCTGGGAGTTATTTATACTTGTACTAATAATAATGAATCCCGCAATTAGTATTATCAGTAACGAGTTGATGTGTCATCTCTAACTACCTTAGGTCGCGAGCTTACTAGATTAGTATTAGATCACTTGATGATCCAGCGAAAATGACGTCATTGAATTGCCTCAAGTTGCCAAGTAATTCCTACTAACGAAGCAATGAGGTGTAGTCCTGCCTCTAAGTATACAGCGACAGTCTCTTGGCTACATAATGCCCCCTGATAGCGTGCGTGGCCTTCCCGCAGCTTTGGATCTATATTTAAAGAAAGAAAGTTGCAAAAGAGCATCTCGATCATTAGCTTCTACGGTCCGTTTAACTCCTATGACTGCAGAGGTGCAGCTTCGAGCCATTTTCGGTCTGAAAGCAGGCAGTGATGGCAAATTTACACTTTATATAAATGCACTGACGATGCATCAATTAGAAGGGCAACAAGTCCTCGCAATAAATAAGTCAGACATCACGTAATGCTAGAAGATGAGATAGACTGAACAAGAATGCAGGAAGACAAATCTCTTAAACATCTACTACAGCAGCTATATAACGCGCAAGTTCTGGGTTGGAATTGTGATGAAAGAGAGAGAGAGAGAGAGAGAGAGAGAGAGAGAGAGAGAGAAAGAGAGAGAGAGAGGAGAAAGACTCTTAATGATAGAGAAAGACAACGTGACCAAGAACGTCAATTACGAAGCCCACGATACAGAACTTGTTCTTGATAAGACTTTGTCCTTAATGTAAAAAAGCTGGTGAAAGTCTTTCTAACTGAACTGTGTCTAATTAATAGAGCCTAAGTTAATGTATTTATAATCATAATCATAATCATAAATTCTTCTTGAACCACTGTCTTCACTGCGAAGTTGGTCTTGCAAATAGACAATGAAGTGTTTTCTCCTGCACTCTGAGAGCACTCGTAATTCATGGACGACTAGTTCGGATTCCCACACACCACTGCTGAGAACGTTTCTCTCTTATCGCCTAGATCTAAGGAAACTCTGAAACGAATCCGATAACTGCCGAGCTGGGTTAAGAGACGTTCTGGATACTGACGTTTATAACAAATTTAGTTATTGGAAAGCTTTCTAAGCTGGCGCTTAACCACACTAGAAGCACTAGCAGGGAGAGAGAGAGAGAGCATCCCATCCAAGATTTTTTGGAACACGTGAGTTTTCAGATTTTACACTGTCTACCGCTGTAGAAATCTAAACTTGTGTATTATATATATGTTTCTTCATTACAACAAAACAAAGTTCACCAAGACGTTTCTCGCCAATATGGTTAAACTTAACTCATCAAAGTTACCTCTCTTTTTAATGAATCACTAATTTTTGACAGCATTAAAGAAACTGCGTCTTCCATATGACACATAAGAAGAAAGAGGGAGATAGAAAGAGTGAGAGGGAGAGTGTAAGAGACACAGGGAAGTCAGAAATTAATAAGTTTCATTTTACTCTTGTAAGTATGTATGTATGTATATAACTACTACTAACCTACAACTTCAAGCACTGCCAAGGGTACTCCAGCGCATAACTGCTAGAATCCCAGTTGCTCAACTGAGCAACTAAAGTCAACAGACTTGTCCTGTTTACTCAACAACCACAAAAGCTACATGGAGCAGACATACATACATACATGGCTACTAGCTACTCTTTTCTACTTTGTGCCATTTTTACCAAGAAACTACCGCCCTCAACTCCAGCTTGTGGCTTTTAATATTTTCTTCGAAAAATTTCCGGCAGCTTCTTGAAGTTCGACTCGACTCGACACGACTTGGCCTGCCCTGCTGCTGCACATTTCATTAAGTGAAGACCAGAAAAGCGGAAAATCGCAAGAAGCAGCATACGGAAATATTGTGGGCGACTGCTGAGCTTGTAGAAAGGAGTGTGAGCAGTTACCTTTGGCACAAGCTGTAGAAGTGTAGAAAATGTACATTTATTATTTTTCATATTTTTCCGTGTTTTCTGGTTTTCATTTGCCACACGTTGTGGTTGCTACAACCAGCACAGAGAGAGAGAGGGAGAGGGAGAGAGAGAGAGAGGGAGAGGGAGAAAGGAAGAGGGAATCAGTTAGCGGAGTTGCCAGTAAGCTTACCAACTCAACACTTCCCTCTACTCCTGCTCTTTCTGCTACTCCTCTTCCTCTTCCTCCTAATCCTCCTTCTCCTTTCTCCACTCGGTACGGACAGCTTGTAAGTTTTCCGTTGTTAATTGTTTCTTTATAAGTGGCTTTTTGCCATTTTCCTGGTTTGCTGGCAAGCCATCAGCTCACGACGATGGGAACGAAGACTACAACGTATGACTAAGGTGCGAGCTGCGGACTGCGGACTGCGAGCTCTGGCCTGCTTTAGTTAGTGAAATGTTGCACGCATTTAAGCATTATTTCAAAGCTGACTTGCTCCTGACCTGAATATGAAATTTTCAATTAGAAACAGTATGCTTGAGCCATCGCTCGCTACCAACAGCAGTCATAATTGTTAATACATACATATATATGTATGTATATTAAGAGGAAGATGATGTTAGTTGATAGCTGTAAAAATTAATTACTCTCCCTGTTAGCGCGAAATAGGAATGAATACTTGACATGACTTTTTATGGTGTCTTCTAACTAAAAGGGGGATAACTGCTAAGATCCACTAATAGCTGTTGTCTTGGTTATACAAGGACTGTTGCTTCTGACTGCTGCCAAGTGATCCCCTTTCTGACTATTAGAGCATATGAAAAGCCACATTAACATGCATGTATGTATGTACCTGTAAGGAAGTCAATTCTACCACTTTTGGATAACAGATGCTAGCTTTTAGCAGCTCCCTATGTTGCTAACTTCAAGGGGATAGAGAGAGAGAGAGAGCCATTTGCCATTAGCCGTTTTTATTAATTTTAGTCAGGTTTTTTATTCGATGGATATTCAGACTATGACAAGAGACTAATAAGATGCATACCATGGCTTCTAAGTAGAATAAAGATATTTGAAAACAGGTCGGGCGATTGGAGCTTAGGGGTACTCTGCCACATTTGGCCAAGCTATATGCAGCCACCGCAATAGCCGAGTGGTTAGCATTGTGAACTGCCCATCGGAGGGCCCGGCTCAAGTCCTGTTACGACCAACATCCAAAAGTTGTAGCAAATTAATTTAAATACAAAATCTGGTTAAATTTTCTAATTGCGGTCGCCCCTCGGCAGGGAATGTCCACCCCTCCGAGTGTAATTCTGACATGAAATAAAGGCTCCTCGTAAGAAAACCATTTCATTATTGTTGCTGATGCTGTTGTGGTTAAGTTAGGTAGTAGTGGCTACAGACCTCACGACGGACCTCGGATAACTTAGGCCTGACTGAGACCCATTGTGATGCCACAAAAACTTAAACATCAGGTTTCATCCTCCATCCATTTTGATTCTCTAATAAATCTCATTGGATCCATGACTTTCACGTCAGCTATCTTCCATAGACCACCCAGCAGTAGAGTCCCAAAATTACGAAACCTCGCCCTGCTTAAGGCAGGACAGTTGTATAAGAAATGGGTGATCCTTTCCTCCTCTTCATCCTCCTTGTAGCTTCTGCAACATCTTCTGCAGGGAACTCCCAGTCCTTCCGCATGTCGTCATATCAAATTCATCCGCCTTACAGTTTCCCTCAATATTCCTGTGACCAGGGAGTCACGTGAGGGACCGTCTATTCTGTTTGGCCATCTCCTGTAGAGTTCGGCGACAGTCCAGCACTAAGTTGCAGTTTAGCATAAGCGAGCCCAGGTCTTTTATTGCCGCCTGACTATCTCTGAAAATGAAGATGTCCTTATCTTTAAAGCTGGCTCCAGTTTGTTTTGCAGCCTCCATATTAGCAGATATCTCCACCTGGAAAACACTGCCACGGTTAGGTAGCCTGAACGAGAGTTTCGCCGGAGGGTTTTTTTGGGAAGACACCTTCGCCATGCCGTTGTGGTGATTGACGGTACTTGGTCGTTTAAAAATCTGTATCGCTCTGGTATAAAGTCCCACTGGTGAGAGGATTATTAGAGTTTAGTCGCCTCGTACGACAGACATGACCTACAATGAGTAAACTCATCAACCCCTAACCTTAATTATAAAATACACACTCTTCTAGGCATATTCTGTCATCGAGTTTATGCATGCACCTTATCCGCCACCGAAATGAACTAGCTCCACAGGCTGAGCATCTGTTTGATAGACGTTTAATGTCCGTAGAAGACAATATAGTCCTTTTTCTCGCCCTAATTTGGAAACTCGCGATCAAAAACACAGTTCTAAGATCATCTTTTTCTTCGTTGCACTAGAGGTATACTCCGATCTTGAAACATTCGGTATAGGTATTGTCACACTTTTTCCAAAAATATTCGACGTTTCTCTTATATAGCCGATTTCTGGTTTATTTTCGGTCTTATTCGCTTCACACTTTTCTCTCAGTTTTATGATATCGTTCTTAGTCGAGTCGCAATTTCTTATATGTTTCTTTCTTCTTTTGACTACCGAGTAGCGCTCGTTGTAGCTGGATTTAATCGGATGGTTTCCTTAATGCTTTTAAGGATAAGTAATGCGAATTAAAAGAAATACGCTTAGCTCTCTGCTGTGATCTCAATACTTCCACACACCTCGACATTGAACTTGGCCTATGTTTGCGAATCTACATTCTTTCCCATGCCGAGCCAAGTAGGTACCATAAGCTCTAGCCTTTCGAAAATGGAAAGGTTTGAGTAGGTATGAAGGTTACTTTCGACGAGTAGTAAGCAGTGCGTTCCACCAAGCGGAGGTTCAGAGGCCTGAGCTCTAAAATAAAAGTAATATTTATAATTACGGCTTCTCGACGGAGAACGTCCACCGATCCGACTGTTTTTCTGAAATGAAACAAAAAGCTATTTATGAAAGTAAATCGGCTAGCCGGATGCCGCTTGGAATAAACTGTAGATCCCTGGGTGAGAGGAAATAAAAAACTTAATCAAACACAGGGAAATGTTCGAAAACACAAAAGAAATTGGGTTAAGTCAGAGAGCCCACACAATAGCTGAAGTGTGGCCACCTGAGTTCAGGTTCTCAACATTTCCAACCTGAACCTAACTATCCTCAACATCGTAGAGACTTTTGGTTGATATGGCGCTGTTGCCAATTTTCACCAAGTCTTGTAAGTATTCTTTATTTCTCCAGTCGCTCTAATTTTTTTCAAATTAAATTTTCATTTTCCAATAAAAAATATTTGAATTTCGAACAAAAATATTCTTCCCAAATAAAATTGATCAAAAATTCCAAAATCTCACAAATGTTTCAAAATTTCACCCTCCACCTGAGTTAAATTCCTTTCGACAAGGATAAATGTATTTAAAATCCCGTTAAAATTTTCATTTACCTGCAACTTCTTGCATCAATATTTGCTTACGTGAAAAGTTTCTCAATTATTCGCTCACGAAGAGCAAGCATTACATATTCATCTCGCCAACTCCGCAACAAACATTTTCAATTCACAGCAAATTTTCCGAAGCAAAGGAATTAGAAAAGGGAAAATCGAGGGGAGGTGGAAGTAGAAGTTGTAGAAGTACAAGACGTTGCATAGTCAGCGAAAATGCGAAAGAGTTTAATGCAACAGAGCAACAAAGCAAAATACATTACACTTGAATGCCAGGATAATGCAAGGATTACAGCGGCTAATTATTAACAAGGACTTCAAATGCGTTTCGGCGTTTGTGTGCGCGCCGCAGACGGTATTAGCGCGACCGGCAGTGCAGTGTCTTGGCAGCGTTGTTGTGTTGCATGTTTGCTTAGCAAGTCTGTTGCAAGTAAGCAACCAGCTGTGGCACGTATGTGGCAGGTTTTTGGTTTTGTTTCTAGTGAGACAATAATTGTTGCTGCTCGAAAATTTGTTTTGTTTTTCTTTTCGTATGTGTTTACATAACGAGATATCTATTTATAGTGGCAGCTTTTGGTTGCCCAGCACGAAGTTTCTCGCGTCTCTTTTGCTTTCCCTTTTTTTTACTTTTCTGATTTGTTTTGTTTTCACAATCCCTGTTTTGTTTAGTAGCTTTATGTCAGTTTGCTTTTACATTTTAATCTCATTTAATTAAAAAAGTGTAATGCAACTCTGGCACTTCGTATTGCCACGGAGAGTTTATCGTGTTCATGTCGCATTCTGAGTTCGCTTCAAGTTGTAGGAAGTACGAAATGTTGTTGTAGCAAGAGGGAGAGAGATATTAATGAAGTTGTATTAAACGAGTTGAAGTACTATTTTTCGAGGCATACATTTAGGCGCCAAATTATTTCACTCAAATTGTTGCTCAGGGAAGTAATTCTCAAACATTTTATATAAACTTTGATTTGCTTTGTCTTTATAAATATTGAGAAATTTGTAATTAAATAAACTCAAAATTATTCCAGAATGTGAAGGCTCACTTTTAGGTAGTAAGTAATGGCTAAAGTCATAATTTTAAATTGAATTGGATGCAAATTGCGAAGATCAACTTTCATGTCCTCAATAAGGGATCAGAAATTTTTAAATTTATTTTTATAAATTTTTATATCACAGCTTCTTGGCATCCTCTAAAGGTCGCTTCGAGCCCTTTTCTATGTAATCCCATCAAATTGTGGTATGACAATATTCCTATAACTTGGAAAATATCCTTAAGCTTCATGGAGTGTAATCCATTTGACGGCCAAGAGTGTAAACCTCCGGAGATGGTATGAACCTATTCACACTTAAATTCATGGACCAGCTGTTTGCAAGTGGTACATGTTAGGCTAATGCATTCTTCATTGAAATACATCTACTTGGCAATGAGTTATCTAGCTAATTCTTTTGGTTTACAGTTTCTTTCGGAGTTCTGCTGCCGAAATTACCCAGGAGAGAGGTAGCCTATTCCATTGGCCATCTCCTGTAGAGATCAGTGACAGACCTAATAGGGATTCCTGCTTCAGACTGCATTTGTAAAGTTTAAGAAGTCCACGGAGGCCGCTGTAGCCAAGTTTGTAGTAATGGGTGTTAGTAACGGAGGATCGTGTATTTGAATATTGACTGGCTTTGAATTATATTGTAGAAGGAATAATTTCTAAATGCAGTCACCTTCTAACAAGGATATTTAGTTCCTCCGAATGAACTTGTAACACGAAAAAATCGGTGTGCCATTTGAAGGCGGCTTAAAACTGTATGACCATCTATTTTTTTGTTTGGAAAGGCAACAAAACTCTTAAAGCAACTCAGAAGAATAGCTTGATTTAAAACGAAAATGATACATTAAGAGCCTAAGAGGGTTAGAGATGAATTCTTCACCGGAGTTTCTGATGAGTTTTTACTCCCTTTATTATTGCCTTTCACACCTTTATGGCCCAAGAAACCCAATCTTTTCGCTGGAAATCGGAAGCATTTTGGCTTCGGTTTATTCTTCCTGTTTAAGAAAGATCAAGGCAGTCTCATATTTTTTAAAGCCAGGATGATCATGCTTGGAATCTCTCCCTCTTTCTCCCTCTCTCTCTCTCTTCGTCTCTCTCCCTCTCTCTCTCTTTATCTCTTTCTCCCTCTCTCTCTCTCCCTCTCTCTTGCTATCTATCTCTATCTCTCTCTCTCTATCTCTCTCTCTCTCTCTCTCCCTATCTCTCTCTCTCTCTCTCTATCTATCTCTCTCTCTTCCTCTCTCTCTCTCTCTCTCTCTCTCTCTCTCTATCTCTATCTATCTCTCTCTCTCTCTCTATCTATCTCTCTCTCTCCCTCTCTCTCTCTCTATCTATCTCTCTCTCTCCCTCTCTCTCTCTCTTCGCTTCGGATTGCTCGCGGCCTCGAACGAAGCTTTTGAAGAACGCAGGTAGAATTTTCGTGGTCTCTATTTTCCTTTGAAGCTAACTTCAAAACACTCTGTAAATCTTTCATTACATTTAAACACCTTAAAATTCAATATTTTCAGCTTTAAAAATTTTCCTTTTCTTATTAACACATTTTTTGCCTCTTTTTCATTTCATTGTTTCTCACACCGGCCAACGGCTACCCATTCCCCTCACAGACGAGCACGTTCCATCGCTAAACAACAATGTCATATCATAAACATCATTAAATAAATAGTTCCACCCGGATAGCTCGCATGTCATATCCCCAACCGCTCAAAAAAAAAAAACAAATGAACAACTTTATACCAAGACTCGCTTGTGTTCGTGCTTCGTTAGCTTTCTTTTTCTTTTATTTTATTCTTTTCTATTTCAACTAAACAGCTGCCAACTTATGCCTTGTAGCTAAATCCCTGCTGCTATAAAAATACTTTTCACTGACCGTTGTCCACTCTTCTGTACTTTTTTGTTGTTACTTCAACGTCCCTTTTGCGACTCATCCTTTACTTTGCACAAGCGATTACTAATATTAGCGTTGGCATGTTCGTAAACAGTTTGTGTCTGAAAATTTGCGTGGGAATTTGTATATTTGTATGTATGTGTTCATGTAAATATATATGTATATGTGTATGCCCCGTAATGTTTTTATTACTTTTGTCAGTTATTTTCGCACTGATTTTATGGATTTTCTTTTATTTGTCGCCTTTTCCTTTCAATATGTAGTGGGTAAGTAGTCCATAAATTTTGGGTCAAATCGTCAATTATGGCTTGGTCAAGGGAAGATGTATTATTTTTATCGATCAATTTGCATTAAAAGAAAGTGGTAGTACTCCAAAAAGAAGGCAAAAAATTGAAAAAAAATTGAAATTAAATTTGTTTATTTTATTTTATTTTATTTTATTTCATCTTATTTTAATTTATTTTATTTTATTTTATTTTATTTTTTTTATTTTAATTTATTTTATTTTATTTTATTTTATTTTATTGTATTTTATTGTATTTTATTTTATTTTATTTTATTTTATTTTATTTATTTTATTTTATTTTATTTTATTTTATTTTATTTTATTTTATTTTATTTTATTTTATTTATTTTATTTTATTTTATTTTATTTTATTTTATTTTATTTTATTTTATTTTATTTTATTTTATTTTATTTTATTTTATTTTATTTTATTTTATTTTATTTTATTTTATTTTATTATATTTTATTTTATATTATTTTAACTATTTTTTATTTTATTTTCATTTCTTGTTTTATTTTTATTTTATTTTAAAATAATTTACTTAATTTTTTTTATTAAAAAAATAAATAATCAAAATTATGGCATATTAATTGGTGTTATTCACTTCTTCTCATTGTCTTCTGCTTATGATTTGTATCTAAATGTCAACAACCTCTATTTGTTTCCTCATTACAGCTTTCCTAAGCTCTGGCAACATTTGAATGTTGGGCAACATTGTTTTACGAAATACCATATTTTAAAGGAATATTATTCTCAGCAATACTCTCTTTCACTCTCGTGGTGTTTTTTACGATATTTGAACTGTGTAGACACTCTGCTTTTGTTAAGCGTTGATATAAAACAGACTCGCATGTTGAAAGTGGCAGCAGAAGGATTAAAACCGTTGAGGTAGTAGTTGATTCATGTACCATATATGAAATGTATATACACTTTACAATAATTTGCGTAATGCGTTTTTTTATTTATTTATTCATCGAAAGTATTATAGGAGAAATATATGGTTGATCTATTGCAAGATGATGTGGAGATTTAATTTCGTTTTTAGTTTGATCCCATTAAAAAATGAGTAAGTACTTGAAAAAGACTAGTGTCCGCCTTGAAGAGTAAAATAATATATGTTTCTCTAGTTATGCGGGAAGATAATTCCCACTCCTAATCTGTGGTGTATGAATTGATGTTTTTCAAATAAATAGAGCAACTTGAAATACATTCTATGCCCTCCCCGAATTTATTTCCAATAATTGAATGCTGGTCGATTCAGGACTCGAACTCACTCAGATATTGTGGCCATCAATCATGTTGATTACAATTTTTAATGAATAATCTAATAAGAATAGGTTATATATTTAATGCTTTTTGAGCGCACTTTTCAAAAGGTATAATAATGTCAGTTTTCTCCGTTTCATATCTTTCTTAGTAAGAGAATTCTGTGATTTAACCCAAGGATAAATTTATTTAAAATAATAGTATGTTTAGAAACAAATTTTTAGACAGTTTGGGTGTACGCTCTTCAATATCGCGTAAATTACAAATACAGAAAAAAAGTAAAAACTTGATGTTTCGAGACTAAAAAAAAACAAACTTTGAAAAAGTATTAAGAATAATTAGCTTCAAAAAAAAACGTTCGCGACGTCGTATGAGCAACATTTAGTGGGTTTTCCCCCTATTGACTATGTAAATATTGCTCATACGAAACGGTGTTCTTTTCATTTTTGAATTGCTAATTCATAAAATTCAAATATCGACTCCATATCACATTATGCATAGAACACACCTTGACACCCTGACTTGTGTTTTCGCCTTTATCGACGAAAATCTGTATAATATAGTGTATTTTCTCTTTGCTGTTGTCTATTTTTGAAACGCTCTCAAACACTACTGAGTTAAGTGATCAACATTTTTCCCATCATCTTCATATAATTGTTATAACGCCCTCTGGCTTAATCCAATGGCACTTTTAGAATACGAGATACAGATCTCTAAGACCGGCTATTGCAAAAATAATGGATTATTTTCCACTTAACCTACATAAATATCTGGCGGCCACAATAGCCAGTCATTAGCACTACGAACTGCCATTCTGAAGGCGATCCTAGCCTTGCTCAACCAGTATCCAAAAGTTGTTGAAAATTAATTTAAATAAAAAAAATAAGTTAAATTTTCTAAATTTTCTCCGGATGCATTTCTGACATGAAACAAAAGCTCTTTTATCTGCCCAAAAGTACCCTCTAGTAAACATTTATTATAATTTTTTATTCTTACTAAAAGAAAATTTAAATTCAAATAATCTCTTTTAATACGTCACAAATTGATAATTGAATATTTTAGAAACGTGCGTATAATAAATATTCCCATATGTATGGCGGCAATCCAGTAAAATTTCGGAACTCACAAAAATCGAAAACTAATAACATAAAAATTTAAAATTTTTCACTTAAATAAATGAAATTAAATTCAACTCACATAGCACATACATAAATATGTATGTATTTAATAAATCATCTATTCGTATGAAATATATGTAGAAATAGGAAGCCAGAAAAAGAAGCCTAAAAATAAACATTTTCATTTCATTAAATTCAATTATATTTAATTCGATTAATTTTGATTTGTGGCCGACAGTATTAGCACCGGGTTGATATGTATGTATGTATATACGAATATGTGCCACGAACTATTGACAGTTAAATAATGGTAGATTTGTTGTGTGCTCTGTGGAATTTTAATATTATACATTTTAATAAATATGTTAAAATACCATAGAAGATTGATTGAATTTGAAAATGTGCACAGCAGATGACTAAAAATCAATTAAAATTACGCAATTAAAATGGTTTTAGGAATTAAAATGCCACACAACACACAACTGAGGATTATGCGTTGTTGGGGAATTATTTTTATTTAAAATAATATTTTTTTTTAATATTTCCCTTTTTTTTAATGAAATATTTACAAAATAATTTGAAAAAAAATTTATTAAATTGAAAAAAATATATTAACAAATAATAAATTATGAGCCATTCAAAATAAACTTTGTATAATACAAATAGGTCTAATAAAAATTATTATTAAAATTAATTTTAACATTATAAAACATTAAATGATTGAAAATAATCATTAATTGAAAAAAAAAATAAAAAAAAAAGAATACAAATATTTTAATGAAATTCACCAATATCAACTAATAAAATATTTATTTGTGTGCATGAGACTGCGACATTTTCGCACACACACATGCACACGCATACACCCAGCTAGAGCAGACAGTCAGCATATGTTCACTCTCTAACTCAGTCTCTCATTCCCTTTCCCGCCCACAGCCGCCGGCAAATATTGGCTGACTAGCTTGCCTATGCGTCCAAATGCCTTGTGTCAGACAGTCCGTCATTCACTCAGTCAGTCAGTCAGTCCGTCATTCACTCAGTCAGTCAGTCAGCCGTTTGTGTTGCAAGTTGCAACTTCGCACGCTGCAAAGTCATCATCCTTTCGCTGCGTCACAATAAAGCAGCCTCATCAAAATTCTGTTGGCAATTCTTCAGCCACTATGGCGAGACGTTAATTTCTTTCTTATCCTTCTTTCACTTTTTGCTTCTTGTCGTCACATTTGTGCGCTCTGCAATGTCAGCAGCTGCTGACTGGTGTATAGCAACAGCAGCAGTAGCAGCAGCAGCAGCAATATGCTTTTGTTGCAACAGCAACTGTCTTGTCGGGGCAGCAAAACTCAAAACTTTCACAACAAATGCTGTGGCCTTTCACTTTGGGCGCGTTCAAGATGTTTGCGCTGTTTATGTGTGTAAGTGTGTGTGTGTGGAATGTCGTCGTGTCAATGTTTGCTTTGACTACTTTCTTGGTTTAATTTAAAGGACGAAAGGACTTCTTTAGTGCACTAAACGCAGCGACAGAGTTGAGAAGATTTTGTGTCGAGTGTTTGGGAGTTCCGTTTTTCGGATCGCTGGGTCCTTTGTGTGTAAATCTATATGACTCATAGAGAAGAGCGAGGTTTGGCCGCCGAATGACATTTTGAACCGTTCACCCCTTCTTGTCGGATTACATAACGATTTTACTGTGAAATGGGGGCTTGTTTGCCCCAAGAGAGGTTGTTGCAGGACCTTAACTGTTCCTCCCACTTGTTTTGCTTGCAATGACATGCCCATTTACCGAATCTGAAAATAGAGGTTTTTGGATTGAGGACCTCCGAGATCGATGCTAAATTCGCTGCCTCAGTAGGAAAGTTTTTGCGGATTTCCGTGATTCAACCAGCTGATGCAAAGCGATCTACAGTTGTTGCGACTTGTTTACGGAATGCGGTCTTCGGCGTCTTGAGTTTCTTGGGCATCTGTATTGTCTGGGAGGTTGCCACACATTGGGCAGAGCATACCTTGGAGATTTGTGAGTGGTAATAGCATTGAAAACACAAACGTAGAGGCTTGAGGTGCAACTGAGCAACTGGCAGTATGTAGCAACGTACCCCGAGGTCCACTACTTATGGGTCTTAAGACCTCAGCAAATCTTAATATGATCGCAGCCATTGCATTGGGTTTGGCACCAGCTCTGATGAGTAGGGTTGGTAGCAACCCTGTTACAAGTTCTGTTGTTCTACTTAGACAAAGTTTATCTGCAGACCTAAACGGCGTAAGGTCGCCTTAAAAATGGCATCCCTTAGACGGATAAAATCCGGGTACGTGAACCGGTTGTCGTGAGAATCGTGGATTTATCAGCCAAGGGCAATACTGATATAGTTCGATCAACACATTGACTACGAGCTTCAATCTTTCACATATTCCGCAATATAAGAACTTATATGGGGCACATAGAAGACTTTTCTTACTTAAATTCTTCAAGTTCTGTTAAAACCCCCTCTCTCTTTCTACGTTGGGTAGATTGGTTGGTATTAAGTAACCCGCGGAAGATCAGTGTAGTTTCCATCTATTCCGATAGCTAAACTTTTACACTCCCGGTAGAAGTTCTCATTGGGAATATTACGATTAGCATTGAAGCTGGGAGCTTGCGATTTGGCCGCCTCCCCAATGACGAAATTGTCTGGATAAGGAGATATCTTATGCTGGAGCTTAAAATTTTCGGACCGCATATGTATACTAACTCCGAAGAGCAGATGGCTGAATAAAGAGTAGCTCTCTTCTACCATTCGAGATCATCCTACCGGGTTAGTTCGTTAGTTCTAGACTAAGCTCGCTAATTTTTTTGCTACCTCAACATGAATATAGCCAAGAGCTCATAGAGATCTCGAGTGTATCCAAATCAAACTGAAGTCTTTTTGAGAATTTAGCAGGAAAGTCTTTGGTTCTTATCGATATCGATATGATAAAATGGGATCAAGGGTTGAGACAAAACAAATGACTGCCTTTTTGTTGATAATGAAGTGACTTACGTCCGAGCTACTCATCTAATTTTTGGTGTGTGGTTCACTTTTATCCAACATTTGGAGAGACCTACAACTTATTCTAAGTCACCTCCGAACGGCAGAAGGATTTTTATGAGGAATTTTTATTTCATTTCAAACTCGCAGGAGTTGAGATTTAGATGTTAATCTGGCTAGTATAAGCGCCTGTGATCTCCCACATGGCAGCTCCCATCGTCCATCGCGTTTTAAAAAGGTGGCTCCACATCTACACCGATATTACCAGCCCGGCAATTAATCACATCTCAATATCCTTGATCATTATCAAAATGGGTAGAATTCATCCGAGCGTTCTTTCCAAGTATTTTCATGGGATCTTTCTTTTTATGTTCGGACTTCCAATCTTTACCCACGCAATTGCTACCTAAACTCCAGATCAGGTAAAGGATCGAGATCGTGAGCTGTTTGATCCACACACAAGAGAATCTCCTTAGAAACTTTTCTTGTCAAAAGCGATGGGAAGCCCTTTTCGACGGAAACTTTTGAACATTGCACTGTCGGAGGTACTGAGTTCCAGGATACTTAGCCCATACATACACTACTCCTACAAACGCATATCGGACAACCGGCCAGCACAGTCTCGATGTCTCATTCGTTGCATTAAATCGTGATATTCTTTAATGCAACTGTTATAGAGGAGGCAGGAAGAGAAGCCACAATTAACATAATTTATTTCTCATTAATGAGGATACATGCGGATGTGGGTCCGTGCATAAATGGTTTTCAGCAATAAAAAACAACGCCAACATAAATTTTTTGCTTTCCTCGCATACGCAGATTTCCGATGCTGCTCTCTGTGAACCTCACTTCAAATTCGTTTGAAAACTATCTGTTTTTACTCAAATTAGAGTAATTTTGCGACATTCATCGCACTACTACCACCACCGGCCCACACACACACACACACACGGCAACAACACAAAGCGCGCAAATTTCACAGTGCTTTGGTGAATTTATAATTCTTTTAGCATACAACAACAACAACACACTGAACAGGCCAACATTTATGATAACCGCACATAACGGCACATCACAACGGAAACGGATGCGACACTATTTGGTCAGCCAACGATTGTTTGGCAGCTGTTTGTCGCGTAATTATGGCCGATTCGTGACGTATTGTTGATGACATCCAGCTGACAGCTGTTATTGTTATTGTTTTTGTTGTTGTTGTTGTTTCAAATATATTACGATTTGTGCTAAAGGTCTTTGCCAGACAATTGCGCGATGATTTCACTACAAATGGGGGTGGGTGTGTGCCAAAGTGTGGTGTTCTCTTGTGGCTTTAGTAGTTTAAGCGAGTTGAGAAGAATCGGTAGCAGAAGATAGAAATTAACGGTGAATTTAAAACTATGGTTAATGATGGTTTTTACTTTTTTTTAATTTTAAAGAAATAAAACATCTAACAAATAGTATGTGATAAAAGGCATGAGAAACGTGACACATGACAAGTGACTCCTGACAAATGACAAGTGGCAAATGATAAGAAGCCTTAATGGTTTTTTTTTGATGATAAGTAACAACTATGGCATATGGCAATTAATATTTGACAAGTGACTAATGATACATGACAAGTGACTAATGACACCTGACAAGTGACTAATGACAAGTGACACATGACAAAGTTCGGGGCGTATTATAAGCTCTTACAATAGGTTTTTATGTAAGCGAAGAGTAAAAAATTTGCTTTATTAAAAGTGACTTTTGCCAAAGAACAAATGACACATGACAAATGACAAGTGACTCTTTATTAATGACAAGTGACAAATGATAGGAAGTCTTAATAGGTTTTTTTGATGATAAGTAACAAATATGGCATATAGCAAATGACAAGTGACAAGTGACTAATGACAACTGACAAGTTATACATGACAAATGACAAGTGGATCATTACAAGCTGTTTAATATATTTTTTTATATAAATGATATATAAAAAATTTGATATATGAAAACTGACTTCTGACGAAATACAAATGACACATGACAAATGACAAGTAAAACAGGATAAGCTGTCTTATTAGTTTTTCTCTTTAAGTGATAAATAAAAAATAATTCAAGTAACAAGTGACACATGACAAATGACAAGTGACTCCTGACAAATGACAGATGACAAATGACACAAGATTATGTTAAGCAAAAGTGAAAAATATGAGTGGTAGACAAAAAAGAGAAGTCCCAACTAACAATTGCCCACGACATGTCGTATACAAAAACTAGTAAATGACAAATGACAAATGGCATGAGAAATAGCAAAATTGATAGCTGACAGCTAGCTGACTTTTGTTATTTAATGACAAAAGAGCAGTGACAAGCTGACGTCTGACAAATGACAAGTGACATACTGGAAGCTTACAGTTGATAGTAGTAAATTGTACATGCTAACTGATAACTGACAGTTGATATTAATATTTAGTACAAGACAAACAACAAGTGACAAGCTACTACCTGATAAATGACAAGTGATAACTCATAACTGACAATTGATATAAATTTATGGTACATGACAAGTGACAAGGGACATACTGAGAACCAACAAACAAGTGATAACTGACAACCGACAAATAACAAGTGATAACAGACTGAAGTGAAAAGCAACCAACTTACAGCTGACAGCTAAATCGGTATGTGATATTAAATGACTTTTGGAAATTAAAAAATTACAAAAATAAATGACAAATTCAATTTCAGTGGCAAATGATATTGGATTGACCCAAAAGAAACCGACGATTTTTTAAAAGAAAGTAAAAATATTTTTTAAATTTTATAAAATTAATATATATTATTTGATAAATTGACTGAAGTAATTATTTATTTCGCCATCTTTCCGGCAACCTCATTATTCTACGCAAAAAGCTGTAGCTTTCGAAAGTTTTACCATTTAATGAATTCGGCAAAGATTGATACAAATGGTAGTCAGCGCTATATGATGGATGCATTAACAGTACCCAGCCAAGCTCTTTCAGTTTTTGGCGAGTGACCAAAGATGTGTGCGGTCTAACATTGTCTTGGTGGAATATGCTACCTTTACGATTAACGAATTTTGGCCGCTTCTTGGCGATGGATGTACTTAATTTGTCCAGTTGTTCACAGTAGACAACCGAATTAATCGCTTGGTTCCTTGGAAGCAGCTCAAAATATACCACTCCCTTCCAATCCCATCAAACTCACAGCATAATCTTCTTTGAAGTGGTTTGTGGCGCTTCATCATGCTTGGTTATGATTTGCTTCAGAAACGGATCATATGCATTGAAGCGACTTGTGAAATGAATTTGTTTCAATTCATGTGGTACCCAAATATCAAGTTTTTTTTTTACCAGTCCAAGACGTCGTATATGACTATGAACGATTGATTTTGATATGCTTAACTTCTCTCTAATCACACGCTCAGTTACATGACAAAGGATTAAAGCCTTGATATCGTCATCATCAACTTCACTTGACCGACCTGAGAGTGACTTATCTTTGAGTGAAAAATCTCCCGAGTGGAATTTGACAAACCAACTTTGACACTTTGTTTCTTTAAGGAAATACAATAATAAAGTAATATATGGAAAAAATGATCTTTTGTGGTCTCCGTACTAAAATTGGCGCCAAACAAACAAATATAATTACACATACTTTTTTTCTAAACCAAGCTAAAAGTGACATCTTATAACTGTCAGATGATGAAATAACATTAAATAGTCACAAGCTGTTCAAAAAAATTGTCCACGTCGTCTGTATGAAAAATCGGCGGTTTCTTTTGGGTCAACCCAATAGTATAATATTTATAGAAAATTAAAAAAAAAAACTAATGATGCTTGAAAAGTGTAAAAGAAATTAAGCAAATGTTAATAACAAACTTTTCTTAATTAAAAAAAATTTTTATATTGAAGTTTTTGTTGGTAAATATTAACAATAATTAATTAAATTGGTTTTAATTTTTTTTTGCAAAAAGCAAAGTATTAATATGCATTAGTTCTATAGCCTTCCTAAGCATCATGATAAAATTTATTTACTGTAAATATTAAAAATCCTGCATTTGCAATTCGGTGCTATCCTTCAACCCTCTCTTCCCTCTCTTCGCAAATTTTTTGCCATTTTTCTTCATCAAAAAAAAATATATATATATTAAAATGCGCATTAATTTCTTAGCATATTCTTAAATACTATCTCCTATCTCTATTAAATACCACCTAACCTTGGTAATTCTACCTACTGCCGCCGCATCACCCCGCACTCAAACTCTCTCTTTCGTTTGGCGTCAATAAATTGTGCATCAGCAATTTCTTAATAGTGTCGGCGTATTAATTTCACTTCCGTTTTTATAGTCTTACCGGCTTTACTATGGTAATTTATCTCTCACTTGCAGCACTAGCAAGGTGTGTCGCGCAAATACAGGATGACCAGCTGCCGGAGTGGCGACCACCGACAACGCTGTGCGGCGAGTACTGCTGGAAGGAAAGTCTTACAGTTGCTAAGATAAAATTAAAAAAAAGGAAGTTTTAGAGCCAAAGATAACAAGATGAAAGAAAAGAGGACTTCTTTTTCTTTGTTTCCTGCCGCAATTTTACTGAGCAGCACTACCGTTTGCTTCAACTGCACATCCTTGGAATGGCAGGATGCAGCATTGTGCGAGCCAGCGAACGTCTTGCATATAACCAAGGTCTCGTGTAAGGAGATGAGTTATTCTTGGCGCTCTTCTTACGCTCGCACTACCACCCACTTTGGCATAATTAAATTGCATTTAAGTTTCTCAATAAATTAGCGTAACCAATCTTAATTTACCCGGCAGAAACTGGTAAGGGTTAATAAAATGCAAAAGAATTTATGCGCAGAAAGTTCGGAGAAGGGGAGAGATACAGATAACCTAAGCTATGAAGAGATAGTCTCTTGAATTAAAATTTAAGTATTCTTGAAGTATTTTTAAGCAGAAGAAGGAGTAACAAATTTGTTGCCTAGGTCCGTGCATTACACAGCTTTCATGTTAAGCTAAGACTTTTTAAACAGATCTTTGAAGTAAGATCCATTTGGATCTAACTAGACCGTGGGAAAGGCATTAACTATTCGTTGGAAACGTCTCATTTGATGAAGAGAAAATTTTGTATTGTATCCCTCAAGAGACTTTCACAACCTTTTCTAAGAGTGGTGATGGCAGAGTCGTATACATACGAGGTGTGACAACTAAGTAATAAAACTGATTCCATAAAAAACGTAACCGCGGTAATCGGTTCGGGTTCAGGGCAGTCCGGACTGTTACCGGTTACGGTCATCAGTCTGTTGGATTTTTCGATTTCCCTCAGACGTGCCCCTCGGTTGGTTGAGCGGAAGGTGGGTAACGCTGGGTTCGTCGCTAAAAAAAAAATTTGACAGTAGTCCACTTGGGCGGCTATACAACGATTCCAGCGCGTTTTCCATGCATCGTAACATTTCTGGAACGCTTCGACTGGGATGTCCACGAATAATGCGCATCCTCAGAGACTAAGTATGGGGCGCACCGAAGACGCTATTGCTGTGTGAAGCAGAGCAGCGGAGAAGACCTGAATGAGTCCAACCGATATCCCACGCAACAATCAGAGCTGCGCTCAACAACTTTATGAAAGATTTTGTGGAAAAATCTGGGTTCGAGTGCTTACCGAATCTAGCTCGTGCATGAGTTGAAGCCGAACGACATTTAAACGCGTCGCACGTTCGGTAAATGTGCCGAAAAGAAGATGGCTACGGAACCTGATTTTCACAAGAAAATTTTGTTCAGCGATGAAGCTCATTTTTAATTGAATGGGTACTTTAATAAACAAAATTGAAGTGATGATAATCCAGAAACCATTGTTGAGACGCCCTTACATACTCAAGAAGTTACTGTTTGATGTGTTTTATGGGCCGACGGAATCATGGGTCCATATTTCTTCAAAAACATGGTCAACCAGAATGTTACAGTCAATGGTTAGCTATACAAAGCCATGATTGAAGACTTTTTCGTGCGGTTATTTGAAGATATTAATGCGGACCACCATTGGTTCCAACAAGATGGCGCCCCATGCCATACAGCCAACGAAACAATCAATTGATCGGAGGAAACTTTTGGTGAGCACATTATCTCGCGTCGTGGACTGTGGTGTGGCCCTCGAGATCATCCGATTTAACACTGCTGGATTTTTGATTGTGAGATTATGTGAAGCCGCTTGTCTACGCAGATAATCCCGCGAAAATTGACGCCTCAGAAGAAAATACTCGGCGCGGTCCCAATTGCAGCGAAAAGTGGTCGGAAATTGGGTTTCTCGACTGGAGTTTTTTAAAATCTAAAGGCAAAAGCTTACCTTTAATCAAGCTATTGTAAATTAAATTATAGACATTTTTTCGCTTACGGAAGTAGACAAGTCTAAAAAAACACCCTTCACAACTGAGATGAGTTGTTGGCGCTTTGTACCATATCATTCTTAATACTTCAGTAATAGCTCTTGTTGAGACAGTTAGCTCAACATGACTCCCTTTTTAGTCTTAATATTGAGACAAGGCTAAGATATGTTTATTTAACTTTTGCTTTCTCTCATACTTACTTTAATATCTCTCATTTGCTTTATCACTGCTCTCTGCGCCTCGCCAATTTAGTTGCCATTTCTTGTGACAGCTAACATTACTCTTACTCCATCTACACATATCTATATGTAACTATTCCTGCGATGCTTCTTCGGCCATAGTCAGACCTTAGTATGAGTGGATTAACAAAAGTTCGGTCAGTTGGTGATTTTCAATTTGTTTTTGTTAAATCTAAAAATACCAACGCCTTTGAAATTACTTTATTAGTCTTCTTTTCAAATTGTAGAAGCATCGGCTAAAATGGAAACGAGAAAACGGAAGATAGCTGAGGATAGGTCAGAGGAAATTCCACCAACAAGGCAAACAGAAACTCACCATGTGATTCTCTTCGGGTTTCGTCATAATTTACAGTCAATACAAATATTAAGTTAATGCCAAATTGCATATGAAACGATTGCACAGTCTTTAAAGACTATTTCTAAGTGGTTCCGAAGATTCCAGACCGTACAATTTTCAGTAGAGGGGGAGCCCCGAAAAAGTCGACAGAAATCTTCCACTGTAGCTCTGGGGAAGTTGACGAAGACCCACGATTGACACACGAAATAATTGCTAATGAATTGGGCTTGAATGCCATGGCTGCATCGTGAATATTAAGTAATCATCTAGGATACACGAAGAAATCGAATTTAAAAGAGACCCAAAAAGAGGTTCGAGTGCATTTTGCTCAATTTTTCTCTAACAAATTCGAAAACAGTCAGTCTATCAACTTTATTAAAGTCGTTACTGATGACGAATCTTGGTTATATAAGTACGATCCAGAAACCAAACAGCAGTCCATAGTATGGAGCCCAACAGGAGTAAACCCACCCGTAAAATCTAAGCAACAAAAATCAGCAACAAAGATAATGATGTCAGTTTACTACACTCGATCTAAAATCCTGGCAGCTATTCAACCAGAAAAGGGTCAGACGGTAGCTACAAAATGGTACACCGAAGCGTGCTTACCAAAAGTTTTCAAAAATTTGTTGAAAAACAGGAAGAAATAGGATTTGTGGCGCTACTTTTTACATCATGACAACGCGCCATCCCACACTACTGAAATAACGAGTAATTTTATTACGATCTCTGGGATCGAAGAAATACGTTCAGCACCATATTCCCCGGATATAACACCTTATGATTTCTGGTTATTTCCAAAAATTAAAAAAAAAAATTTAGAAGGGAAGGTCCTTAATAGCAACGAGGAGACAATTAATGCGGTCAAAGCTGAACTTGCTAAGCTTAAAAGGCAAAATTTTGAAGACTGTTTTCAGAAGTGGATCTATAGGCTTAAGAAATGCATTGAAATCAATGGCGATTATATAGAGAAGATAAAAAGGTACAAAGATTTCTGGTCAACTTACCGAACTTTTGTTAATCCCCTCGTGTATTTCCTTTTAAACTTCTTTTCGCTAAGTCACAGCTATTGCATATTTTTGGTGAAATCCAATGCTCCTACTTATCCTAGTTGTTTGCTTACTTACAATTCTTATTATTACAATAACGGTTTCTACCTTGGGCAACTAAATGTGTTGTGCGCAAGAGGGTAAGCCATTTTTTCACTGTCCTTTCACTGACCTGCAGGCAAAAAGGTCGACACAAATAAACAAATGGGAGAGAGGAAAAAAGCCTGCTTTGTTGTAGGAAAAAAGTAACAGCCAACAAAACATGAAAGCAGTTTGTTGCTCTTTACTTGGATAAAAATATAAAAAAAAACCAAAGAGCAAAGCCAGTAAAAAATTACAAAAAGCCCACTTTCGCTTTTCTCGCCACCGAGTGAGTCGGAAAAAAGTGACAGCAAAATAAATTGGATATGACATTTGTACATTTGCTTCATATTTTTACGCCCAACACTTGTCCCTACTCATTCACTCCCCTCAAAGTTTTGTATTTTTCCCTGGCAACATTCCGCGCTACACTCCATCCCCACTCTTTCCCTTTCTCTGTCACTTTCCCACCGCCTTCATTTCACTTCCATTTAGTTTAGACACTTTTCATCTTCACCTCTGCCATAAAATGTCATTTCACTGCCGGCTACACGCAGCGCCTCCTCTCACCTGGAAGTGTCTTTCTTCGTTGTCTGTTTGAGCGCGAAAATACTTTCCGTTTACCTTTGAAATTAGCTGTGGGAATATGTCGGCTCTCTCCCACCATTGTCGCTGTGCTTTACTCACTTACTAAATTAACGAAATATGTTTGGGTCAAAATTAATAATGCGTTTTTTTTTTTTGTCTCTTCTTTTAAAATTAAAATTGGCTCACTGTCAGATATTTTTCTGTTTTGCTCTATTTTTCAGTTATTTCTATAATTATTTGTAGTTCTAGAGGCTCGAGATGCAATACTCATCACTCCACAACAAAACTTTCAACTTTTCTGTTTAGCTTTTTTCGCTATTTTTCCCTCATTTTCTCCCTTCATCATAACACCTCGGCATAAATGTCAGCTCACTGTCGTCCGTTGTGCACTCAGAGAGTATTGCGTGAGTAAAAACTTCCGTTCGGCTCGGAATTTTTTTAGTTTGTGGCTGCTGTGTCATTGCCGCAAGCTTTCATTTAATAACGTCATACTTAATAAGCTTTGAAGGTGATTCTCGACTTTTGGACTTAAATTGTTTGAGTTCACCTTTGCTGCGGCTTTCGTGCATAAATTATGATCAAATTCATTTTTTCACTATATTTTACGGTTTTTTTCTTTGCAAAAATGAATAATGTGTGGCACGGCCTCTGGCAGAGAATGATTGACCCATAAAAATTTTAAATCAAAAATTGTGTGCAAAAAAAAAATTATTTTTTACATGTAAAGGGTGATTTTTAGACATGTGGTTTTCAAGAAGAAATAAAAAGCATATAAATTTAGCATTATTATAAAGCCATGGGTGCGACATTATGTTCTAGAAATTACTACAGCCAAGTGACCACCGCTGCTGCCTTGAATAAATTCCAGCCGAGAGTCCCAATTTTTGACCATTTATTGCTACAATAGAGGCCATAGGTCAGCCTAATATTCTTTTCCAAGACGTAAATCGTCTCGGGCTTCTAAGCGTAGACAAGTGACTTAACATAACCCCTCAAAAAATAGCTCAGTGGTGTTAAATCACACGTTCTTGGAGGCCACATCTCAGGCACACAACGTGAGATCATGCGCTCACCAAAAGTTTCCTCCAATAAATTACTTTTTTCGTTGGCTGTCTAGCATGTAGCGCTGGCTTGTTGGTCGTCCACATCAACATCTTCCCATTCAGGCAAGAAAAAATCATTATCAAGGCTATAAACTGTTCCCAATTTGCTGTAACTTTATGGCCTGCTTCATCTTTCAAAAAATATGGACCAATGTTTCCGTCCCACAGAGCACACCAAACAGTGACTTTTTGAAAACTTTTTTTTTGTGAAAAACGCGTTCAGTGGACACCTCGCTTTGTGACCAGCGACGCGTTTGATGGTCACTCGGCTTTAATTCTTGTACGAACTGAATTTTGTAAGCCCGCAAGTCAAGATTATTGCACAAAACATCCATAAACTGAATAGGCATGGACTCATTCGGATCTTCTTCGATACTACGCTCCACAGCAGTAATAATTTCTTCGGTGCACACTATAGGGCATCACTGCAAATCCGTTTGTGGAAGCCGAGACTCGAGATGAAACTAACAACTAGGGAACACATCAAGTTTCTCAGAGAGTAGTTTTGGTCAGTAAGTCGATGTGGAAGCTCAATATTAGGGAGCGTATGAAAAAGGCCAGAAGTGTCCTCTACGCAAGCAAAAAGATGCTAGGTAGCTATCAATCCTAACCCTTGCATTGGCGTAACAACAACGCTAGTTAATATAATCTTACTCCATAGCGCTTTGATATGGTGGACGGTAGCCATCTAAATTTCTTATAGGAAACCCATGAAGCGATAGTACCGGCTCGCTGACCTTCATCTGGAAAAATGGTTTCAAACCACTCAGAAAAGGCAGATGGAGTTAGAGCTTAGGCTATGCTTCAAGCATTTATATTACTGTAGTATTTTTCAGGCAAAAGACTTATGAGAAAATTTAGGTTACCTTCCTACAAGGGTAAAAAATCTGTCATACCGTGTCGTTAATGCCCACAGCGATGGAGATTCAGTTTACTTGAGACTACAGTTGGTACGGAACAGCTCGAAAATCTCGTTCTGAAAATTTAATATGTTTCGGAATAAATTTCCTTTCCGCAAATCTAAAAAATTGTTGATGTCCTCTCCCTCTCTCTCACTCAACTTCAAATTTAGCCTGCTCAGCTCATTACACACCCACTCTATCCCCCTCCTTCCTCCACGAAATTCCCATATTTATTCAAATTTAATATTCCCAAAGCAATTGTCCGCTCTCCTCTTCCTCCAACCGTCCCTTTAACAATTTCAACAAAGAACTCAAATATTTATTTAGTGTAAATCCCGCGAAAATTTACTTTTCGATTTACTCATTTGTAATTGAGTGCCGCGGCAACGGACTTAAGTTTTAATGAGCAGTTGCTTATGCAAAAATGCGATGCAAGAGAATAAGTAAAAATATGGATGAATAAAACAACAGAAAAGTAACACGAATTGCGGAAAAAATATAAAAAGGATATGTAAATATTTGGCAAAGAGTGCAACTTTTTCACGCAAATTTCACACCAGATAAACTTTTTCTCAAAGCACAAAAATCAAATAAAAATAAAACAAAGTAAAATGAACGGAGAATAAATGAATTAAAATTATATATATATATGTTAATTAAATTAAATTAAATTAAAAAGTAATATAAACTAAAATAAAATAAAATAAAATACAATAAAATAAAATAATTTAAATAAAATAAAATAAAATAATAAAAAATAAAATAAAATAAAATAAAATAAAATAAAATAAATTAAAATAAAATAAAATAAAATAAAATAAAATAAAATAAAATAAAATAAAATAAAATAAAATAAAATAAAATAAAATAAAATAAAATAAAATAAAATAAAATAAAATAAAATAAAATAAAATAAAATAAAATAAAATAAAATAAAATAAAATAAAATAAAATAAAATAAAATAAAATAAAATAAAATAAAATAAAATAAAATAAAATAAAATAAAATAAAATAAAATAAAATAAAATAAAATAAAATAAAATAAAATAAAATAAAATAAAATAAAATAAAATAAAATAAAATAAAATAAAATAAAATAAAATAAAATAAAATAAAATAAAATAAAATAAAATAAAATAAAATAAAATAAAATAAAATAAAATAAAATAAAATAAAATAAAATAAAATAAAATAAAATAAAATAAAATAAAATAAAATAAAATAAAATAAAATAAAATAAAATAAAATAAAATAAAATAAAATAAAATAAAATAAAATAAAATAAAATAAAATAAAATAAAATAAAATAAAATAAAATAAAATAAAATAAAATAAAATAAAATAAAATAAAATAAAATAAAACAATATAAAATAAAATAAAATAAAATAGAATAAAATAAAAAAAAGTAAAATAAAATAAAATAAAATAAAATAAATTAAAATAATATAAATTAAAATATAATAAAATAAAATAAAATTAATTAAATAAAATAATATAAATTAAAATATAATAAAAGAAAATAAAATTAATTAAATAAAATAAATTTGTTGTAATTTCTCTTTATTTCGAATGTATTTTAGGAATGACAAATAGATATGTAAAGCTAATCTATTTAAAGCAAACATTTTACATTTCGGTTAATATGTACTTATACAACTATATACGTTTATACATATACAAATATTTGCAATTTATGTTATATTGTTAATACGGAGTCGCATTGGAAACAGACTTAACTTCAACACCCTTCCTCAATGTGATTCTGTTAACAAGGAAACTAATTTAAATTCATTAATTTGACAAAATGTAAATGCTTGTTCTTCGAAAGATTCTTGGTTAGTACATCAGCTATCATTTCTTCAGTAGGAATATATTTTAATTCTACGTCATCGCTCTGGATAACTTCCCGTACAAAGTGATGTCTGATTTCGATGTGCTTCGATCTGGCGTGATATACTGGATTTTTAGCCAGATTTTGAGAGCTAAGATTGTCGCCATACAAAGTTGTTGGTGTGTCAGCATTACCACATCCAATTTCAATAATTAAACGCCTCAGATGTAATGCTTCTTTGGCAGCTGAAGTCAGAGCCATATACTCAGCCTCTGTGCTGCTAAGCGCCACGAACCCTTCCAATGCCTAACCACACGCACGATAATTCAGAGTCAAGTCCTTCGTTGCTGCTAGGTACCGCATTACGTGCTTTACGCCTGTGAAATGCTCAGAGTGTGGATTGTTGTTCCTTTGTGCCAGTTTCACGACTGAATGATAGATATCTGGCCTGGAGGTCAAGGCTAACCACATCAACTCGCCGATTGCAGACTGATACTCCTTTGGATCTACTTTCACGCACGATTCTCTCTCGCATACAGTCTGATATCCTGTATCCAATGGCGTTGTTGCTGTTCTGCATTGCTGCATGTCATGCCGTTGTAGCATATCGCTTATGTAAAGGGACTGGTTCATAGAAATATCGCCTATTTCGCCATCGCGCTGAATCTGCATACCCAAAAATACCTGCAGTGGGCCTCTGTCCACGCATTCAAACTTTGTTGATATCATTGATTTAACTTGCATCAAGTCCGACTTCTTCTGGCACGCTATAAGTAAATCATCTACATAAATAAGTATTAAACAAAGGCTACCTTTTATGTCCTGCTTATACAAGCATGGCTCATTCTGACACTGAGAGAATCCAATTTCACACAGCGCACCATTTAGCATGGAGTTCCACTCCCTTCCTGCTTGCTTTAAGCCATAAATCGCTTTGTTTAACCGCAGCACTTTTCCACTACTGGCTCTGTCTGCATAACCTTCGGGCTGCTTCATGGAGACTACGTCTTTTAGCTCACTATTGAGATAAGCCGTACAAACGTCCATTTGATGTAAGTATAATTTCAGCTGAACTGAGAGCGCAAGAACTAAGCGTATCGTTTCATAACGACAAACCGGTGAAAATGTTTCGGTGTAATTTACGCCGAACCTCTGCGCGCACCCCTTGGCTACTAAACGCGCCTTGTAACGCTCAACTGAGCCGGTCTTGTCTCTCTTAACTGTGTAAACCCATTTACACCCGATTGCTTGCTCACCTTTTGGCAGATCTGTCACCGTCCATGTACTGTTTGCCACCAAGGCATCATATTCTGCTTCCATAGCTGCTTGCCAATACGAAACGTGTTCGCTGCTGATTGCCTCTTTAAAAGTCTGAGGTAATTGTATCTCTGCCGACTGCACTGCCTGTATAACATTGTACTTTTTCTTCGGACGCCCTGGCATACCGCTTCGAACATATTTCGGCCTGCCTCGTCCCACCTTTGTGTCTTGCTTTAGTTCTGCCTCCTGTTCCTCTGCACTTGCGTATTCGTCGCTTTGCGTATCTTCATTACACGTAACCTTCTGTTGCTCAACTTCACTTTTACATGGAATCAATTTCCCCACCTCGCGACTGTTATCATTTGTCGCACCGTCTGCTGATAAATCAAACGCAATTTGATCATCTGGTTCGATAACTCTCATGTGTTCGTCGAATAAAACATCTCGTTTCTCTACGATTTGATGCCTCTCTTTATCGTAAAGTCTGTAGGCTTTTGACACTAAAGAGTAACCAACAAATCGGTACTCTTTGCCCTTCGCGTGAAATTTGCCCTTGCGTGTCTTATCTAAGCCAATAGCAACTGACCCAAATATTCTCATGTTTTTTACATTTGGTTTTTTACCGCTCCACGCTTCGTACGGGGTCATGCCCACTAAGGCTGAAGTTGGCGCTCTATTGCGGATATAGCACGCTGACTGCACCGCCTCTGCCCATAAAAACTCTGGCATATTTGAATGCACAAGTAAACTTCTCGCCATCTCAACAAGAGTGCGGTTTGCTCGTTCTGCGACGCCGTTTTGTTGTGGGCTGTATGGTATTGTAAGTTGCCGCGCTATACCGTGCTGCCTTAGGAAATCATCAAAACGCTTGTTGATGTACTCTCGGCCGTTGTCGCTGCGTAAAGCTTTGATTTTCTGCCCAGTCTGGCGCTCTACCATATTCTTAAAAGTCACGAAATTTTCAAACACATCGTCTTTTGACTTGAGAAAGAATGTAAAGATACGCCGAGACATGTCGTCGATGAAAGTTAAAAAATAAGACGAGCCACCAAGAGACCGCTTCTCAAATGGACCGCATACATCGGTATGCACTAGCTCCAATAATTTCTTTGCTCGACTTTCTGACGCTACTGGAAATGGTTGAGTATGAATCTTACTCTTCATACACGTCCTACACTGAGCATTGTCTGAGATATTCATATTTTCAATGCCAAGCACCATTTTATTTTTAACAAGGCTCTTTAGACTGCCATAGTTTAAATGGCCGTATCTATTATGCCAAATTTCTGCACTACACTGTACTGCGCTGAAGCAGGAATTATTTTTGCTTTCAAACACAAACAACCTATTTCTCTTCTCTGCTTTTAAAATCATCTCACCTTTCTGGCTTACGATAGCATATTTGTTGTTGAAGCTTACTGTACAGCCACGATCAACAGCTTGACTCACCGAAATGAAATTCCCCTTCATTTGCGGGACATGTAAAACGTTCTCCAATGTTAACTTACACAAATCCGTTTGAAGTACGACATCGCCTCTGCCTACTGCGCGTATAACGTTGTTGTCTGCTAACACAACATCTTCTGCTTGCGCGATGTAATTTGTAAACAAAATTCGAGCGCCACTCATATGTGCAGTCGCGCCGCTGTCCAAACACCAGCTCGAATATTTTAAATCTCCCACATCTGTCGCTGCTAAAACTGTAAACGATCTATGCTGTTGTTGTTGGCATTTTATCGGTTCTTCTCTCACTTTACTTCTGCATTGGTTTTTGTAGTGGCCCCGTTGTCCGCATTTATAACATTCGATATCATTCTTATCTCCCCGCTTTTTTCGAATTGTTTTTGTTTTTGCTTGGAACGCCTGCTGTTCACTGTGATAATCCATTTTCGATTCACTAGCTCTTCGTTCTCCTTCTTCCAATAATTTTATTTTTAATACCTCAAGCGTGGGCAAATTATCGCGTGTTTCAACTGCAATCACAAAACTTTCGTAGCTTTTGGGTAAACTAGAAAGCAATATTATTACTGCTAGCTCCTCGCTAAGCTTAATATCCACCTCCGAAAGCTTGTCAACTGTTGAACAAAATTTATTTAAATAACTGGACATAACATCACCATCAGTCATCCGCAATCCAAGTAGCTGCTTATAGAGGGATACTTTCCTAACTGGTCCACTGGGTTGGTGCATTTCTCTGAGCTTCTTCCAAGCGCTGGCTGCTGTGGCACAATTCTTCAGGTAAGACAATTGTGATGGTTTCACACTCAAAGTCACCATAGCCAATGCCTTTTCATCAAGTGCATCCCAACTTTCTGCATCTGCTGCTGGCCGTTGACCGCTGATCACCTTCCACGCCTCTGCATGCACCAGCACACTGCGCATTTGGATGCACCAGGTATCGTAATTACCTTCATCCAACTTTTCTATCTGATACATAGAACTCATTGTGATCGCGAGTGATATTCTCTTTATAAATATTAAAATACCGATATTTAAAATCAACAGTTTAACGAAAAACGCGGGGCCCAAGTGTCTGGGCCCATAACCTGTTGTAATTCCTCTTTATTTCGAATGTATTTTAGGAATGACAAATAGATATGTAAAGCTAATCTATTTAAAGCAAACATTTTACATTTCGGTTAATATGTACTTATACAACTATATACGTTTATACATACACAAATATTTGCAATTTATGTTATATTGTTAATACGGAGTCGCATTGGAAACAGACTTAACTTCAACAAAATTAAATGAAGAAATTAAAATAAAATTAAATTAAAATAAATAAAGTAAAAAAAATAAAGTAAATAAAATAAAATAATATAAAAATAAATAATGTAAAATCACATAAAGATAAACTAAAAAAAATATAGAAAAATTAAATGAAATAAAATAAAATAAAATAAACAAAATAAAATAAAAAATTTAAATAATGTAAAATAAATCAAAATTAATTATATTATATAGAAATTGAAATAAAATAAAATGAAATCAAAAACATAAAATAACATCAAGTAAAGTAAATCAAAATAAATTTAAAAAAAATTTATAAATTAATAAAGAAATTATAATAAAAAAATAAAACTTAAATAAAGTTTTTATTTTTAGCTTTCGGCCTTACCTTGTATTCCATTTTTATTGTTTTATATTTTTCTCTAACATTTTTTTATGTTTGCCAATATTTCTTTCACCTTTTTTTGTGGTCCCTACCAAAAAAAATTTCTTCTTAACCCTGACTGCCTACCCTATGATGCGCCGTTGAACTGACCATAGTTGTAGTTGTAATTTATGAACTTAACACAAAACTTTTAATTAAATTGTTTTGCATGCGACTCTGCAACAGAGAAAAAATGCAAGTTTCTTAGCTGTCAGCGAGTGGGATAGCGTAAAATAAATACGACTACAACAAAAACACAGGCAAAAATAAACACAGGCATTGGTGTAAAGAGCAATGAACGGAAAATGCGCTAGTGACATTGCTGGTCCATAAATTTCGGAAATCGGCGCAAAAATAAAAGCGAAAAATGCAAGTAAAGGAAGGGCTCTATGGAACAACGGAATGTCGGAAGGAAGGAGGACTGCAAAATTCATAGTCTACTTTTGTGCGTAAATACAGTTGCGAGTAAATTTGCTGTTGAGAAGTTTCTTATTCGCCAACCAAGCGACTTTTACCCATAAATACAAACATATGCTTTTAAGTAACTGCTTGAGTGTGTATGTGTGTGTGTGTGTGCCTTGAAGGAGAAAATTAACATAATGAGTGGAAATCCTTAAGGGACTTAAAATAATTGCAATTTAAATGGCACGAATACACATACACCGCCGAACATACACAGTCAAAGGACAACGCGAGGCAGAAAGTTCAAGGAACAACAAAACCAATAACAACAAAATGTGTTTATACGGTTAATGTCTCATTGTACGTACATATATGTGCGCTTGTGTCTCTTTGCGGCCAGACAACTCAATGACAAGACAATTTAAACACCCGGAAAACCAGCCCCAGTCCCCAGAGAGTGGCAAATCAACTATAAATAAACCGCCTAAAAGTATGTAGTTCGGCACGGAGAGGGACAAAAGAGGGAAAGCAGTTGAAACAGTGGGCGAACTGTATATTTACAAAGGCACCAACTCAACAACGTCGAAGGAGTGTATTTGTAGAAATATTACTCGAAAGTTGGTGGAGAATTTAGTGCGTACAGCAAAATGTCGAAACTTTTAATTCAGTGAATTATTAATGTATACTTTTAGGCGCACTGTTGCCGCAAATTAAATTGCTTTAAACACCGTGGGATTATATACAGTTTAAGATTTTTAATGTAATGGACTGTGGAAAAATTTTGGTGAAGAAATTCTATTTAAATTCTTTAAATTTTTATAGCAACTTTAATTACCAAGTGAAAAAAGGTGCGTTCTTTAGCTTCAAATTCTGGTTTAACCAATTTCGAAGAAAGTAGTTTCTCTGGGAATTTTCCCACTAGAGCCCACAGCTCACTAGGCAGGAAGGTTATTCTCTACGAGAGTTCAATTATATAGACCAATCTTCTGGATAAATCAATTTTGATTCAGTGCATTCCTTGGAACCAATATCAAGAACCGTGCTTCGATGGCAGCGTAAGCGAGGGTTGAGAAGAAATTTTCTTCAGTCGAATCAGCTTCCACCGTCTCCAATATCGTCCTCCATCTTATACAGCTTATAGCTTCACCATCTTCTTTGTTTTAACTTTAAATTTAAATTTAATTTTTCTTAGAGGGGTGACCACTCAAGTGATGAGCATGAAAATACTCTCTAACTTAACAACTTCAGCAATTCCACAAAATTACTACGCCAATGCACAGTATTTTAATTTTTAGCTCTTCTTTCGTTTTCTCCTAATTGGAAATGTTAACATTTTTTAATGAGAAATCATGAGAAATCACAATTTTTCAATATGCTCGAACAGGAAATGAACTCCAATGAAGAAAATGGGGGAAAAATTGCCAGAAAAAACTCAGGGCAGAGAAAAAAATGAGGACAAAACAGCAAGCAAGCACTTTACCGTTAGCCTGCTAGCATAGCTTGATTACGACAGTGCAAGCAAATTACATGGAAAGCAACAGAAATTATAACTGTGCAGCGAAGCAAATCAACAACACAACCTTTTGCCGTTGAGTGGACGAGCGAGTGTAGTTAGACGTGAGCGTATGCAGAGCTTGAGCATAGAGAGGCGTTGCAGTGCAGTGTAACTGTTTATTTGGGTCACTCACGCAAACTCTATAGTAATAAAGTGTCGGTGATGCGGCAATATTGTCAGTTTCCTGTTGTCTAATTATGTTCTGATTTGCAGTATACTTATTTTTTTAATACCCTTGTGTGTAGGTATCAAAAGTGTTGGAAGTTTACATTGGTAAACTAAAAGCTAAAGATCTCTAAAATATAAATTTCTGTACTTTAAATTAAAGACTTCACTAAAAAACAAAATTTTTAAATGTAGACAAAAATTAGGTAAACTCCGCAAATAAATATGCTTTAAATAACATAGCGAAATCTGCATTTTGGCAGAATATTTTATTATAATTTTATTTTATTTCAGTTTATTTAATTTTTTTCAATTAATTCAATTCAATTTAATTTAATTTAATTTAATTTAATTTAATTTAATTTAATTTAATTTTATTTTATTTTATTTTATTTTATTTTATTTTATTTTATTTTATTTTATTTTATTTTATTTTATTTTATTTTATTTTATTTTATTTTATTTTATTTTATTTTATTTTATTTTATTTTATTTTATTTTATTTTATTTTATTTTATTTTATTTTATTTTATTTTATTTTATTTTATTTTATTTTATTTTATTTTATTTTATTTTATTTTATTTTATTTTATTTTATTTTATTTTATTTTATTTTATTTTATTTTATTTTATTTTATTTTATTTTATTTTATTTTATTTTATTTTATTTTATTTTATTTTATTTTATTTTATTTTATTTTATTTTATTTTATTTTATTTTATTTTATTTTATTTTATTTTATTTTATTTTATTTTATTTTATTTTATTTTATTTTATTTTATTTTATTTTATTTTATTTTATTTTATTTTATTTTATTTTATTTTATTTTATTTTATTTTATTTTATTTTATTTTATTTTATTTTATTTTATTTTATTTTATTTTATTTTATTTTATTTTATTTTATTTTATTTTATTTTATTTTATTTTATTTTATTTTATTTTATTTTATTTTATTTTATTTTATTTTATTTTATTTTATTTTATTTTATTTTATTTTATTTTATTTTATTTTATTTTATTTTATTTTATTTTATTTTATTTTATTTTATTTTATTTTATTTTATTTTATTTTATTTTATTTTATTTTATTTTATTTTATTTTATTTTATTTTATTTTATTTTATTTTATTTTATTTTATTTTATTTTATTTTATTTTATTTTATTTTATTTTATTTTATTTTATTTTATTTTATTTTATTTTATTTTATTTTATTTTATTTTATTTTATTTTATTTTATTTTATTTTATTTTAT
Source organism: Ceratitis rosa (assembly GCA_037013455.1). NCBI lineage: Eukaryota > Metazoa > Arthropoda > Insecta > Diptera > Tephritidae > Ceratitis > Ceratitis rosa. The sequence continues at coordinate 4,579,873 of JAWMAG010000011.1, read as the reverse complement.
TTTATTTTATTTTATTTTATTTTATTGTATTTTATTTTATTTTATTTTATTTTATTTTATTTTATTTTATTTTATTTTATTTTATTTTATTTTATTTTATTTTATTTTATTTTATTTTATTTTATTTTATTTTATTTTATTTTATTTTATTTTATTTTATTTTATTTTATTTTATTTTATTTTATTTTATTTTATTTTATTTTATTTTATTTTATTTTATTTTATTTTATTTTATTTTATTTTATTTTATTTTATTTTATTTTATTTTATTTTATTTTATTTTATTTTATTTTATTTTATTTCATTTTATTTTATTTTATTTTATTTTATTTTATTTTATTTTATTTTATTTTATTTTATTTTATTTTATTTTATTTTATTTTATTTTATTTTATTTTATTTTATTTTATTTTATTTTATTTTATTTTATTTTATTTTATTTTATTTTATTTTATTTTATTTTATTTTATTTTATTTTATTTTATTTTATTTTATTTTATTTTATTTTATTTTATTTTATTTTATTTTATTTTATTTTATTTTATTTTATTTTATTTTATTTTATTTTATTTTATTTTATTTTATTTTATTTTATTTTATTTTATTTTATTTTATTTTATTTTATTTTATTTTATTTTATTTTATTTTATTTTATTTTATTTTATTTTATTTTATTTTATTTTATTTTATTTTATTTTATTTTATTTTATTTTATTTTATTTTATTTTATTTTATTTTATTTTATTTTATTTTATTTTATTTTATTTTATTTTATTTTATTTTATTTTATTTTATTTTATTTTATTTTATTTTATTTTATTTTATTTTATTTTATTTTATTTTATTTTATTTTATTTTATTTTATTTTATTTTATTTTATTTTATTTTATTTTATTTTATTTTATTTTATTTTATTTTATTTTATTTTATTTTATTTTATTTTATTTTATTTTATTTTATTTTATTTTATTTTATTTTATTTTATTTTATTTTATTTTATTTTATTTTATTTTATTTTATTTTATTTTATTTTATTTTATTTTATTTTATTTTATTTTATTTTATTTTATTTTATTTTATTTTATTTTATTTTATTTTATTTTATTTTATTTTATTTTATTTTATTCTATTATTATATCTTTTTAATAAATTAACAACATTTTCATTTCTCAAACAATCCCATATTTGTATTTTTTCTTTTATATATTTTTAGGTTTTTTTATTCTGCTTCATGGAATAATTGCTTCGCAAAATGTTCAATTTCGCACAATTTCCGGACGAAAAGTGTTGAATTCGAAATAAGCAGAACTCCCTATAGCCTACATGTGTATCCTACAACATACTTACATATACATTTTCTCCAAAGTTTTTCATAGACAATTTTGTTATGTGTCCATATTCATTTGCGCATAAATGCACAGACATCTACATATACCTACATACACTCTCACATAAGTTCATATTTTATGCAAGCGAAATTAATTATGAGTGACAGGAAACGAAGAATTATTATGTAGGACATTTCAGGACTTGTTTTCAATCAACAAACCGAAGCAGCGATCTGAATCTGTCCACAACTACATACACACATATCTTTGTAACTGTCGTTCATTACTGTTATAGTGGGAAAACAGGACACAACGTGAAAAAAGGTATTCCGTGTTGATTGCATTAAATGTCAAAGAGGTCATCAAATTGTACAGGTTGGATGGATTTTTGATGTGAATTTGTAAGCTGAGAGTGTTGTCGTCTTTCTCATTTGAAGCGAGATGAAGTGAGAATTTCAATTTCTGCAACTAAAATGAAAAATCTACAGTAAAAAAACCATGAAAATATTTAAAGTTATTTACGAAATTAATTTAGAAATCAAAACTGTAAAAATGGCAAATATTCACCATTTACACTGTACAATACGAATCTTATGTAACAGCAAATGTCAGTATAAGAGCTGACTACTAGTCACCTCTCTTCCCCAGTCACCTTGCCTGAAACATCTTTTGACAGCCAGCTTTTGATGCTTTTAAGATGAATATCTTAGGGATTGCTCTAATCTCATTTTATTCTGCGAAGAAACTGATATACTTTGTCAGATTTTGGCCAGCAAATTTTAGTAGCTCAACCGGCAAGCCATCTGTTGCACTTCAAACGAGTAATTACTCCTCGACCTTTCATCATTACAGTAATTGTGGAAATTGGCTAAGTGATTCATCCATCAACTTTTATGCTTAAAACGTCAGTTACCGATCAGTTTACTGAAGGTCTCGACCTTGAAGTCTTGACTTCATTTCAGTTCCTCTTTCGGTTAGCTTCATAAGCTTTTCATGTTAACGAATTGCAGTATTTATATCTTTCCGATTACAGGTTCGACTTTCTGCTAACGATCGCAGTAGTGATACTTTGTTGCAAACCAATCGTATCTCTGGCACTTGCACGTGGGGAGGTGAAAATTCTGTACCACAGCGGAGGGATTTTAATTTCGCCATTGCAACTAATGGACATCGTATCCTCCTTGGGTTTGTAGATGCTATGCTTTCAGGGCATAAAATTAGCTGGTACGATTTTGAGATCATGTCGGTGGCAAGGCTATAAAGTTGAGTCAGCATTCTTCAGAGTAACATCCCAAACCTTTTAGACGGTCAAGATGCCACTAGGTATCGGGACTTATTATTATTTAATTTAAAAGAATTAATAGAATACATTAGGCATGACCGAATATGGTGTACTGGATTTTTACCTCGGTAGTTAGACCAATCCTACTCTATCGCTTCACCGTATAGTGTCCGGCGCTCCAGAAAATTACTTTCAAGAGTAAATTAGAGGGAGTTCAATGGTCGGCTGCCTCAACTCAACTCAACTCTTCCAAAGCACGGCTTACTTCTCTCAACTTCCTGCCTCTGGACCTATAAGACGAAATTACAAGCGAGCTGAAACGAAGTTAGATTGATTGCAACTCAGCGTATGAAAAACTGATGTATAGAACTTGCTAAAATGTAATTTTTTGCAGAAGTGGCAATGAAGTTGGACTACATCCCCCCAAGTATGTGCTTCGACAATCTTTTCTCCACGAAAATCCCAAACAGAAATGAATGGGAAAACACCAACGCTCCCGAGCAGAGACCTATAGCCATCTTTACAGTCGGATCAAAGCTCGATTGAAAAATAGGCTCTCAATAAATATGAGCTTGAGACCACCAGACCATTGCAGCGTCTTCCAAGCAGAACTCTTTGGAATCAACGGCGTTCTCCGATTGACTGCTCAAGACTGCAGGACAATCAGTTACGATATATTCCGACAGTCAAGCTGACATCAGATCTCTACAATGTAATACGAGTAGTATTAAATCAGAAGGGCCTATAAAATGTAGAAGCATCTGCACAAACTCTCGTCTAACTGCAATACTACTGGGACCTGGGCACCCGTGCACAGTGACATCGCAGACAAATTGTATGGTGGATGAGCTAGCGAGAGAAGAAATCCTTGTAACCACAATAAAACATGCACAGAATGCAGGCTTACCTTTATTCACGATAAAGTATATGCTTAAACTGGCCTTTACCAAAGAAGCAGACTCCAGATGGCTGATTGAGATCACGTGCAACCTAACCTGTGAGCTATGGCCAATATTGGACGCGAAAAATTTGAAACATCTTATCCTTCTAGTCCGGCTCTCCATTCCCATAACGATAGGCATATTAACAGGCCACTGTTTAATGGGACTTTACGGGAAAAGAATGGGCAACCACTGTAATGATTTCTGCCGCAGCTGTAGGGGCGTAGAGAGGAGGAGTCTATTGAACACTACCTATGAAATTATAAAACTGCCTGACACAAGTTCCTCGGGAAAAATTTCGGCTGCCGCGCTGAGCAAGCTCATTGCCTGTATAAGGCACACGAAATAGTTCAACCATATGAGAAGTTGAAGACAGGAGCTTAGAGGCGGTATCACAATGAGTCCATTGGCCTAAGTGATGGCCAGTAACCGCATTAACTCAATTCAACTGATAAGTAAGATTGAATAATATTGAGAATATTAAACTAAAGTTAATATTGAAGTCTAATAATGGAAAATGCCTATCTTATGTAATTTTAAATACAATCAAATTATTAAAATGATAAAAAGTTTGTGAAAATTTAAATTGCGACCAGAATACCACAATTTCCGAAATGACACAATGCGAAGATTTCCCACTATTTTATTTATTGTTTTGGTGTTACGAAACCCAGGTGTGGTACCGCTAGAATATTTAATAATAATTAGGCAAATTTTGTTCCCACTTAGAGTTAACTCAATTAGCTAATTGTATGCCAGTGTGAACAGCGCTATTTTCATCAAATTGAAAAATAATAATATCCTTATGATGAAGCGATCAAGATCATCGTACAAGATCTGCGTTTTGAAGCAGAAATTTACAACTTTCAATAAATATGGGAATTTAAAAAAACAAAATGTTATTTTTTTTATTTTTTTTCAATTTCTTTATTTATTTATTATTTACGTGTATATCAGCTTTTTTTCGTGAGATCATTTATTGGGAAAAATGTGACTAAATTTATAAAAAAAAATAGCAAAAATCGTATAAGTAATTTAAGTACCATCAAAATCACAAAGAAATACAAGGGGATTAACAAACGTTCGGTCAGTTGAGGACTTTCAATTTGTTTTTGTTAAATCTAAAAATAGAAAATCATTTGCAATTACCTTATTAGCCTTCTTTTCAAATTTTAGAACGATTGGCTAAAACGGAGACGAAAAAACGCACGATAGCTGAGGATAGGTCAGAGGAAATTCCACCACCAAAGCAAACAGAAATTCGCCTTGTGATTCTCTTCGGGTTTCGGCGTAATTTCCATACAATACAAATATTCAGTGAATGCCAAATTGCATATAGAACGATTGCACCGTCTTCAAAGACTATTTCTAAGTGATACGAAAAATTCCAGACCGGACATTTTTCCGTACAAGATGAGCCCCGAGAAGGTCGACAGAAATCTTCCACTGATGACGTCACTGTAGCTCTGGTGAAGTGCAAAGTTGACGGCGACCCATGATTGACACAAGAAATGATTGCTAATGAATTAGGCTTGGATGCCATGGCTGTATCGCGTATATTAAGTAAGCCTCTGGGGTACACGAATAAATCTGATCGATGGGTACCATGAATTTTCAATGAGGCCCAGAACGAGGCTCGAGTGCATTTTGCTCAATTCTTCTTTAACAAACTCGAAAATAGTCAGTCTAGGAACTTTATTAAAGTCGTTACAGGTGACGAATCTTGGTTCAATAAGTACGATCCAGAAACCAAACAACTGTCCTTGGTATGGAGCCCAACAGGAGCAAACCCACCCTTAAAATCTGAGCAACAAAAATCAGCAGCAAAAGTAATGATGTCAGTTTACTTCACCCGATCTAAAATCGTAGCTGCTCTTCCACTGGAAAAGGGTCAGACGGTAGCTACAAAATGGTACAACGAAGAGTACTTACCAAAAGATTTCTAAAATTTGTTAGAAAACAGGAAAAAAGAGGATTTTCGGCGCTACTTTTTACAGCATGACAACGCGCAATCCCACACTGCTGAAATAGCGCGTAATTTTATTGCGATCTCTGGGGTCGAAGAAATATTTCCAGCACCATATTCCCTGAATATAGCACCTTGTGATTTCTGGTTATTTTCCAAATCTTAAAAAAAAAATTAACAGGAAGGATCTTTAATAGCAACGAGGAGATATTTAATGCGGTTAATTCTGAACTTGATAAGCTTAAAAAGCAAGATTTTGAATACTGTTTTCAGAAGTGGGTGTATAAGCTTAAGAAATGCATTGAAATCAATGGCGATTATGTAGAGAAGATAAAAGAAAAAAAGATTACGAATGAAAACAAAAATTTTTTTTTTCGTTTTTTTTTTCTGGTCAGCTTACCAAACTTTTGTTAATCCCCTCGTATATATTTAAAAATAAAATAAGAAAAATGCAAGGCTACAGAACAAAGTAATAATAGAAAGAAAGAAAAATGCAAAAAAAAATCTCATTACAACATTTTATTGCTTGTTTCTGCCAAGCCAAATGTTTTATGTAATTTTCTTTTTTATATCGCTAACATTATAAATTATTTTATTTTATTTTTAAAATTTAAAATACTTTGAAAAAAATTTAAAAAAATTGTGTAGTAACATTATAATTCGCCAACGACTTACTTACGTTCTGTCTCTCTCTCTCTCTCTCTTTCTCCCCCACCCCAATGGCAGTACTCCATTTTACAACTATTTTATTGTAATTTTTTGTTGTTGTTGTTAATAAACACGTCTCATATGAAAAGTAACCATGAATTTGTTATTTATTATTATTGTTGTTGTTATTGTTGTTGCTTATATATTTACATATATATGTGTGTGTAATGCCGCGCTCTTTTTATGCATAAAAAATGGCTTTACGCTATGCACTGCAACATTGATTTATTCGCCATTTGCATGCCAGACATACCAGCACATGGAAGAAGCAGAGCGAGAAGGAGAAACAACAGCAGCAGCAGCAGCAGCGGAGTAGAAGTAAGCAATCCAAAGGATGTAGAAAGCAAGGCAGGCAAAGAAAAAGTAAAAGAGGCAAGTTAAGGCAACTTGCAACACAGCAACACTGCAAAGTATCGCATTCACAAAACGGTTGAGTAATTTAATAGTCTGCTGCATTGGCCATACACCAGCTGCTGGTGCTGTTGAAAGTATAGAAGTAAAGGAGTAAAGCAGTTGAGGAGCAAAGGAGTTGAGGAGCAAAGGGTTGTTTGCTGTGCTGTTGATAGCCATCCGTCCGCAGACGTCGACTCCTCAGCTTGGTGGCAATGGCAGTGGAAGTTTTTAGTTTTCACTGTCAACAAGAAAAGGTAAAAGTGGTTATAAATGACTTGGCATATGGCACTAAATCGATGTGATCATGAAATCAAATTAAACGAAAGCCAGCCCCGGATGGCAGATAGGTGTCATGGGTGTTTGTCAGCTCAAGCTCAAGCCAATGTCAATGGCTTAATATTATATGTGTTGCACGAAGGTAATTTAATAAAAAAAAAATAAAGAATAAAAGAAACAAAACTTTTTTAGAAGCAAAAAAAAATCAGGGAATTTTCTATGTTTACAAATAAAAAGCATAAAGCTGGCGTGGAGCCTAATATTAGAAACGCGACTGTTATTTATTTGCACCTCAAATGGTATGCTCAAGGAGACCCTTACTGATGCTGTGTATAATGGCTACAAGAGTTGATTCTTTAGTGGAGCCGATGTGCCATATACTATTTAGAGTTCCCCTGGGGTCTTATGAGAGCGTCTGTTCACTAGAGGTGCGACTGCCACTGGACAACGGTCTGGAATGAGAGCACCTGCAATATTAATGTGTCTTAACATAAGCTTCCTGGTTTTTATCGGAGAAGCTGACTCAAAATGGTTTGAACGAGATCACGTGTAACGTGACCAAACGGCTATGGCCGAAGCTGGGCGCGAAAAAATCAAAACATCTTATCCTTCTAGGCCGGTTCTCTATTAGCATAACGACGGACATAATAACTGGATACTCTTTAATGGGGCTTCACGGGGAAAAAGAATGGGATATCATTCTAATGATATTTTTCGCAGCTGCAGGGACGAAGATGAGGAGGAGACCGTCAAGCACTACCTCTGCCACTATCCAGCCTTGACATCAGCGCGACACAAGTTTCTGGGGAAATATTTCTCCGATTGTCTTGCTGAGATAGCCTCAGCAAATATTGGAAATCTCGTTGCCTTTATAAGTCACACGAAATGGTTCGATCATCTGAGAAGGTGAAGGCAGGAGCCTCAGCGATATCACAATGGGCCTATTTGCCTAAGTGTGCTGGTAGCAGCAGCCGCATCAACTCAACTCAACATAAGCTCCCTCGTGTGAGAATTTTTCCCGAGTTCTTTTGGAGCGTCTACCTGAATGAAAATACCAAAAAAAGTGTTTGCTGAGAACATACACTTTCCTGGCGACCACCATTAAGCCAAATACTTCGATTTATAGGCGCCAACCTGTAGTGTCTTGTAGTAGATTCCATCACCGAACTGGTTAACATGTAGTGGGTAGATTCCATCACCGAGCTGGTTAATATCTTCAAAAAACTGGAAGCTGGCATCAAGTTCATGAGTAAAAATAGTAAGAGTGACGGTACGAAGGCAGGTAAAAGTGGGTCCTTGGCATCTCTACTACACTTACATATATGAACTACGTAACGAATTTGGTGTTTGGTTCATGGTAGGAGGTTGCCGAATGCAATACATACATAGAATATCCAGTGCAACAAAAGCCACATTAAAAGAAAATTTTTTAAAGCTTCTTTAGCTTGTGTTCACACACGTATGTAAGTGAACCAAGACATGATAAATAATACTTCTTTAACGGGCTTGGCATGCACTTTTTTATCGCAAACATACCGAAATTATACTTGGATATCTTATCACCAGAGTGCACCGAAGATAGTCTTCCGGCGGCATAACAATTAGAGCATTAAGACACCACGACTTCGCGATGTCCGAAATAAATATTTGTTTGAGTACCATATTGGAGCAAAGAAGGGCCTACTTGGCTGTTACCCAATCGAAACAGCTTTAATTCAATCGATCCCTTCAGGGTCACAAAAACGACACCGCGAAGAAACTCCATCAAAGAGCACAAGAAAAGCCTGAAAAGTTGCGGCCACAAACAGTCGAGAAAGCTTGTTAACAACTTCATGTGAAGCCACAGTAGAACGCAAATCGTGCCATTTCTATCTAGATAAACAAAAGTCGAACCTTACAAGAAGATAAATAATGCGACACATGGATCTTGACAAGCTCTGATAGGAGATAGCCTACAGTTTACGAGAGAAAAACTTTTACTGAGGCTAATAACGTAAGACAGTGAACCGATTAGATTCTGATGGCTATAGAAGATATGCCTTAGCGTTTGATTGAATCCAAAGGGTTCAGCCTGGTAGAAGCTAAGCATGGCAGAGACAACCACACAAATCAATATTTATAATAGAACAATTTAATTCCATATTAAAGACAACATAAACCTTGCTTCTCTTATTCTTATTCATTAATGCTAATTATTGTCAGTTGAAGGCTTGTGAAACAAGCGAGCTTCGGGAGATAAAGAAACATATGCCAATTGTTTACTGGAAAAAAACATGAAAAAATGTTGCGGTAAAGGAACTCGCTTAAACACAAGCGCCTGCAAAATCACGCATCACGCATGGTGAGCTGGCAAGTCCCCGCAGCAGCCAAGGAAAACAATGCATAACGCTTCTTTACTATTGTATTTCTTTTTTAGTGCGAGAATACAAAGCAGATGATAAGCATGCCAGTGGATAGTTTTTGCTTGAAGCGCAGAGCTTGTAAGCTCACAATTACAGCAGCTTTCCCGTTGACGATGAGCAGCTAAGCGGATGCCAAAGAATGCAAATGGTAGGAAAGCAATGTAAATTGACAATAAGAAACTCGATGTGAAAATAACGAAATATCTAAATAGAAAGAAAATAAATTCAATAATATAAAAAAAAATTAAATTAACAAATATAAAATAAGATAAAATAAAATAAGATAAAATAAAATAAAATAAAATAAAATAAAATAAAATAAAATAAAATAAAATAAAATAAAATAAAATAAAATAAAATAAAATAAAATAAAATAAAATAAAATAAAATAAAATAAAATAAAATAAAATAAAATAAAATAAAATAAAATAAAATAAAATAAAATAAAATAAAATAAAATAAAATAAAATAAAAATAAAATAAAAAAAATAAAATAATATCAACCAAAACAAAATAAAATAAAATAAAATAAAATAAAATAAAATAAAACAAAATAAAATAAAATAAAATAAAATAA
>JAWMAG010000011.1:4517500-4565000 GCA_037013455.1 Ceratitis rosa | reverse complement strand
CCCTGTCTGAAACCTCGTTTGGTATCGAACGGCTTGGAGAGGTCCTTCCGGATTCTCATGTAGCTTTTAGTGTTGCTTAACATCAGTTTACATAGACGTATAAGTTTTTCGGGGATACCAAATTCAGACATAGAGGCAGCTCCTTTTCGTACTGTCGAAGGTTGCTTTAAAATCGACGAAGAGGTGGTGGGTGTCGATTCTCTTTTCACGGGTCTTTACCAAGATTTGGCGCATGGTGAATATCTGGTCAATGGTTGAATTAGAGGTCCTAAGCCACACTGATAAGGTCCAATCAGTTTGTTAACGGTGGGCTTTGGCATTTCACACAATACGCTCGACAGAACCTTGTAGGCGATATTAAGGAAGCTTATCCCACGATAATTGGCACAGACTGTGGGGTCCCCTTTTTATGGATCGGCCTTTCGTCCTACCATATTCTGCAAAGTAGCTGATGCATGCATCTTGTTAGCTCTTCTCCGCCAGGTTTGAGTAGTTCTGCCGGTAGGCCGTCAGCTCCAGCCGCTTTATTGTTTTTAAAGCGAGCGATTGTTATTCGAACTTCTTCATGGACGGGCGTTCTTCGATACACAGAAGAGCATGCGTATCTTCGCTGCAACAAGATAGTGGTCCCAGTCGATGTTGGGTCCTCGGAGTGTACGCACGTCAAGAACACTGGAGACATGTCTTCCATCTATCATAGCATGATCGATCTGGTTTTGTGTTTTTCGATCAGGGGACAGCCAAGTGGCTTGATGTTTTGTTTTGTGCTGGAATCTAGTACTACAGAAAACCATATTTCAGGCCCCGGCAAAGTCGATCAGCCTCAACCCATTAGGGGATGTTTCGTTGTGGAGGATGAATTTTCCAACTGTCGCACCAAAGATGCCTTCTTTGCCCGCCCTGGCATTTAAAATCGCCAAGCACGATTTACACATCGTGTCATAAGTATGCTCTAGGCGCTCATAAAAGGCATCTTTGGCCAAATCGTCCTTCTCTTCCGTCGGGGCGTGGGCGCAAATAAACGATATATTGAAAAAATTTGCTTTGATGCGGATTGTGGCGAGACGCTCATCCACCGGTGTGAATGCCAGTACTCGACGACGGAGTCTCTCTCCCACCATGAATCCGACACCAAATTTGCGCTCCTTTATATGGCCGCTGTAAATGTAAATGTCACAAGGACCTACTCGCTTTCGTCCTTGTCCCGTCCATCGCACTTCTTGGACGGCGGTCATGTCAGCCTTTATTCTTACGAGGACATCAACCAGCTGGGCAGCGGCACCATTCCAGGTGCATGCCCTCAAATCGTGATCCTTAATTCGTTTGCAGGGGTCGTCAACAGAAAGGGGATATCTCATCCCAGCGCACAACCCCGCAAGGCGGGTAAGTTTAAAGATTTTACACATTTATATAGCGAGCCGCTTGCTTTAGGACCAACGCCCGCTCGCAGCCGCATCTCTGGTGAACAGACGCTGCATTTAGACTTCAAGGGAGCCTTAAACCGAATAAGTCTATTCACTTATGTATTTATAGATTAAACAAAAATTCTAGAATTATCTGAGACTCATTTCGATGTGAAGTACTCAGATAATTTTTTTAATTTCCAATTTTTTCCTTTCACTACCCAGGAAAAAATATATTTCCATACCTCGCTTGCATGCAAACACAATTTTTCAATTTTGATTTATGATAAGAGCTTTTCAACTTGCCGCATGCCACATGCGACGAGTAACTGCCACTCAAAATAGCAACAATTGTAAGGAATGCGAAAATCTCACATTGAAATCTAATAAAAATCAAAGTCAATGTTTGGCGTCGAGTGATGTTTCAAACAGATTTACTAAATGCGAGACAAAATCATGCTATACTACCTTTTGCAATATATGAAAAGCCCACACACACACATGTACATACCAAAAGCTTATGTGAATCAGCCACATTTCACCTGCGTTAACCGCAGCTTTTTCACAAAGACCCAAAAAGTCATAAAATTCACGCTGCTCCTAGGCAAGCTTTACGACCCAAAGAATACTTATGCAGAGACATATGGAATACATTATATAAACATACATACATATGCACACTCCACTACAGTTGCCACTCAAAGGCAGCTGCGCTCCTTGGCGCGAGATTTACTCCTTTGAAATCTCCGTTTAAATCTTATACACTTTCTTGGTGCTGTTTGAATTCTCGCTTATTTCAGCCACCTGCTTGACTGTCGAATGCTAACGATTTCCGTTTCCTTCTCAATATAACTCGCTTCTGCTTATGATATATGCATACATATCTCATCATAGCCACGGATGTGGATGTGGGCGCGTTCTTTGCTTTTGATATTTTATTATTCCCACAGTGGTTGGTAATAATTTTCAGCGCTTCATCGCTACGCTCTTTTCTTCAGTCAGCAGTGCCTCGTCTGCACAATAAAACACGAAATGTTTGAAATTTTAAATTCCAATCGAATAGTGTTGCATATTTTCAGGCTATTAACAGCAGGTGTGTATGTATGAACTGTAATCGTAAAATTCAGTTGTTAAATTTGAAGAGTTATTAGGTATTGAAATTATTTAGAGTAATCGATTTGAGAAATAAAAGGTTAATATTATTTGTGGTGAAGAAGAATTATTTATAGAAGGCTTTTATATACTTTCTTTCTGGCTTTCCTTCAAAACTTCCAAATATCGAATTCCTACTCTGCTTCAGTAGGCACAAGTCATTTGCTTTTAAAGGCATTGATATGTCTCCTTCTACTATGATTGAATACCTAGGATTAATATTTCACCTAGAAGGTGAAATGGGGTGTAATGGGGTGTAATGGGATGTAGTCAAGCTTCTAGGTATGCTGTTACAGTTGAGAGGCTATATTCAATTCCTACTCTTGTATCCACGTAGCGCACCCTGGAAGCGTGAGCAACCCTTGTGCAAGATGCGGTAACGAACCCTTGTGGAGCCTTGGGTCACGGCTAATGAGAGAGGAAGCTTCAGTGGAACCACGCCGACTTGCAGCGTCTATTCACCAGAGGTGCGGCTGCGAGCGGGCGTCGGTCTTGAAGCAAGCGGCTCGCTATATAAATATGTAAAATCTTTAAACTTACTCGCCTAGCGGGGTTGTGCGCTGGATTTGGGAACCAGCCCCAAAGAAAATATTAACAACGCCTCGGATAAGACACCCTCTTTCTGTTGACGACCCCTGCAAACGAATTAAGATCACGATTTGAGGGCATGCACCTGGAATGTCCGGTCGCTTAATTGGGAATGTGCCGCTGCTCAGCTGGTTGATGTCCTTGCAAGAATAGAGGCTGACATCACCGCCGTCCAAGAAGTGCGATGGACTGGACATTTACTACAACGGCCATACAAAGGAGCGCAAATTTGGTGCCGGATTTGTGGTTTCGCTACAATCCGCGTCAAAGCGAAATTTTTGAACATATCGTTGATTTGCGCCCACGCCCGACGAAAGAGAAGGACGATTTGGCCAAAGATGCCTTTTATGAGCGCCTAGTGTATACTTATGAACGCTGCCCCCGACACGGCGGGAAAATCGTGCTTGACGATTTTAATGCCAGGGTGGGCAACGAAGGTATCTTTGGTGCGACAGTTGGAAAATCCAGCCTCCACAACGGAACATACTCTAATAGGTTGAGGGTGATCGACCTCGCCGGGGCCCGAAATATGGTTGTCTGTAGTACTAGATTCCAGCACAAAAAAAATACATCAAGCCACTTGGCTGTCCCCTGATCGAAAAACACAAAACCAGATCGATCATGTTGTGATAGATGGAAGATATGTCTCCAGTGTTCTTGACGTGCGTACACTCCGAAGACCCAATATCGACTCGGACCACTATCTTGTTGCAGCGAAGATTCGCACGAGCCTCTGTGTTTCGAAGAACGCCCGTCAACAAACACAAGGAAAGTTCGACGTTGAAAAGCTGCAATCACAATAGACTGAACGATTTTCTACTCGACTTGCATTCCTGCGCTCATCAGCAACTCGGTATACGGAAACTGTGGGACGCCAGTTATCGTGGGATAAGCCTTTTAATATCCCCGATAAGGTCCTGTCTAGCGTATTGTGTGAAAGACTGAAGCCCACCGTCAACAAACTGATTGGACCTTATCAGTGTGGCTTTAGACCTGGTAAATAAATCAACCATTGACTAGATATTCACCATGAGCTAAATCTTGGAAAAGACGCGTTAAAAGGTGATCGACACACACCACCTCTTCGTCGATTTTAAAGCCGCCTTCGACAGCACGAATAGGAGCTGCCTTTACGCCGCTATGTCCGAATTTGGTATCCTCGCCAAACTTATGCGGCTGCGTAAACTGACCTTAAGCAGCACTAAAAGCTCCGTCAGGGCTTCAAGAGGGCTGGCAAAAGGTTGTTCCACGGAGCCAAAAACTGAAAGGCAACCAAGCATACTAAATAGAAGTCAGTCCGGCAATAAGACTTCTACTGGGGAACCCGTATTTTTAACTTGCTTCCTTCAAGGATTTGCTGAATTATATAAATTTATTTATTTTTCTATATCAAAAAAATTTTCAGAATTAATTTTTGTATGCAAAAATGTTTTCCCAAAATCTCGAGCACTTTAAATTCCGCCCAAAAATCTATACAGTAATGGCAGTAATTTATTTAACTCTCCCAGCGAAATCTCGCATTACATGCCACAAATAAGCGGTTGCCCGTTGCTGTTTGCCGCATACTAACGGTGTTTTAATGTTAACACAATTATTTTGAACAGTAATCAATGATGAGCTGATATTACAGCGTAGCCAATGCGCGCACAAAACCACATATTTATTTATATATAAATACATATTTACATACCATATATTGTAGATAGCAGACGGTCCTCCTCATATTGAATATTCAATGTACACCGTGGCGTATACGCAACCACGTCGCAACCGAAAAATTTAAAAATTCTCCACAAAATTTTACGCGCTTCAGGCGTACAAAATTTTAAAATAACAACAACAACAACAACATCAAGTACAAAATAAATGCGTGTAAAATCGATTAAATTGTCAGTAAACGGGAGTGACATTATCTGTAAATAAAAATCGAAAAGCGGATCTCACAGGAGGAGGCATACAGGCCTAGCCAGAGAAGGCTTGAGTGAGCCTGTGCAAATAGTGGCATAGCATGTTGATGCCTACAAGCGAAAATTGACTGTTATAAAAACTGTTTTTCTAAAAATTTTATTTCCTCTCTTTTTTTTATTACATACATACATTTTTCCTCAGAGGCTTTTGAACTTTGGCTTTGGCTTTGGATGTTCGGCCACGGATGTTGTTCCATTTTGGTATATTCCGAGTTTAGTTTGCATTTCCACGTGTGCAGCAAAGTGTGTGTAGGTGTGTGTGTGTTTTTGTAGTGAAAATTTTTTCAGTTGACATTTTAATTTCGCGCATCATAACATAAAATGCTAAAGGATATTTTATCAGCAATGTTAGTGTTGCTCTTGGCAAATTGCATGTGGAGGGCAGCAGTGCTGGTTACGTGAGCACGTGTGTGTGTGTTAGAAAACTTATGTTTATTTTGTAGTTGGTGCTTTTGGTGCATTATGTTCACCGTTGTTTAATTTGTCATGCATATTTAAATACTAAATATTGAAAATGATATTGCTCTCGTATTTTGCATATTGAGAATATTTGAACTATTATTATTATTATTATTATTTTTTTTTTTTTTGTGAAGAAATAGCGAAAGGCCAAAGTAAACTAAATAAGTTTAATCAAATTTAAATCGAATTAATAGAACAGAAAAATTCTGGATTGCCGAAACACATATCACTACTATATGTCAGTTTTTTGGCGTAAAATTCGAGGCAATATGGAAAGAGTTTTCCAATAAAAGGTGTTATTTTAAGTATCCTGCCGGTAGGTGTCATTTTTGAAACTGTATCGCATCAACAATGCATTGAAATGATTAAATTCTGATCTTTTATTGCCGGAATTGGATAGTATTGCCCCGGACAACGTCAACTTTAAACAAGAGAAAGGTTGGATACATGAAGAATATCGATATATGGGTGCCACTGATGGATCGCTGTTGTATCTTTGTTTGGATTGCCAAGGAATCGTCCACCAGGAAATGCTCCCCTTAGGCTAAACTCTTAACTTGGACCCATACTAAAGAGGGCTCCAAATTAAACGCAAGAATGAAATTAAATGGATAACACAGTTTTTGGTCTTTCGATATCAATTTTTTATTGAATCATAAAGTATATAGAATGGGGCTTTTTATGTGGCTAAGTTTCATTGATGCAACTATGACTCATCTCCTTTAAAGCACGCGGATTTTAAATAATGATGTTAAATCACACAATGTAGAGGGCCAATTCTGATCACCAAAACGAGAGATTATACACCCTGGAAATGTCTCATGTTGTAATTGAAGTATTAGGATAGTTTTGTTCGAAAAATCAACATTCATTTGTTGATGCTCAATAATCCATTCAAAAAATTCTCTTCACTCTGCATGGTCATTATACTTCTGTTGTTGGGTTACATGAATTTTGTCAGGTATCAGTAATTGGACCATCTGAAGGACTCCTCCGCCCAGAACCGCCCAGCTTTGGCCAACAGGAGGGGAATTGCATTTCATCGGAACGACGTTAGACACACACTTCGATAGTGTTTTGTCAGAAGCTCCGAGAGCTTAGTCGGCAATTTCCTATGCATCCACTATACTCGTACCTGGTGTGTTTGTTGAAGTATGCCGGTTTTACTAGTAGATGTCGCTAGCAATATGTATAAATTTCTATGATTTGGCATGTATGTAATTTTTTTCTATTGACATTAGCCTACAAAAATACGCAAGTCACATTCCGCCAAAATAATAGCGTCATATTTGTTTACCTCAGTGAATATGTCGAGTTTCGTTCCAAGTAAATCGCATTTGCGGCATTCGTTGCTTTTCTTATTTCATCAAAAGAAAAAGGCAGCTGAAGCTCACCGGTTGCTGGTAGAAACTTATGGTGAACATGCTCCAGTGATTAGAACATGTGAGACATGGTTTCGTCAATTTAAAAGTGGAGATTTCGATTTGACAGACAATGTACATCCTGGTGCAGCGAAAAAGTTCGAAGACGAGGAATTGCAGGCGTTATTGGATGTTGATCCAACCCAATCGCAACAGAAACACTACATGTAACTCGAGGAGCAACTTGCCAACGTTAAAAAGCCATGGGAAAGATCCAAAAGTGTGGAAAATGGGTGCCACACCAGCTGAATCAGCTGAACGATAGACAAATGGAAAATCGAAAAACCGTTTGTGAAATGCTGCTAAACGATTCGAAAGGAAATCTTTTCTGCATCGAATTATCACGGGGGACGAAAAATGAATTTATTTTGAGAACCCGAAGCGAAAAAAATCATGGCGTTCCCCTGGTGAAGCTGGCCCATCGACTGCAAGTTGTTAAAACCTGGTGAAACGTTGAACACGGATCGCTACCGACAACAAATAATCAATTTGAATTAAGCGTTGATCGAAAAACGGTCGGAATGGGCCCGAAGACATGGCAAAGTTATCTTGCAACATGACAACCCCCCGTCTCATACCGCTAAACTGGTGAAAGACACATTGAAAACACTTAATTGGGAAATATTATCGCACCCGCCGTACTCTCCAGACCTCGCCCCGTCCGACTATCACCTTTTCGCATCGATGGGACACTCCCTTGCAGAGCAGTGCTTCGCTAATTTTGAAGAAGTCGAAAAATGGCTCGTCGAATGGTTTGCTTTGAAAGAGAAAAAGTTTTTTTTGGAATGGTATCCATAATTTGACTGAGATATGGGCGAAATGTGTAGAAACCATTGGTAAATACTTTGAATAAAAAAATTTTGAGATTCCTCTGAAAATTAAGTGTTTTCTTTATCGAAAAAACCGGCAAATTTCAACTAACACACCTGGTATATGTAGTCCGGGCCTTGCTCCAAGTGATTACCATTTATTTCTGTTTTTGGCGAATAGTTTGGCCACAAGAGAAGACTGTGAAAATCGGTTGTCTCAATTGTTTGCCAATGGGAACATGGGTTTAAATGAGAGAAACATAATGAAATTATGACATGAAATAAAAGCTCCTTATAAAAGTCCAACGGAGGTGGCTTAGAACAAACTATATTTTTATTTGTAGAAGGAGTTCGGCCTAAACTTGATTCAACGGTTACACAGGGCTTCAAATAGGAGGTGTCATTTTGATATTAAGAGAAAAAATGCATAATTTGAAATAAATAGTTGGATGTTGATTTCAAAGTAAAGAGGAAGATATGCCATTATTATTAATGGAAAATAATTACAGCCAATGGGCCGCCATGGCCACGCTTACAGGAGCGTATCTTTAAAATTTTCCATCACCAAATCGCAAAGTGCCTACTGTATGCCCTCAATAGCTTCACAAATTCCTTCTTGTAGATCTTGAATCAACGTTGATCAGCTGACGTAGACCTTATCTTTAACGTGGCCCTATAGGAAGAAATTGCAAGGTGTTACATCACAAGATTCCGGTGGCCAATTGCAATTACCTTCTCCAGAGATAACATGGTGCAAAAGTATTCCCTTTAAAATATCGATGGTTTCGTTGCTTGAGTGGCACGTAGCGCCGTCTTTTTGAAAGTAAACGTTGTCAAGATCAATAGCAGCCAATTCCGGCCATAAAAAATCATTAATCATCTCTCAATAACGCTATCCAATCACGACGAGCAAAAACGAGTAGCGTACTAGTGGACTGAAAGTAAAGCGCAACTCAGGAAAACGTGTATTCGCCTTCGGCGGGCCTATACAAGGAATAGATGAAGAGGCAACACAACAACCTAAGCATACCATCGAGATTACGGACCCTTGGAGGCTAGGGTATAGAGTAGTGATGAAAAAACTTAGCGCTAGGACACCACCTCCAGAATTTAATGGACATAAAATGGATCAGATTGTTAACGCCTTATTTCCTGCACATGAGGTACGTGAAGAACAAGCAGTACAGGAAAACCTCCCTATAGAAACACCTTGTTTTACTATCGAAGAGCTACAAATAGCGGCAAGCAAGTATGAGGAGCTACCTTAGAGACAGGGTCTTACTCTACCAAACTATCGACGGGCAGGAAGCTCTATCCTCAGGCCAGACCTTTGGAACGTCAGCTACGATGGCATATTAGACCTTGAGATAGGCTGATAGCACACATCTAGTGGGATATGCTGACGACATTGCCGCGATAATTACCGCGCACAATACGGAAGACGCACTCAGGAAGTTAAATCAAGTAATGATAAGGACAAAAAAGTTGCTGCTATTAACGATCACACAATCTCGGATACGTTGAGGTCAAAAAGAGTTGTTAACTATCTGGGTGTAGGACTAGACCCTAGAGTGAGCTACTGACCACAAATTCAGCAACACCTCTAACGTTACTTCTCAGTATAGTAGACTAATGGCTAACATAGAAGGACCATTTCAAGAAAATATGAAGTTCTTCATGGCTTCAACCCTTAACATCTTACTGTACGGAGCCGAGCTATGGGCGGACTCACTTAAGAAGAATAGCAACTAGGAAATTCGGCGAAGCAGACTACTAAATTCCCCAGTTGCTGTCCGGTCACGGATATTTCAGGAAATACCTGCATAAATTAGGGAAATCTGAAGCTTCAAAAGTGACATCTACCGGAATAGTAGGCAAAATAAGACCTTTTATTGGAAACTCTATAACTATTAAATTTTTATACCAAATCTATACAATTCTTTCTTCTATGTGTCCAAAGTAAGCTGGATTTTTTTCCATTTATACTCTTTTGTCATCCACATCAGCTACTGTCACATGTTTGTACTTAAATTTGTTTTCTTTTATTTTTTTTTTTTTTTTTTTTACTTTTTATTTCGCTTCATATGAATTCTGCACCTACTTCCTTAAACTTAATTTATCTTATTTATCTTCATCGAGTAGAAAAGAAAAATATTCCAACTTTTACTTTTTTCCCCACACACACCGCCTCACAATCACACACGGCAGCACATAGAGAAACGAAAAAACTTTCCGCTTTCGCCTTTATCTCACGCCATATTACTCCCACCAGAGCTGCCTTCTTATTCTCCAGCAAGTCAATTTGGTTGTCTCGTACGTGTTTGGCATACGAAATTCATCAACACCAAAACCAAAGACAAGTTGCTTACGCGCCCAGTTTCCGGCAGAGCCTGCTGCTTCAGTGTCCCTCTCAGCAGCAACAGCAGCAGCGGCACAACTTACCAGCCGTTGTGCGCACTCGTGTGTGTTGATTAGGAGGCCAACTCCAGTGCAAACGCTTCGTGTGGTCCCTAAAGAAAGAAAGAAATAAAGAAAAAAAAATACATTGAAATATCAGCTTTGACTTTAACTTTAGCCTCTCTGCTTGGATTAGGCGTCTTTGGTGCTGGTGTCGCTCTATGCATATCTCATCGTGCGCCTCCAGTAAATGCCATGTCAGCCTTTGTGTGTGTGTGTTAGGCATACGTCTGCTTAGAAGCATACATACATATGTATGTGTATGTGCGACTACTTGTGTGTGTGACTTTGTGTTGCGTCTTCGTGCTTGGCCTAATATCAACTTGGCTTCTTTCAATATTTGTTCATATCTAAGAATATTTACGTGTATATGTTTGTCTGTATATTTATGCCACTCATGTGTTTATCCTAGATTGTTTGCCCAAAATCTATACTTTGTATATTCACACATACAAACATGCATACATGCATACATATATACATTCATATTTCCATCATAGGTGGCGTTCTAATGACCTGACTGCTGCTTGAATTTTAAAAATTCTCTCTGTGCACTTTGATATTCTCTCTTACCCTCTCCCGCTCCCTCTCTCTCTCTCTCTCTGTCTCGCCTCGTTGGTTGCCTTGACTTTGTGTTGTCTTGTTGTTGTAAATGTTGCTGACTTTCATTTGATAAATCACCAAAGCAAGCTGTTTCCCTTTTTTATTAGTTGTATGCATTTCTATATTGTTGTTGTTGTACTGTGGAACACCTTAAATTTAATGGTGGTCAATGCGGATGGAATTTGTCTGGCCATTTGGACTAAGATTCAATATTGATTGCCTGCGATTATTAATTGTTGTTAGGCAACTCCTTTTTACTGAGGGGAAAGAGAACTTAGTACAACTGAGAGTCACTTCCCACACAGCCTTGACCTGCCTGAAGCCAGCTGGATACGGATGATTAACCTAAAGTTTCCGAAAAGGAAATTTACTAATCTTTCATCTCGACCTCTGCTCAGACTGGTTTGAGTATCAGCATAAAATCTCTACTTTTCATTTAAAAACCCTCTAAATGCTGTAACTGGGTCTCATCACGCTCTGGGTTTACGTATAGGGAAAGCCTTCAGTAGTTACTTGCTCTACACAGTAAAATCCCAATGGTTAGTCTTGGACATTTTTAATTGATTCCCTTTTATGCAGAATACCAACAAGTGAGCCTCAGAGGCTCTTAAGAACGTTTTACAGAGAAACCTGCTAAGGTGTTGTAACATAAGTCACTTCTTGGAGGCTCCAAAAGGTTACTACTTTGGCGAGATAGTAGATATATTGCTCACCCAGAGCACTACAGCACAACATAAAGGGAGAAGGTTTCATAAACCGTGTGTACCGTGAAAGCCTTCAGTAGATATCGAACTAGTTAGAGCTTTGAGAGGAAATAATCTTGAAGTTATATTAGTGGTCGAGTGGTTAGCACTACGTATTAACATTCGGAAAGACGGAATTCGAGTGTTGGTCCGAGAAACATCCAATATTATAGAAAATTAATTTGTCCAATTGCGGTCGTCCCTCGGAAGGGATTGTCATGACCTTCGAGTGTATTTCTGACATGAAATAAAAGCTCTTCATAAAAACCGATACATCGGTCATCCGGAGACGTCTTATAACAAATCTAGGTTCCACCCTTCTTTGGAACAACGTCAAGACGTACACCACAAATTAGATGAGGAGCTCGGCTGAAAATTGCTTCACAGGAAAGCACCAAGGAAGAGATTAAGTGCCACCCCTTAGAACGGAACAAGACACAGCATATAATTCAGAGATATTGTAACACCTAAATCGCTGCAAAGATGTGTAGTCTTGCTTCTGGATATACAGTTGCTATCGCAGAGCTATACTCAAGTCTTACTACTGCGTCTACAACGCGCACGCTGTAAACCTGGACAACCCTGACTAAAGATGCCTTAACCAATCCGTATGGAGATTTGGGTCTCGGTTAACAGAGAGAGAGTTACTGTGGAGCCACTTCAACATATTCGGTTTAAGGATTCGCTGAAATCTAATTGTAGCGTCTGATCATCAGAGATGCGTCGGTCTTGAAGCAAGCGGAACGGCATACAAATGTGCTCCAAATAATACTCACACCTTATCCAGCCTCGTTTGTTGAGTTTGTGCGCTGGGTTTGTGACCAATGAGAGAGAGATAACAGCCTCGAATGAGAGATCCCAATTCTGATGTTGAGTACTGTAAAAGGTATTAAGCGATATTATTTAAGGGCATCCACCTGGAACTTCCGTCCTCTAAAGTGGACATATCAAAAGGAGATCCGGAAATGAGTCATGGCAACACCGATCTCTGCGTCTCGAGGTCGGTTAGTAAGATTTGGATGTATATCGCTAGAAATATAAAGAGCTGATCTAGAGTTATAAACTACAACCTCAACCTCATTACACTAGCACACTTTCCCTCTCTCTCTCTCGCTGATTTTCGTGCTACCACCATTCTTTTAAGAGACTTCTCTTTGGGAAAGATCCGCTGTGATTTGCTTTGGAGATTACGAAATCGGTTAGAATGAACTCCTCATTTCCTTAAGATCAAGCTTTCAGATCACCATCACTGTTTATGGTTAATGTGACCACTGCCTCGAAGGTAGATCCTCAACTCAGGAAATCAGTTAAATTAAGATGTCAACTGGACGCACTGATATTTGTCTGTTTGCAACCGGTCCATTTTCATACGGTCTCTTCAGTGCAGAGAAAATGATCTTATGTATATAATTGGCGCTTTGTAACTGCTGAAACGATTTTCGGCCGAGCTCCTTCTCCAACTTGATGTTTTGCCAACAAAAGGAGGGACCTACAGTTTATACTAAGCCGCCTCCGAACGGCTGATGTTTTTTTTACGAGGAGGCTTTATTTCATGTCCGAAATACACTCGGAGGGTGGGCATTCCCTGCCGAGGAGCGACCACAATTAGAAGATTTAACTTAATTTTTTATTTAAATTAATTTTCTATGACTTTTGGATGTTGCTAGCACCGGGATTTAAACCCGAGCCTTCCGAATGTCAGTACGTAATGCTAACCACTCGGCTACCGCGGCCGCGAAATTGGTCTTAACCACTTCTAAATACGTATGTATTCATAAAGACAGTGAGAAATATCTCACCATGGCCTTCCCAGACGAAGCATAAATCTTCAACGTCCTCTACTACCATAATTACAAAAACTCTTTGGCTGTAGAAATAAGCATCTTCGATTCACGGCGACCGAATGGAATTACTTACAAAATACTGAGCTATACTGATGTTCAATAATCATGTTGGAAGATCCCTATAACCTGGTTTGAACCCAAGAAAGCGGATTTTCCTGTATTATTAACTACGAAATGAGTTCAGTTTCCTCTCAATGAGTTTCGTGACATACACACCACTTCACATATTTCCCAATTAGTTCAATTATCCACAAGGCTCTTGTGCGCCTCAACAGCTGTCAAAATTAAATAAATATCAAATTTCGCACATACAACAAGCAGACACGCAGACAAGACAGCCAGACTCCCAGCTGAGTTGGAATAATCTACGAGTGTGCCAGACAAACAAGTGAAAGTCAAGGTTTGTCAACTGATGCACTGAAGCCAACCAGCAAAGTAGCAAAGCGAGGCGAAGGAAGCCCTTACAACATGCTTTCATACATTCAAACCGCCAAATGTGAAATGTCGCCTACACCTCGCCGCAAGCGACTTAAGTTACTCTGCAGAAAACTTACACCAAGTCATACCCGCTTCAAAGCGGCGCAGGGATCACTGCTGTCAGCTTTTGGCGTGTCATTGCTTGTCGATATCGGAACATTTCCTTACCATAATTTTTTCCACCATCTTTTATTGGCAATTCGTAATGCCAAAAACCACGCGTAAACATGCTCATTTCAGTAAGAGTGGGTGCGCGGCAAGCGACGGTGACCATATGGCCAAACAAACAAGCCACGAAGAGTATTGCATACTTGTAGGCGCACCAACAGGCAATTCAACGCCGAATTCTGCATGACTTTTCATATAATTTCCGCATCATAAAGCTGTGAAAGTAATTTTCCACTTGAAAAAACTCGCGCACCCTCCCGTTCTTTCACTCTTCCTGGCACAACAAGACGCGCGTAGGATACTCCTAGCCAGCTTTAGGCCGCTTGTGGCTTAGGCAGGCAAGTGTAAATATGTCAAATGGCGTATACTTACTGTTGAAATGAAATTTTGGGCGCAGATTCTCCAACGCCAAATGTCAGGCAAATAAATGAATTTGCGCAGCACCTAAAAGTATGCTTCGTTGAATTGCACGCGGTGGCCTATTTGTGATTTGCTTTTCATTGGACTATTTGTATATTTGTCTTTTCGGCTCATCTCTACCCACTTTTACCGTTAAACTTTAACAGCCAACTTTGTTGTCGCCAAACTTTGGTCATTCATTCAAAGAGCCAGCTGTTTAGGTGCTCCATCTGCATTGTACGACTGCCTGTCCGTCCGTCTGTCCATTTGCCGGTCTGTTTGTCTTTTCGGCTGCTTGTGGAGTTGCGAAATTTAACTACATTTGGTTTTCTGAACGGCTTTAGGCGTAGATTTGTAATGAATTTCTTTCTCTTTTTCTAGTTTTTTTCTAATTTAATTTTTGTTTGTCCACGCGCAAGGACCCCGCCGCTTTGCTTAAGGTGGTTCGGGGTACGAAATTAGTCTTTACGTTTGGCTTGTCTTCGATTAGCTGTGCTTTTATATATTTATTTTCATTATTATAATACATCAATTGTTGTTATTTAATTTATTTTAGCAACGCAATTTCGGCAGTGTTTTGTAACATTTATTCCTGAAATAGATTGACAACTTTTGAAGGATTTCTCAATTTCATTGTTCGATTTCTCCTATTCCTGTTATTGTTGCTGTTTCTGTTGTTGTTGTAATCTTAAAAACATTCTTCAAAATGCTTTTCGTGAAATATTGCGGTAGTGACAGTCATTGAGTCCTCTAGTCCTTCTGGTATAAAGACTCGACTTTCGCTGGTACCTTTGGAGTTTAGTCGCCTCTTACAACTGGCATGTCTTGCCGCAGGTGTTTCTCTTTTGAACTTGGCGTAATTTTCAGTCAAGAGATGAGTGAGGATCTAATTTACATTCGGAAGGCAAGGGCTTAAAGTCTGGGTCGGCCAACATCGGAAAGGTATATTTTTAAATTGCGGTCACCTCTAGGCAGGGAGCCCTACGGGTGTAATTATGATAGGAAATAAAAAAAAATCATCTAAAAAACTCCATGAGCCATTCGGAGGGGACTTGGAGTAAACTATAGGTCCCTCCATTTCTTGGAAAACTATTAAGGCACACACCACAGGACTTGTTGCACGAGGTATTTGTGTTCTTTTCATTTGTATTTGCCCTTCTCTGGAGTGTACCAAGCCCAAAAGTACTATCTACTGCTAGGTGAACTTTTTCCCAATACACATTTATAAGCCAAGCCGCTTGATCCAAGACAGTCGCCCGCTTACAGCCGCACCTCGGCGACGCTGCTAAATCCCTGGCAGACACTTAAACTGATTGCTTAGGAGTGGCCCCAGCAGGATTCGCCTACTGACAAGTGGCTGGCTTGACTACCTAACGACTACTTGCTAGAACCATAGCATAATTTCTGGCTAGGTGCCGACAGGTACTACTTTGGGCTCGGTAGGCTCAAGTATGATTCTACCATTGACTGTTGACCACTGCCTCTTCAACCACGACGGTAATAATAGGTACTTCTCAATGTTCCATAGCAACACTGGTTGACGGCGTCAAAGGCTTCGACAAATCCAGTACTATCAAGACAGTTCGCGTACAGAGTTGATTTTCATGAAGACCAAGGACTATCTGTAGAGTCTTGCTATAAAATTTACTGCTTCATCTAAATTTGTAGCAATTGGATTAAATTGGGTAATTATTGTATCCATCCAAGGAAGAATTTTCTAAAATCTAAGAGAAATAAGTTGACTGTGTATATGTTTGAATATATTCTTCTTCTTCTTTTTCTTTTTTCTTCTCCTCCTTCTTCTTCTTCTTTTTCTTTTTTTCTTTTTTTCTTCTTCTTCTTCTTCGTTTTTCTTCTTCTTCTTCTTCTTTTAATACTACTACTACTACTACTACTACTACTACTACTACTACTTCTTCTTCTTCTTCTTCTTCCTATTCTTCTTCTTCTTCTTTTGTGGCTCTACAACCGCTCTTCGATTTGGACAGAGAACAAAAAATTTCGTCAATCTCCTCTCGCCTAAGCAAAGTTCCGTCAATTGTTCAGACCAAAAGCTGACAAGTTCTTTTGGACTTGGTCCTTCCATGTTGTTCTGGAGAGCCCTTACATTCATCGTCTACCTTGAGGTGTCAGATCAAATGATATTTTCACTCAAGCATCTTCCTTGACTATGTTCATGTCATTATAAAGCTCATAAAGTTCATGGCTCAATCTGATTCGAGAGTATTCTTTTACGGGAACAGTTCCATAGATTTCGCATAGAATAGATCCCTCGCATAATCCATCTTTGCTCATCATAGCTCATTTTTCTACCCCATACAAAAGGATGCTCACGATGGGAGATTCATAGAGCGTAATTTTAGGTCACAAATGCCAGGGTCTACTACGAGTATATATTGACATCTGGACAGGATATTGATAATCTCTATTCGAAAATGGAAGGCTATCTCGCCGACATTTTGCGAAGTATTGGGAACTGCACGACAACTACAACCGGCTGCCCACTTCACCAGCTGGACAAACGAGTACAGGCTCTAACTGGATGTGAGAATCGGGGACGCAAAAAATACCAAGTTACTCGAAGTCACTTTCGATAGCTTATACTCCTTATTCCACATACAATGGCGATTGCTACCAATGTACAGAGTCGCAACCAAATCTTCTTATCATTAGGCGGCAGTATGTTGGCGGCCGCGGTAGCTGAGTGGTTAGCATTGCATACTGACATTCGCAAGGCTCGGGTTCAAATCCTGGTGCTACCAAGTTATGAAAAATTAATTTAAATAAATAATTGAAATAAATTTTCTAATAGCGGTCGCCCCTCGGCAAGGAATGTCCACCCCTCCGAGTGTATTTCGGACATGAAAAAAAGGCTCCTCGTAATAAAAACCATTAGCCGTTCGGAGACGGCTTAGTATAAACTGTAGGTCCCTCCATTTTGTTGGAAAAACATCAAGACGCAAAACTACAAATTGGAGGAGGAGCTCGGCCGAAAATTGCTTCAGCTCGCACTTACTAGATTAGGCTACCCCGATCTCTACCTAGCGAGTCATAGTTGAAGAAGCTACTACTTTGTCAGAACCCCACCATGCGTATTGTCACAGGAAATCTCCTCTTGTTGTCTATACCATATATTACTTACACAGTTAAACATCTATGCTCCCACTAAAAAAGCTTAATGTTATGCTGTGTAAGCAATATCTGCAGGGATGATACTGCCGGGATCGTCTTAAGTTACATTTATGGGAAACTGAACCAACACATCCAGTAGGGACGTCATACCGACAGGTTTTAAGCACTTTCCGCCGAAATGCCGTCAACATTTTCGTAAACTCTCGTCGCGTGTATGGCATTCGCGACGTCCTCCCCGAGAGACCCGAGAAACACTGACACAGTTAAGGTCTGGAACTTATAGTCGTCTGAATTTCTACCAATACAGAGTTGCTACCGACACATCCAACGTATTTCCTGCAAGCAATTTGCCATTAACCACCTATTTTCTTGCCTTCTACCTACACATCTTAGGGAGTTGGTCCAAACTCATTGAAACAGCCCGTCTCCTAAAGCTCCAGTTAAATGATCTCGAGGCGGGAGAGACTTTATCAATACAAAGGTTGCACCAGAGCTACATACTCATGCTTTTCTCGAGGAAATATTCCGAAAGCAAACCCTGCTGTCTATTGAGAGAAATCTTCTGAGAGCTCAAGCCATATAACTTCCTAAAGAGTCGCTTCACTTTTAGCCTTTAATGAAACCAAATGTCCCCAAAACGAGCTAAAAGGACAATAATGCAATTGGTCGTAAACGCAATATACCGAAAGTGTGTATGTATGTGTGCCTTACTCCATAAAACTAATCGCATTTGGCGCACTACAATAATGCTGTGTTGCATTACTTTAAGCACAACAACAACAACAAAAACACTAAAAAAACTAAAGCAGCAGCTAAAAACACTAAAGCTTTCTATATCTGTATAGGTTTACATATATATTCTCTTATATATATGTATTACGTTTTCCATTTCTGCGCATTTTTATCAAAGAAATCATAAATTAAATTTATTACCAACTTATGCATTGTTACCGTAGGACCAACACTAGCCTAGACTAAGCCATAACTCTATAACGGTATATTCATACAAGTATATATGTATACCTATACATACAAATGTTTATATTTGTTAGATCATAATGCATTTTGTGGCGCAAGCAAAAGAAAAAGCGTGTAAATGTAATTGCCACCTTGCGGAAGAGCTTTCCGACGGCATGCGTTTGTATGTATGTATTCATGTATGTATGTGTGTGTGCAGCTGAAAGGACAAAGGACACTTGTTTGTTGGTCTGCTAGTATGTGTGTGCATATAGATTATTGTGATAGGAGTAAAATTGTAAAATATGTTAAAGAAAAAAACAACAAAAACACTGTGCAAATTACGACAAATGTACGGGAAGTTGTAAATTCTACTTGTCTGCTGTAGGTAAAATTATTTGCTCTTTTCTCTGCCTCTGCCTCTTCTTCTTCCTCTTCTTCTTCTTCTGCTCTTTCTTTCAAATAAAAATAAAATGAATGTTGCTATAAATTATGAAATTTTTCTATAAAACATAGAGAAATCATATTTTATCAAAATTAATATTAAAAGTCTGGTCTTCTTATATGTACCTAGTTGTGTCTTCCAGAAATGTATGTGTATGTAGATAGATAATTAAATTTGGAAAAAAAGTATATCGGTGAGCCGGAATAGATCTAACTCATCAAGATGAATCTGTTATGGCAAACGAGCACATATACATATTAGGTCAAGTAAAAAGTTCGTTCGGTTTTTATCTAAGAGATGACGTTATTGTCCATAGTACTAGTGTTACGTGTCGCATCATGTCATACCATACGGCGATGAAAATGTGTTTATTCGCGCTAAAAGTTTGTCTTTGACAGTTTTCGCTTGATTGACTCGGTACGTTGTGAGCGCTCGTCAGAGATGGACACCAGCAAAGAGAAAATTCGCTAAATTTTACAATTTTTCATCGATCAAGGCGAAAAAGCAGCCAAAGCGGTTGAAAAAATTAATTTAGTTTATGGGCCCGATACTGTAAACGAACGTGTAGCACAAAAGTGGTTTGCTAGGTTCCGTTCGGGTAATTTCTATGTCAAAGATGCACCACGCATCTTGAATTCAAAAAGAAGCTCGATGTTTGGGTGCCAAACGAACTAACGCAAAAAAACATGATGGACCAAATTTCCATCGCTGCTGAATCGCAACAAAATCGACTCATTTCTGAAACGTTAGGTGACTGGCGATGAAAAGAGGATCACTTACGACAACGTCAAGCGAAATCGGTCGTGGTCGAAACGCGGTGAGCCGACGGAAACGGTGGCCAAGCCAGGATTGACGCCCAGGAAGGTTTTGCTGTGTGTTTGGTGGGATTGGCAAGGAATCATCGACTACGAGCTGCTCCCTTATGGCCAAACGCTCAATTCGGCCCTCTACTGTCAACAACTGAATCGCTTGAAGGCAGCACTCATCCAGAAGAGGCTATCTTTGATCAACAGAGGCCGAATTGTGTTCCATCAGGACAACGCCAGGCCCCACACGCCTTTGCTGACGCGCCAGAAGCTCTAGGAGCTCGGGTGGGAGGTCCTAATGCACCCACCTTATAGTCCGGGCCTGGCACCAAGTGGTTACCATCTTTTCCTGTCCATGGCGAACGCGCTTAATGGTGAGAAGTTGGCCTCAATTATTTCAAACCCCGCTGATGTCGATAAGCCTCAACCTAATTGGACATGGAAGTTGTGCCGAAAAGGCCTTCTTTGCCCAGCCTGGCGTTGAAGTCGCCAAGCAAGAAAACTCATCATGGCGGTACCAGCGCTCATAGGTAAGATCAAGGTCCCCACAAAAGGATCTTTGGTCGCATTGTTCTTCGATTTTTTCGGGTCGTGGACGCAAATTAGAAGTGTGGCGAGACTCTTCATCAACCCGGGGTGGATGCCAGGACTTGGCGACGGAGTCTCTCTGCACCACGAATTCACCGCTTTAGTAAATGACATAAGAGATCTACTCGTCACCCGTCTTTGTCCCAGCTAAGTTACCTCTTGGACGGTGATGTTATTTTACAAGAACTTCAATCAACTGGGCAACTGCCGACCTTTCCAATAAAGGAACGGGACATTTAATCATTGTCCTTAGTATGGGAATGGGGTCTCTCATCCAAGGTTGCTGCTATACTTTACACTGGAGCTGGTTTCTGCGTGACGAGTCCCAAATTCAGCGCACAGCCTAGCTAGGCGAGTAGATTAAGATTTTGTCAATCTTTATAGCGAGCCGCTTGCTACAAGACCGACATCTACTCGTAGCCACACCTTTGGTGAACAGAAGCTGCCAATTCGGCGTCATTGACCCTTTAAACCGGTCAGTTTGAAGTGGTTGCACTGAAGCTTCTCTGTTTTAGCCGAGACCCAAGGCTCCACACGGTTTGGTTATCGCATCTTGCATAAGGGTTGCTCAAGTTTCCAAAGTGCCCAACTTGAACACAAGAGTAGGGATAGAATATAGTCATGCGATTGTGAATGCATACCTAGAATCATGACTACAACTCATTGATTTCTTCAAAATAGTTCTTCTTCTAAAAGTTGTTTTGATCGTAGAAGATGAAGAAGAAAACAACAAAAATTTGCCTTCCTTTAAATCCAAAGTCTCCAAATAATTACCCTTAACCAAATCCAAGTCAATAATCCTAAAATTATGCAACGAAAACAGCTCATTGCGACAGATCAAAAGCAAATCCAAGCAGATAAGTGACATTACAATAACAAAAGCGCACACGAATGCGTTGCATTACAACAAAACTTAAAACGCTTAAATACATAGGTACATACATATATACTCGTATATTTATGGTTATGACAACCAATGACCACATAACGACAATTGGCTTAAGAGCCAACTAAGAAGAAGAAAAAGAAGAAGATTACGCGCCAAAACAACAAGCAAAAATAAGGAGGGTAAAGCAAGAAAAGTTAGAAGACAAAACAGAGATTGCAAAAATACAAAAATGAATTCAAAATGTGGCAGAAAAATAAAAAAAATTCCAAAATAATATAAAAAATATACAAAAAAATAAAAACAAAAAATGTTCCAAAAAAGTCTGGCAACAGAAAGGACCTGCCTTGTTGTCCATCGAATTCGTTGAGTGGATAAATTTGAATGCTGAGCAGAACATTCAGTGTCAATGAAACTGTTTTCATCTGCAAACTAAGAGTATAGTAAAAACACCAACAAACAACACCATGGCAAAATATGTAGCATACTTACTGGCGTTAATGCCTTGTTGACAGCCAACATACGCTTGCAACAAAAACTAACCAACTCTGTTATAGTTTTTGTTGCTTTTTGCTACACACCACACACAGAGAGAGAGAGAAAGAGAGAGAGCTACTAAACATTGCACAGAAATCCGTTTGTCTATCGCCAACGAAACTCCTCACTCCAACCTCTTTTCCTTCATTTTCGGTTTTTATCCTATTTGAAGAATATGTAAATTGTTTTGAGGATTTGCGTTAGATTCCCAATTTTTATTGCCTTCGTAATGCGAGTACATTTCACTACACTTTCCATTTGTGTCTTTTGTTTTTGTATGCTTCTCAGGAGTCCCCGCAGCTCCTCTACTCGTACCACTGCTTTTTAAGCATATCTCTGCTTTCATCTGTGGCTTCTCTCTCCACAACCGCGCTCTCACTCCTTCTTTCTCTCTCGCTGTGTGGTTTTACAATCAATTCCACTCCCACCACTGGCATTTCGTCCGTCTTTTGCATTGAACTATTTTATTTTATTTTTTTATTTTTTTTATTTTTATTTTTTCTTGGGCGTGATTGAGTGGACTGGGGCTAACCCACAAAAATGCTTACGAAAATTGTGTTTTCGAATTTGAATGTGGCGAATAACAACGCATTAGTAAGTAGCAAATGGCATTGGCAATGATAATACTCGTATAATCGACGGCCCGTCGTTCGGTGGGACGACTTGTCGGCCTGCTGAGTGGGGTCTGCTCGCTGCTGGTGGGAAACTGTGTTGGAAATCACAGTGATTCGCTATGTATTATTGTTTGTACATTGGCCTGGGCTTTTGTTGCCTTTGTCTTTGCACAAATCACAAGCAGATAAGTGTCAGTTATTTGGTGACAACAACTGAGAAAATCATTTAAGCGGTTGTTAGAGGAAGATTTTTAGCTTGGAGTGTGGAGAATTGCTACTTGGAAAGTATTTACAAAATATATAAAAAGGTTTTTCGAAGCTTAGAGCTTCATATGTAGAATTCCAGCTCAAATTTGAAAGGAAACACTAGCGCTCAGCAGTTTCAACGATCGATGGGGCGCTATTTATTGAGAGACTTAGAGAGTTCCTAAAGTCAGAAAAGTCTTATAAACTTGGTAATGGAAATTCTCCACCTGTTTCACTGAGCTAGCCGTAAAATCCTCTCATCAAAAGTGTAGTCCTATAATTGAAATGTGAAGCCCTCAACTACTCTTATCAAAAAAAAAATCAGTCACGAAGACTCATTTCATTTTCATTTGCTCTTCCCAGCAGGTACTGATCATGCCATACCGTATTGTTCAATACAACATACGTAAGCTCAAAGCCGTAATGACCTAGCATGGCTCACCAAGCAAAAAAAAACTTCTCTATAAGAACCTTAACCATTAGGTTGGAAATTAAGTCTTTTAACTGTAGATCCCTATGTCAAACCTTTAGCTAACTTCCGGTTATATCCGAAAAAGTTTACCCACATCCATCCTCTGAAAATAGTGATCTCTGCAGGCTGCCGAGAATCGTGTGGCCTAGAAAGGCCGTGCCGAGGCAAACAACCAGCTTCACTTGCTCTATCAAGGATGCTCCTAGCTAGCCTGCACTGAAATCTGATAGTATTTGCAATATATATAATTGGCACTTTGTAACCGCTGAAGCGATTTTCGGCCGAGCTCCTCCTTCAATTTGTGGTTTTGCGTCTCGATGTTTTTCCAACAAATGGAGGGACCTACAGTTTATACTAAGCCGCCTCCGAACGGCTGATGGTTTTTTTTACGAGTAGCCTTTCCATGTCCGAAATACATTCGGAGGGGTGGACATTCCCTGCCGAGGGGCGACCGCAAATAGAAAATTTAACTTAATTTTTCATTTAAATTAATTTTCCACAACTTTTGGATGTTGCTGGCACTGGGATATGAACCCGAGCCTTCCGAATGTCAGTACGCAATGCTAACCACTCGGCTACCGCGGCCGATAGTGTTTGCAAACATAGAGTTAAAAGCAAGGCTTGTTAAGCACTAAAAATGAGAATGATCGGATCCCTCCTGCGGGTTAGTGGTTCAAGAATTTACCCGCGGTAAGGCATGCCTTCCGTAAGAGGCGACTAAAATCCAATAGTTTCCGCGACAGTCGGATTTTTATCCCCAAAAGTTACTTTGAGGAATATTTTTGCGGTTATCACAACAACAACAACAACAACAACAACAACAGAATGATCGTGTTACTTTACCTTGGTTTCCCTACACAACAATTATGGAAAACTTCTGCTGAGACCAAACTCCTGGAAGATCATCACCCGCTTTTCAAAATAATCTCCGAAACATGAAATGTCAAAGTCCAGGTTTACCACGTAATACTTCCATAGCAGCAAATGTCTTACTGTAGTACAGCTGGTCAGTCTACATGTCTAGGTATTTCCAGCCTCAACGGAACTAGGAGGAAGTGTGATCCATTTAAAGTTTATTCTACACTGAGAGATATGTGTAAATGTAAGACCGAACTCTTACTGAAGTTTAAAAAAGACCTTCACTTATCAACGTCTCTCCCTCTTGGGATATGCGCACAGAGAACCCTGATGGTAGTACGACACGCTGGTCCATTTTATGTATCAATGAGGTAACTGGTACAAAACCTCAGAAGAGGTATCATCTCTTCCCGCGGTCGAATCACCACAAAAGCTTAATGAAAACCTGAACATCATCAAACACGGAAAACCATCAGAACGCATTTAGAAGTTGGGTTGTAGGTGGCAAAATTGGAACCCAAGTTTACCAATTCCTAAGCGGAGGAATTAGCCAGAGCTCGTTCCAAAAGCGATAGAATTTACTTGAGTTTGCTAGCAGATCCTTCAGTCTTCCACAAGGTATACCAAACTTGATGTACCGTGGCATCGAACATGTCTTGATATTTCGTGGCTGTCAATAATCCAGAGCCACAGAGGAAAAGTTCTCAGGCAACCAGAGTTAGTTCGGTTCGTAGCTAGTGATGCCAACTCAAGAGTGTCTATTCTCGCAAGCTCAACTGTTTTGCAGATACTGACGAATCCTTTCCGCCCCAGTACACAAACTTTCACCCTTATCGTCAGCATCGAATGGAAGGTCAGGTTTCGTTCCTGAAACTGTCTGGTAATCAAAGCAAAGGCAGACCTCTTTGACTAAAGGAGCAAGTGACTAGTAAGAGAGAGAAGTGGTAGACTACCTTTTTGTCTTCAATAAAGTAAAATTGATTATGAAGCCCGAAACCGAAGCCGTTTTCGAATCACGGGTACAAAACTTATTTACTGATCATTCACATTGGTCTCGACCCATACGAGGGTGGAATGATTCTTCGGAATCATTTGGGATATTGTGTAAGTTCCAGAACCAAACGATGCTCTGTAGAATTCAGCATGTTCAAGCCTCAAACCGGGCAGCGACCCAGCTTCTATAAGCCTTAGCGCAGTTTCCAAAGCGAAACTGTTCAGATTGTTCACGATGAGGCGAATGCCTATGAGAAGTCTCTTAACTAGGTATATAAAAGTTTCCCACTTTAAGAAATCGAGTTTACTTCCTACCACTCATCTCTCCAATCATTTCTCTTTCTACTCAAGTCGAGCTTTTAAATATTTGCAGGTCGTTTCTCTGTAATATCTTTACACATTTACTTCAATATACAAATTAAACACAAATCTCTTGTCGCTTAATTATAAATTATTCACCTAAAAAAGGACGAAATCGCCAGGAATTTCTATTTCACTTTTCACCCATTTACGAAAATCCTCAACAAACTTTGCCAGAGATACCTATGCGCAATACGCAATTTTTAATCAAAACTTTACAATAAAAGATTGTTTTGTGCTTTACGCCAGCTCGACAATACGCTGATACCAACAAGTGGAGGCAGGACATTTCCAGGACAATGACAGAAAAAACCGAAATGAAAACAAAACGACAGAAGGTTCAAAGGCGCACCACTTTCGAACACGCTGACAAATGAACAAACTACCAACAACTGTGAGTAGAAAATCGAAAAAACTAGAAACAAACAACAAAAACAACAACACCCAAACCTGAAGAGTGAACAAAACAATTGCAATGGAACAAGTGAAAACTTAAATACTTTGAAAACAGAGAAAGGCAGACGACACGTCGCTGAAGGACGACGGATTCAGACGAGCCTCCCTACAAAGGAACAACTGCAAGTTCCTGCACTTGTCAAATTCCGGCTGAGTGTTGAGGTTGAGCGTGTGTGTGTGTGTGTGTGTGTGTGTGTGTGTGTGTGTGTGTGACTCGTTGTAGTTTTGTGCCGCCACTGAAAAGAGGACACTTGAACATGTTTCTTGCATTCTCAAACTAACTAAGCGAATAATTACACTACAATGGAGGAGAAATTTTCGAAATGTAAAATACTCGAATGAAAGCAACGAGATGGTAGGAGAGCAACAGAGAAGAGAGTGATGAGAGGCAGCAAACCTTCATACAAGTTTAAGTGAAATGAGAAAAGTCCACCAACTCGCAGTAGTTAGGCTAAATAGCAAATGGCATAGACGACAGACAAATTTACTAAAAGACAAATAGATAGAGAGATAGAGACAGAATGAGGGAGAGAGGGAGAGAGAGAGACACGGTCAGACAAAACTGACAACACAGGCAGCTGAGTAACAAATACTTTGTTGGATTTGCAAAGTGTAGGCGATGAACGGTGAGGCTTGAAAGGGAAACTAGCGACGGCCAAGGTGCTGTGCGCGTTGACTTCTTCCAAATGAGTCACAGCATCAAACGGACTGTGGCTGTGGAGTTTTATTAAGTTGTGCAGGCGTCTCACAATTGCATAACCTTTTCATAAAAGGTGAGCCAAAGTCAGTGAATAATCAGAAAGGCGCATAAAATAATGATTACAAATATCCAGTTGTTGTTGAAATCGCGGGGGAAGGGCGTGGTAATCGGATTTTATAGATGGTGAGGCTACTGAGAAGTGAGTGCGAGGTTGAGACGGGTATAGATTTTACTCTAAAATTCTCTTAACTACAATTAAATGGATAACCAGCAAGTCTGACCTCTTTCTTGGCGACCTGCAATTTTCCAATGGTCGGGTGATGATCTCCAATTGCTTCTGGGTCTAAGTCGCTCCGCCCAGATACCCTTTGCTGGATGGTGAAAAGTGTAATGATCCGTTCTACCAGAAATAAAGTTGTAGATTTCAGCGATCTTCACCTGACAAAGAACAAAATTGATAATGGACTTCTTGGACAACTCAGAAGCTCCATACATATGTTTATTGTTTCTTGTTTCTTGTCATAATTTCTTACTGGTCGAGATGAGAATGAAGTCGCGCTATATTTTTATATGTAGTAAGACTTATGTATATTCCCCTATAGTGATGGCCTTAACTAACAAGTGATCCAAGTAGAGGTACTTTTTTTGACAGATCCCGCTTGAAATGGTCATGTTATTTTTACTCAGTCTTGTTTGTCATTACATCATGGAAAGACTTACGCCTGAACAATGTTTACAAATCGTTCAACTTTATTACGAAAATTCATGTCTGTAAGGAATGGGTTTCACACGCTTCGTAGAACTTATGGTCAACATAATCGGCCTGCCGAGCGTACTATTCGCAACACCATCACCCATTTTGAGATCCAGCATTCGTTATTGGATAATTTTCGACCGAATAGACCACGACCAGCACGAAGTGAAGAAAATAAATCGACCGTAACTGAAAGTGTACGAGTACACGAAGACCGTGGACCGTTGATTCGGCGACGTTCGTAGCAACTCGGACTGACGTATGGAACGACTTGGTGCATTTTACGTGGAGATTTTAAATTGAAAGCGTAAAAAATATAGCTTGTGCAAGAACTGAAACCGGCTCTATGGGCTCTTGAAAAGTTTCAAAAAAATCAAATTTTTGTTCAGCGTTGAGGTCGATTTCTGGTTCTATGGGTATGAGTATCTAAACAAGCAAAATTGCCACATTTGGGATGAAGAGCAACTTGAAGAGATTTAAGAACTACCATTCCGTCCAGAAAAAACAAAAGTTTGATGTCGTGATCTCGGCGACATTTGGTTTTATCAAGAGGGCGCCACTTTCCTCACATTGCATCAATCAATGGATTTATTGAGCAAACACTCCGGTGGGCAGATAATTTCACGTTTAGGGCTGGTCGATTGGCCACCAAGATCGTGTAATATTACACCGTTAGACTTTTTCCTGTGGGGATATGTTAAGTCTAAAGTCTATGCGAACAATCCCGCATCGATTCAAGCCTTGGAGCAGAACATCACGTGTGTTATTCGCCAGTTACCAGTCGAAATGCTCGAAAGAGTCATCTAGAATTGGACTCAAAGGATGGACCTCTGATACAAAGTCATGGCCAACATTTGAAAGAGATAATCTTCAAAAAAAGAGATGCCAAAGAATATTCTCTCGAATGATACTAAACGATTCCCATTAAATTGGAAGTTTCTATGTTTTTTTCTTTAAAAAAAGTGGGGAATATTAAAACAGATCACCCTTTAGATAGATGAGCCAACGCCGGACAAGTCAATAAGGTGCAAAGGTAGCTCTCGACGTCATCAGTTGGCTTTATTCACAGGCCTTCGTATTTAGTATATAGAGGATGGAATGAACGTAGACACGATTTACGCACGATTATAGCCAAGATTATAAATATGGTTGGAGGGTTAGCACGTCAAAAGTATAAGTAAATCACCCCCGACCCTTTTTCAGTTTGTGTTTTGCGTCTTGATGTTTCTTCCAAGAAACAGAAGGACCTACAGTTTTGAGCAGCCTTTGGCCTGCTGTTGGACTTTTGTAAGGAACTTTTTATTTTATTGCAGAAATACACCCGGGGAGATCGACATTCCCTGCTTAGGCATTCATAAAAATCTTTTACCATAACTTGAGACGCTTGTCTGATCAAGGCTCACACCAATGTGCTTCCGATGTAGCGGCTATAAGCTTTAAGGCTAGAAAATAATCAATAAATCACAATAGTGCTGTGGTACCCTAAGTGAGAGCTCCCTCTAGACGTCACCTGTACCTACCTACCTAGCTTAACGTAAACTTTTTTGCCGGATTTAAGGCCTACTACTATTCGTATGTGGTGGTTATATAATTGTGGTATTTTTTCTGTTTACCTTCAGAAGTATCCCTGAACTGTCCGAGGCACTCATATCTCGACACGTGTTCCCTGATATTTTCAGCGATGTGAGAAAGAGATCTCACGGTCTCATTCCGATTATTTGGTGCTGACAACTGGAACTGAAAATATTTTTTTGACCTTCTTCTTCGGATAACAGTGTCTAAGTCCTACCCACATAGTACAGACCACAGATTACAATACAATAAAGACTAAAGATTGTATTTACCGTTGAGCTGAGTAAATGGAATAATGGAATGTCGGCTTTTCACTTTTTACACTCGACACTAATTTTGTCTATTATTTCTTATTGCATTTGTCTTTATTCTTCTGTATTGCATTACCATTTCTTCTTCTTCATTTTTTTGTATATCATTTTATAATTTTTACCTTTATTTTTAATTTTATTTTTATTTCTATTTTAACGAATAAATGAAAGTCTATTTGAATAAGAGTCAGCCTGTAGACGGCAGCTCATCGCATTCAAAGCTACTTGAGTTGAGCACCGCGACTACAACAAGCCGCTAGACAGCAGGCAGCCAACCAACCTAACGACGGACGGCCAAAAGGAGTCGCAAGCAATACAAAAGCCAAACACCAGTTGCGTCTTCTAACTTCAATGGCGTATGGCGTAGGCGACTGACTCGTTCATTCATTGCCAGCCACTGACTGACTAATTTATATGTACAACACGACTAACTGGAACCGACTGGGATCATATGCATTTAAATATATGTATTTGCATACATATTTATTTGGAGTTTATTTCGACTTGTTTGCATTTGAATGGGATATCCTTTCAGTCGTTCTGATTCCACCTCATATTTGCATATACTCGCATGTACTCGCATGTATGTATGGTATGTATGTAAATGTCTCTATTAATGCATACCTCACTTGCGTTACATGCATATAACGGTTTTGTAGAGACGTGTTATTGCAGCAAAAACTAATTTATAACTCGTAGAAAATACTTTCAAATAAACCTAACTGCTGCAAGCGTTAACATATCCTCGTATATCCTTATTAGCCACACAAAAGTCAAACACACAAGCAGCCGAAGGGAAGTCAAAAGAATAGGTGAAGGCAAGGGTGAGGGTGAGGGTGAAGTGTAAAGCCTTTCATATATTTCATAAACAATTTGCTGCTTAAATTAGAAAGAAACAAGTGTGAAACTTCACTGTGAAGCAAGGATAATGTGGTTAAAAAGGATGTGTGTATCAGTGGCAAGCAACAGTGTGCATAAATAAATAGTAGTTAGACTCAGCATTCATTCATTATGAGGTTTTCAACTGTTTAGTTATATATTTGAATATTTACATATTATACATACATACATACATACATTTAAGCCACTTTTGTAGGCTTGCGGTGGGCTCTGTGCTTCATAAAAACCTCAAAGTAAAAAATCTTTCATAGAATAATCCCAGAGGCGTAAGAATGAGATTATTAAATGAATTTTTAAATACTCAAGATGTCATCTGGCGGATCGTAGGCTCTAGACCAATCCATATCAAACATTTAAAAAAATTTCTTCTACGTTCGAAAGGTATGTAGAAAATTCTTTAAAACTCATGAGCCGCTCAAGGAGAACTTTGAACTGTAGAGAGGCATGTCCGAAAGTAACGTAAGCTCGAAGAATACGACCCAAATGAAGTGCATAGAATTGAAGATAGCTCGCTCCTAACTTCAGACTCCTACTTCCCAGCCGGTGTAGCCTCTTCTAAACGGGAGTAGCTGGAATTTGTGAAAATTTTGATCAATTTCAGGAGATCAAGTCTACGTTAACTAAACTTTTTGTTTTGACAACTTATTTATCAAAAAACTACAAGAAGGAAACAAATAGGAAACGGATATGAATACGAAATCTGGATCAAAGAGGCGTCTGAAAACTCGATTGCAGCCACCCTGCCCTACTATAAGGGTCTTAGATTAAGGACCGCAGTATGTCTCAACACCGCTTTCTTGAAAGTGCTTGTTTCAACTGCCTATCCAAATTAGCTTAAGGAAGTGTCAGCAAACTTCAAGGTATCATAAGCTACACTAAACGAATGAAGCAATTAGGCGGCTTAAGAGATATCTGCTCAGAACCATCCTTAACTGGTACTCGGTTGCGAACAGGTTAAGGTATATTTAACCATCCATCCAATTTTGTCGGTTCACTAAGGAGCTGCTATGGATTGGAAAGGCGTTAAGAGAAGAAAATCAACTCAAAACAACATAGATTGGACTAAAACACGCACTATAGCTGAGACGAAAGTCTTAAGCTCTTTCCACCGATGAAGGTTATAGCAAATTTCCGACCTACAGGCTTCAAGTTAGACTGAATCTCAATATTATAAATGACTGTCGGATCTGATGAGTTTGCAGTTTCTACTAGACTTACGGGCTTTTGCCAGATAGAAAATTATTAGATAAGTGATAACCTTTATAGACTTCAGCCGATTTGTTCCCCATCAACTAAAGCAACACTCACAATCTCAATATCAACATCAACTTCAGCCTAAACTTTAACAAGAACCCCAACCTCCATCTCAGCCTCAACTACTCAACCTCAATTTCAACCTCATACCAACCTAAACTTAATCCTAACCTTAACCTCAACCTCAACCTTAACCTCAACATCAAACTCAACTCTCAACCGCAAACGCAACCTCAGCATCTGCCACAACGTCAACCTCATTAATCTTAACCTCAACTCTTATAAAACTCAATGAACTTTATTAAAAAAGACCTCAGCTGAATCGCCCAAATGAACCACTCATTGTCCACTGGTGGAGGATTATTGTCAAGAATTATTGGAAGATGCCTCCTCTTTCTCTTTTTTTTGGTTCCGTGCACGATGTTTACAAATCTTTTGTGCTTTACAGAAGTTTCGAAATGTGGAGGCTGAAAGAAACAGACAGAGTATAGTTAGGCTCTTGATACTAAAGAAAGTGAGCTCTTAGTAGAAACTTTAGGGAGTATCTAAAAGAAGAAGAATTTTTAATTTCTTTAATTTATATCCCACGGCAATATATTTTTTTTCTTCTACGATTTCGCACTCCCCTGAAGACCTCACACAGACCTCACTGAGAAGAGAGTTTAATTACGCTTGCTTCAATAAAATAGACATTTTTCTGACGATCCCATGTCAGGCAACACAGTTGTCCATGAGACCATTAGAAAGAAGATTTCTGTAGTTGGGTGTACCTAAGATAAGAAATTCTAGCCACCAAAAATCCTTAAATTGTAACAGATCCCATAGAGAAGCAGGCTTGCCAAAGCTTTGACCTAAACTAGGGCCTTCAACTACTATTTTGTGTATTGTTCCATAATACCTCGTCCTATTCCAACATTCCCCCGCTCGAAGTTCGAGAAAACTTAGAACTCTCCGGCCTCAATAATAAACTGAACGATAGATAATAAAAATTAAGCATTGTTCCACTAACCTGGTCCTCGTTCTGGTTCTAAGGATCCTCTTCCATAATCCATGTATTTCGAAAAAACATTAATTATAGCATTTTTCAAGGCGAGCTCGTGGCAGATTGCAATCCATTTAATATCTTTTATTAATTAATAAATTTTCTAAAATTGTGAGATCTAAAAATTTCAATCAGAATACACTCGGTTTCAGTCAAGTGCATTTATCTATTTGAAAACTCGCGCAAAGCGGTCTCGAGACCTCTTCTGGGTGCAGTCTCCAAATTTCAATGTATAATAAATGTGTCAGTCCCTTTAGATGTCAATGTGGCATCATTAACTGCATTCACTAATAAAACTCAGTGGAAGGATCGTGACTTTTCAAGACTTCAGCAGCAGTGAAATTTTTTTGAATATTGATAAGACTACTCACGATATTCCATTCTTGAATAAAATTTTTTGAGATTCAAATTTTAAATTGCAAACTCCTTAAAGCTCAATGGTAAAAGCACCGCCGTTTAACCACTTAAAACTGATTCGAAGTCGGCAAAACTTCTGAGTACGCCCCCAAGCAAACCAACGCGATCACCGAGGGCAAGCCCAAGCC
Source organism: Ceratitis rosa (assembly GCA_037013455.1). NCBI lineage: Eukaryota > Metazoa > Arthropoda > Insecta > Diptera > Tephritidae > Ceratitis > Ceratitis rosa. The sequence goes on along the minus strand of JAWMAG010000011.1, from coordinate 4,532,079 downwards.
CAGAAAGTTTCAACTATATACGCGCGTTAAACCACATGCGAAACTCAAACTGAGCTCACACTCAAGTGCCGGTGTCTTCGCAAGATGGTTACGCACGAAACTTTTTCCAACACGCAGACCATGAGTTTTGTTACTAATTTCTGCGCGCACTCATACAAACATATAAATATAGTTACATACATACACGTATGTATTTGTATTACAGTATTTACAGTAACTTCATTACAAAGTGCATTTTACTCATTGGAAAGTTTCGTAAGTAACTTAAATGCGGCCGCGGGTCAACGCAACGCGACCGAGGCATAGGACACTGAGACACTGAGACACCGAGACAGCAGAACGAAGTGGTAAATGGTTTGAGGAGCCACATTCTGGAGCGAGTTTAAGTGACGCAGCTACGAGCAAGTATGTATAAATATGTACGTGCATGAATAGCAGATGCGTCTTCTCAAATGTGGTGAAAGTGTATATGGAGGTGTGAGCCGCAACCAGATAACGAAGATAGTTATTTAGACACGTTTGAAAAGTTTGCACTTCGCAATGAAATAAATACTAATCGTTCATTGTTGCTTACAATTTACTACTTTGTGAGTTTGTTGCAATTGACTGGTTATAATAATAACGGTAACTAACAACCAGTTAGCATGACTACAACTCTTGCAATTCCTACTTAAACTCCTTACGAGAGTTTAAAAACTTACTGAGATACTTAGCCACTTAACCACTGAATGGGAGAGTGATTTTTGAGGGCAAAAGTGTGGGTTTTGGATTTTGGAGTCTGATTATTTTGTAATTCAGTTGAAGCACAGCAAAAAGGTTTGGATTTTCTTGTAATGGCAACAGAAACTAGAATTGCAGAAGGTGGTTTCTTCGCCTGAAACGGGATCGTTGTGATACCACGATATATTTTGCGTCTCTTTTGGTCGTTTACCTCGACGTTTGGCATCTGACCTAGTCCATTCCGAATAGTAACTCCGAAATTTCGACACCTCTACTTAATACAGGGTACTCGCACCCTCCTGTTCATCATATTTGCAAATCCTAGAACATTCACTTGAAGATTCCTTGTGACGAACTCAAAATCAGCACTTTGGAGCTCGCGTAGTAGTAGCACACGCAGCAATGGATAAAACTAACTGCCCAAGGCAAGACGCTTGCATATAAGACCTGTCGCCGACCAAAGATATAGAAGGATGAGTCGACTACTGAAGCTACACAAATAGGTGTGTTTGTTCTTATTTGTTTCAGGTATTTCAGGAAAAAATAATGAAATAGAACTGGTATTTAGATGCAGTGTGGTACTACTGCCCCTCTGGGAAGGTCAGGTTCAGGTGGTACCACACTGCTCCCCTCTTTTACGAAAACTTCATATACTTAGAGGTGGTGAAATCTATCCCCCCTTCGAAGTTTGTTGTGAGGGCCTACTGCTCCACCAATGAACTTCTATCCCGGACCCCGGCATCCAGAAAGCAACCCTCTGCTAAAATCGCTAGTTCTTCATACCTAAAACGTTTTTAGTAACGTTCCGTCAAGTGATGGCAGGCCATCTTTCTTTCTGTAAAAATCCCTCTTTTTTAGGTGAGAGTATACATCATGTCCCCGCCTATGATCTCATCACGGTATGAATTATCGAAAACCAAATCTATGATCTCGTTTATATATCTTTCTGGAGGAATCGGCTTGGTCCTAACTTATTCAGCAAGTTCCTCTGCCCTTGAGTTCCTCTCCAACCTGAGTGAGAGATATTTTGCAAACCCATATCCTGAATAGATCTGGAGCCATTGCATACAATTTTTGGAATTCAATGTGAGCAAGCCCAAGACTTTTATTGCTGGCTGGCTAACATTTTAAAAACTTTGCGGTTAGTGTGTTAGTCGTTGAGGTTGCTTTATCGGGGAACTCTTATCAAGCGCACCTAGGGCTGCAGGTCCCTAGATATACATTTGGTGGGCCTGTGAAAAGAGATTAAACTCACCTTTCTCGATGCTCAAACCATTTGGTGTGTTTAAAGAAACCCAAAAGATTGCCAGCAGTGGCTGGAGCTAATTCTGCAAGGCAAACGAAATGAAAGTTTCCAAGCAAAGGATGTCTGGTCGCACTAAGAGCTGGGCAGTGGCAAAAGTAACACTCTACCGAATCTTCCTCATTGATATCCCTGCAGCTGAGACAGAGCTCATTAATTATGTGGCCTACTATCCTAACATGTTTTCCCAGCAGACAGTGCATCTATCTCATTGAAAGCTCGTCTTCTATTCCTTGCAATGATTTAAAGGTATGACGGTCATATCGACTATCTTATATCAAATGACAATAGACAAAGAGGTCCTGCACGAAAATTCATAATATTAAGAATCTACTTTGTCTCGTTCATGGTGAAGCTAATGACTCTAATTCAGCAGGGGCTTGATGACAGAGCAGCTTTTCTGGATCTGGCACTTTCGCAGTATTCTGAACTTCAAAAACAGATTAGGCAAGCCTTTAAAAGATCCCATGGAAGCCTAGCCACGAGTTTTTTCTTTGGTTTCCGAGAGAAAATAAAGTCTTAAATTTATCAAGAGTTGTATAATCCATTCACTTCAATTAATTTTCGAAACTTCTATAAAAAACGAAACCCTAAAACTATGTTTCGTTTAAAATTTGCCTTGCATTCACGAAAAAAAAAATCACTTTGCGGTTGAAATGGCGAAAGTAAACAAAGTGAAGCCAAATAAATACGGATTAAATTTGAAACATTGGTAAACAACTGAAAAAAACAAAAACAACAACAACAAAACAAAGCAAACATTTGTGTGGTTGCAAAAATTTGTGATACACTGCGCCTAAATGTATGCGACAATTTGTGAGCCGAGGCAAAGAGACAAAGAGAGAGCGAACACGAAAATTAAATGCGATGCCAAACCGAAATAAAGACAAACAAATATGCAATGCGAATAAAAACGCTGCTAAAAAATTTAGAAAACAAAAACAAAAAAGTTTGAAAGTACAACGAAAAGAATCAAAGCAAATAAAAAGTTAAAACAAATATTTATTTCATGCCAACGAAGAGAAAATAAACAAAAGTAAATAAGAAATGTTAAAAAAAAACACATTTTTAAATAAATAAAAAATTATACATATCTTAGTATAAAGAGGCTAAGTTGGAGGAAAGTAACAACTGAAAGAAAATGCAAAAAAAACCTCTAAAAGCAAAAATATAAAACAATAAAATATATTTATTCTGACGCTAAGCTCATAAGTACGATTTTCGCTTTTCACAAGATGTAAATACGAAAAGCAACTGCATGCTGAAGAAGCCCAAGCTGTCAGCTAAAGTAAAAACACGTGTACGAGATTTCTTATTTTCCTAAGGTGTTAAACACGCGCTAAGCACATAAGCCGATTAGAAACCGAGCATAGACAATTCAGGGTTATTAAGAAAAAATTATAAAAAGAAAAGAAAACAAAGAAGCAAAGAAAATTTATTCAGCTTTTTAGTAAAACATATGACAAAGCAAGAGAACTTAAATAAAAAATTAATATTAAAAACAGAAAAAAAAATTACCAAACATATTATAAAAAGATAAAAACTGTAAATATTATCACAAAATAAAAGTTAATAAATAAACACACCACCAAATTAACATAACGATCAAGGAAATATAAAAAATATATTTATTACAAAATTTTATTTGAAAAAAAAAATTTTCATAAAATAATTAAATAACGAAACACACTTTCGTTTAATCCTCTCTTCCGTCTAACCCGAGGTAGAATTCAAATTATACTTATATTATATAACTTGAATTCTACGTCACATTTTTAACAGATTAGCCTTTGTTTTGAGGATGGGACCATGTGTAGAAGTTCACGCAAGTGATGAAAGCCGTTCACGACTATCGTTCTTAAGCCAAGTATCCTCTGGGTAGCCAACAAATACCCATTTGGAGGCGAGCTAAAGTAATAAGGCCCCCCTGTGATTGGGATATGAAAAATATACTCCAATGAAAAATTTCAAAAAGCCTCGGATAAGAGCCCCTTCTTTTGATGACGACCACCGCAAACCTTTAAACGATCACGATTTGAGGGCATGCACCTGGAATATTCAGTCACGTCACCTACTCAATTGATGCCGTTGCCCAGCTGATTGATATCCGCCTAAGATCAAAGGCTGACAACACCGCCGTAAAAGAAGTGCGATGGACGGGGCAAGGACGGAATTAGGTGGCTATATAAAGGGTCTCAAATTTGTGATCTCCTTTGTGGTGAGAGACAGACTTCGTCGCAGGTGGGTGAGCGTCCAACCCCAACCCGAAATTTTTCAACAGATCGCTGATTTGAGAAGGTCGATTTGATTTAGAACACCGATGTGTCAAAAGACACTTTCAATAATCACCTAAAACGCAGCTATGAGCGCTGCCCCCTCCCCAATGGCAAAATTGTGCTTGGCATCTTTAATGCCAGGGAAGGCAAAGAAGGTATTTTTGGCAACCCAGTCGAAAAATTCAGTCTCCACGACGAAATATCTCCAAATGGGTTGAGATTGAAATATGGTTGCCTATAGTAGCAGATTTCCACACAAAGAGATCCATCAAGCAAATGGGCTGTCTCCAGAGAGAAAAATTCACACCAGACCGATCATTTTATGATAGATGGTAGATAGGTTTCCAGTGCTCTTGACGTGCGTACACTCCGAGGGGCCAATATCTACTCGGATCCCTATATTGTTGCAGAGTAGATATGCACCCACATCTGTGTGCCACAGAACGCCCGTCAGGACCAACGTCGAAAAACTAACCACAACACATTGCCGAACAGTTTTTATTTCGAGTGGTACACGTACGGGTTGAGGTAGATACAGAGAGCTGAAAACTGAAACAGAAATGTTTCAAGACTGGATCATACTCATGTTGGAATCAATGAGGAAATTTGGTGACCGATGTCCAGTGCATGCTTTCTGTATGAAGGGAGTACTTTTTCTGGAAATACAAAACCCGGAGATAGTGACCCCGAAACCCCAATCGATGATGATGAAAAAGACGTTCCGTTAAGCGATTATGACGAGGTTCGAATTGCCATCACACGTATGGAAAACAACAGACGGAGGTGATAGATTTCCGGCCGAGCTATTCATCAAACATGACGGTAAAGAGCTTACAAGGTGTATGCATCAGTTTTTGCAGTATACGGTTAGGCGATAGGAACTTATGTGTGCTCTGCTCAATCCATAAAAGGGGATCCCATGATCTGCGCCACTTATCGTAGAATTAGTCTCCTAAATGTCGCATTTAGGACCTTAAGGAAGTAAGTCCAATGGGTCTGGTAGGGAATGAGAACAACACGAAGTTTGTTGAAGTTTTAGACGATTTCATCTATCAAGGAAACAGCATAAACGCCAATGAAAACTTCAGCCTGGAAATCCAACACAGAGTCGCTCTGGCCAACAAGTGATTGAACTGATTACGAAGTTTAAAAGTAAAGTACTCTCTCGACAAAGAAACAAAGACCAAACTCTACAAGCCGCTCAAGCTAAGAGAAGTACCTTATATCACTTGTTGTTTCTAATTAACGCCGAGCTGCTAAACAAAAAGCCGCTACAACAACAACAACAGGAACAAAACTAATGGCGCGCTGTTGTTTATTCGGCTATAACCACATAAGTGGTGCCCACTTCAAAGAAGGATTTTCATAGTATCCTATTATTTAGAGCTAGCTATTGTTTAGCTCGGCCTTGGGCTGTATAATCTTAAAGCTTGCTTACGTAGGCTGCTATAGATATTTCTGGCCTAATAATGAAAATACGAATATTTATATTTTTTTTTGGAAGACCCACACGGTCGATTGCTGTTTTGTTTCGGGTTCACACGCATAGATCCATGATTCGTCACCTGTGTCGATCTTATAAACGTCTTTTGAAGCACCGCGATCGTATTTTTTCAACATTTCTTCACACCAATCCACACTAGCCTTTTTTTGAGCGATTGTCAAATTGTGCGGGATCCAACGAGAACAAACATTTTTTTTACGGCCAGGTGTTCATGCGATATCGAATGTATGCTGATGACGGTCTTGCATTATCAGTTCACGTACGGCATCGATGTTTTCTGGCACAACGGCTGTTTTTGGACGACCTACCCGGAATTCGTCTTTGACAGTTGGTTTTGACTGCAATAGTGTCAGCCTGAGTTAACTCGTCATCCGTTTCATTAACTTCAACATCCACATGTTAAAGAATACAAGGGATGTCTACTTCCTTGCAGTTATGAAGTGTTAATTTCAAAATCCATCGGTCATTCGGAGGCGACCTGTAATAAAATGTAGAGAATTCATCAAGAGAAGAAACTCGGTCGAAATTCGTTGCAGTGGTTGCAAAGTGCAAATTATATATGATAAGAATATCAAGCTCAGTTTCAGGTTTTAAGATTGAAATTAAGCATTTTCTTTTATAGACAAGGTTTTTTCATATTTTTCATTTCTTGACAGTATGCCTTGAGCTAATATCAAGATATGCGTGGTTCCAAAATCTAGTTGGTTGACCAGCTGTATTTCTCGCTTGTGGTTGGAGTCTGGAGTGGAGGGTTTACAATTTGATTAAAAACACTGAATAATCTGACCTCTAGCGACAGAGTTCTCTCGAGATAGCTTCTTCTCAACGCTATTATCTCGATTTTTCTGTTATTACAAGACTCGTGATGTCTGGCAAAGTTATTTTTTATTTACCCCAGAACCAATTTGAATGAATACCTTTTTGAACCAGAGGGAGATGGTTCAAACTAAAAGCACTCCACATTATAATGTTCTCCGGTCGGAATTTTGAACAAGAGTACTCCACTCAATGCTACGCTCTACTGGACAATAATCAAAGCTACTCACGTGTAACACAAACATTCAAAACTCCAGTAAGTAAGGTATAATTCATTAAAGTTCCTTAAATCCAACGGGCATCCTCTACCCCAACCAGCGCGAGCTTGGCAAATGTCACAGCCAAAAATATATTATTAACCGCAATAAATGCAATGGTATGGCGAATGTATGTAATTTATAATTATAAATATCTGTATGTGTGAGTGTATGTGTGTTTGTGTGTTGGTGAGTCCACACTTTTAGTTTGAATGCAGGACAATTGTGTAATTCAGTTTGGCGACGCCATTAATTCCCGACTCGCAGCCAATTTATTGTGTACACCGCAGGCTATAAATAATTTTGTCGCATACCTTTGCTGCTAATGACTTTATATTGTTATTGTTATTGTTGTTGTTGTTGTTGCTACTTTTATAAGGACATTGAAAATATGCATTGGCAATTTTGATTTATAGTGGCTCGAGTGAGGTGCCCCTTACTCCAAACAAGAGCCAAACTAACCAGTATACCTGCCGTCTGAGAAGGACTCTCTACCACACTGTACAACGGTCTGCGCTGTAAGCAAGTGCATATGTATGTATGTACGTACGCCACCGAAAATTTGCATACAATATTTCGACCGCAGCGGCAAACGCATTTCCGTCGCATTATGCGAACTTTCCAAAAAAAGGAGCTGCAAAAAAAGCAGAAAAGGACAAAATCAAAAGTCTCCTAAAGCTCATAAGTGCCGGAGCTAAGTGTTTGGCGTACGCAGACGACACCATGGGGACTTGCCAAAAACTACACTGCGTCGATTTGCATACGTTTTTCTTTCCTTCTTTCTTGTTGTTGTGCCATGGCTAAGGTGCGAAAATCTGAGTCGAGTAAGCCAAACGGAAGTGAACTCCCGCTGAATTCGCGCAGTTTAAGCCAAAAGTGGTGACTCACACACATTAACACACACACACACACCTGAGACTCCTCCAAGAAGGCAGGAGGAAATTGTAAAAATATGCTAACAGTTATTGGCTGCCTTAAACTCCGTCATCCTCAACACTTTTGGCTTGGTTTCTTTTACACTCTTCGCTCGAAGTACTTGCAACTGTTCGGTACTCTCAAATAGAAAGTGATTAATGTTGTCGCCACAGCAGTTGACAGCGGTTACCTTTCGATTGTCGATTACTCGTCGCGGTCGCAATACAATTGTCCACTTGGCACTCGCCACTCTCCACTACACGTCCTTGCGATTGCAATTGTTGTGGAGCGTGGTCGGACTGCTTTGGTAAATTGACTTTACTTTTGTGTTAATGCGTCTGCAGATATTTTTTGGTGTTAAGAAAAGCAATAAACAATAAATCAATTTGGACAATTGTTTTCTCAAGGATACATCTTTTTTATATTCACCAAATATCAAAAGTTAAATTTTAGATGGAAAAGTCGTGAACTCAATTGTGATGACTTCAACTCGTTCACCTCCAGACATCTCCCGACTGTAAGTTGGAATATTCGGCTTTCCTCTCGGGTACCAATGCGGGAACTATGACTCTATAATTTTCTGAGGGTTCACCAAAACATATTTAACGTCCAAACAGAGTCAGAAAGGTGATAACGACTTCAGATTGATCTGTCTAGTAAAATATTCCAAAAGAGCGAGAAACTCCCCGCAATCGATTGGAATGTCAAACACGCCTTAACCGGTTGCGAATGCGGCACAAAATCGTTCAGAACCCGAATAACCACATATCTATCAAAGCAGAGACTTATTCTCATAACTATAATGCTAGATCTAAATGTGAGGGAGACACATGAGCAGGGCTCTTCTGTGACCACGTTCATAACCAAGTTAGCTACAACTCTGAATTCCAAGCAGAGATTGTGAGCTTTACTGCAGATGCCAAATGGACAACCGCTTCAATATGAAATCTATCAGATTTCTGGTAGACAGTCAAGTGGCAATTAATGCAATTAAGTGGATGAACACAAAGTCCAAATGCGTTAGAACAAGCAAAGAGAGATTTAACAAACTATCGCTGGAATATCGCGTGGGTACTAGGTCACATGGATGTAGAAGGCAATGAAAATGTGGACACGCTGCCGTCGTTGGCGAAGTTGTTACCTGAGACTGCCTCAGAGCTTTCAGGGCCTTCAAATATTATTTAAAACTGTTGCCCATAGAGGAATACCTTCCAACGTAGGTCGAACCACTTAACAATTGTGGGGCAGCGTGGATAGAAGACAAAACAAACTGTTACTTGCAGTAAGCAAAAGAGAACTTAGCATTCTTATGAATGCATTAATGGGACAACTAACCCTGCGATATTATCGCTGAGTGCAGAGCATGTGCAGAGGATGACGTCACATCTTCCGTGAGGCTCCCAGCTTCAACCAAACGCATGTATTGGGCACAGATATTTGATAAAAACTTAAACAAATTATAAAATCGAGCGAATTTTTCACAAACGCTGCTTGAGATATTGCCCTATGACTCAGCTGCGACCGATTGTAGTCAGTTCCTCAACTCGCTGTTTCAACCGATGAACCAAGGGCATAGTCTCTGTTGGAGATCTTTTACTTCCTTAATTGCAGCATCAAACAGTCTAGTATCGGCATCCATTAACGGGACGTTAACGACTTTAAACTACACTAACCGTTCTCCAATTACCTTACTGAGTTTCGCTGGATCCATCCGTCCATGCTCAACCCGTTTTTAAGTCTTATCCTGTCAGCTGTACAGCAAAGGGTCGATTATGGTTCACATCATAGATGAAGTTGCGCCTCAACTAAGTCTCTTTGTTTTCAGACCTCAGACTATGTCTTAAAATTTGTAACCGATCCATATAGTTGTACCATCTTTATGATTGGAGATGAAGAGGAAGAATTAGACAAGCTTTACTGGAAACCCAGTATATAGTACGACCAAGGTTTCCTCTTAGAAATGAGGAAAAGCTTCTAAATTGCATAAGGACAGTTAAGCTTCTGGGACTTAGTCGTTGATGGGTCCCTTTCCTTTCCGATTTACAGTGCTTTTAATCATTTTTCGCGAAACTAACTGACTTCATCTTTAACCATACCAATTGGATTACAATTTGCAGTGGTTTTGACGAGACAAGTGAGTCCATGTGCCTAAGCAAAACTCTCCTAGATACTGTTGTTGTTGTTGCCGTAGTAGTTTTTGAAGAATTTTGCAGAAGTGACAGTCCTTAGACGGATAAAATCTGGGTCGTTCCGGTATAAAGACCCGGTTATCGCGAGATATAAAGATCCGGCTTCTTACGAAAATTCTTGAAATCGTACCCCACAGGGGCATCTCCTAGATACTAGGTGTGAGTGCTACTATTCGGATAGTTGACCGTAGATTAATATTACATAGCACGTGCTTTACCTTATCCAGTCTGCTTCATTTTTGACCTCGGCTAGTAACTTAGCGTGGGTCGCCCTTCAAAGGATGCTTATGACGTGCATGAATATAATACTACAAAGGGTCAAATTAGTGGCACAACAACAAAGTGTTGAGTATACCGACTCGGGTGGTCTGTTATGAGCTCCAAAGCTTGAATCTTCCTGCCCAGAGCTCCGCAATTTGCAAGAATAGAACTTGGAAACTGTCACAGAGCTAAGGCTTATAACTGTTTTTCAACACTTTCGGTAGGAAAATGTTCAGAATTCGTCTCACTCCTAAGGCCGCTTGACATAACCAATGTATTGGGCAGGCTCTAGCTTTTTCATCTTATTCTTCTTCGTTCGCTCTTCAGCAGAGTACGTCACTAACTGCGAGCATGCATATATATATATATAATATAATTGGCGCTTTGTAGTCAGTGAAGCGATTTTCGCCAAGCTCCTCCTCCAATATGCGTCTTGATGTATTCCAACAAATGGAGGGACCTACAGTTTATACTAAGCCACCTCCGAACGGGCAATGGATTTTTATGAGGTCAGGAACACACACGGAGGACTTGACATTGCCTGCCCAGGGGCGACCACAATTAGAAAAATTAATTTTTATATGTTGCCTGGGCATTAGAATGGCAATGCTAACCAATCGGCATTATTTAAAGGTTCTCAAAAAACATTTCAAGACAGCATGGACTGCACGTCGGAAGCAGAATCTTGGTACTTTATGAAGACTGAGGCACCAACAGCTTACAATACCCCTAAGCCCATACTAAATCTATGTTTCTTTACACAATCAATATAATAGGCAGTCGGCGCCTTATCTCATTCCTTGCAATCTTTTGACGATAGAGGCTACGGTCCTTATATTCATCTAGCTAATTGGAGATGTACAGCGCCTGCAATTACTGAGTGTATAGCATTGCGTACCATCTGCCGAGCTATCGCCAGTAACCCCCTCAAGTTCTCGGCTGGCAGAGGCGGCGCTTGAAACTGTGGGAGACTGCTCTCTGCTTCAGCTATAGGATTCAGGAAAGATCTCAGCTCCAAAGACCTAACATACACATGTCTCCATCCGCCACTCCTTACCTTAACAGCTCTCTTCAAAGCCCCAACTAAAGTCACATTCTTTATCCTTCTACATTCCCGCAAACAACATATAAAATATTGTCTATGGTCTTAAAGTTAAAACTCTTTCATATGTAGTATATACTTGTGCGTATGTATGTGTGTATGTGTATGTGTGTGTGTGTGTGGGTATGCATCTTTTGAGTATAAAAGATTACAAGTTAATTGCGTTAATGTTTGGTTTGTTAATAATGGCAAGCAGCTGCCACACAGAAGGAAGAAGAAGAAGAAGAAGGAGAAGAAGAAGAAGAAGAAAAGAAGCTACGTGCGCGTGGAACTCTATACAGATATCCCATACATGAACCTAAACACACACATATATGTACATAAAAACGAAGCTTTTGAAAAGAACGCAGCACACACTACACACTACCATCCACACGCATGTGCAGGTACGAGTATGTACATATGTATGTATGTATAGCCATCGACGCTCAGGTGCGTCGCAACAGTTGCTGGTTGAGCAGATGAATGGGAATGGAAAAACTGATTGTGCAGCAGCTTTATTATGTTTAACAAGCATTTGTTGTTGGAGAACATATGTATTTGCATACACATGCCTATACCATATACACATGTACATACGAGTATATGTTGGTATGTGTGAAGTACATATGTTTGTATAAGTATCATGAAATGCTGAAATTAACTGCCACCCTCATCCCAACGCTACCTCATCACCACTACAGCGCGACGTAATCAGAAAATTGCCTGAGCAAACAGCAAGACTCTCTTCAAAGTAACACACACACACATGCATACATATGTATATACTCGTACGCAGTTACCAAGCAGGCATACACCTTGCTTTAAATACATACACAGCTTAATTCAGCTGCCACTGTGTTTGTACACGTATGTATGTGTGTGTGTGTGTGATAACTTGCTTGATAACGGTAAACGGTAGGTGTATCATTAACGTTATTCAAAAGCAAATGCGATAAGAATGAAGAAAGTTGTAAAGATATTTCTTGTTTTTTATTTTCTAAAATTTATTTTCGCTTTTATTTTTATCTTTATTTTTCCTTAGAATAATTTTTCTTAAATACTTTAACGCATGTATGTATGTGTGTGTGTATGCAATGTTTCTTTGAGATTCTTCTCTTCAAAAAAACAAAAAATAAAAGTAAACCATTACAATCAGTAATCACTTATGTGTATATACTTGTGAGTGTGCGTGTATGTATGCATGTGTGTGCTCAAATTTTCCTACTAAATTTTTTCTCAGTGCTTTTCACTTCGTTGCCACTAAAGCGAAAGCACCTTCAATGAGTGCCGTTAGGAAATTCACAGTGTTGGGTACCGAAGAACCTTAGCTGACTTAAGAAACCTCAAATTTCCCTTTAGTACCTTCAACACTCTCTTTTTTTCAATGAGTTCTCGAGTTATTTGTTCATAAAAGTCATCTAAGTCCAAGAACTCTACAGAGTGGCTTGACGTTTTACAGCTAAGTTTGCAAGAACAAGCATTTTGACATGTAGTAGTCACTTAGATAACTGAATCTCTTGTCAGCTCAGAGCGAGCAATTGCTACTCAGCACTATCATAATTATCAGAGTAAGTTCTGCTGAACCGGTTTTAACTCGTTTCATTATAGAGGTGGTCGAAGTGAATTTTGGGTACCAAATGCCTACTTTTGTAATGGGCATGCTGCCCAGGTGAGTTTACCAAAATTGGAGTTCAAAAAGTAGATTTTACACTTCGTTCTTAGGCACTCTGAGGGAGTTGGAGATAAAAATTTTCAATCAGCTTCTTCTTCAGCTCTCACACGTTCATTTGGGGATCTGGGTACTGAGGTATGGAAACTCTGGGATATTCCAACCTTCCGATGAACGGTCTATAGACGTAACAGTATATACAAGTAGTTTAAATTTTCGGGTGCTGAAATATTTGTGAAAAGCTTTAGACCCAGCCACTCTTTACGGACATTACCAAAACCTCTTTCGCTGATAAACATATGCTCACTTAACTTTGAACCAGACGCTTAATGAAGAGATATCTTACTCTGTATATACAGATACTATTAGGAGACACCTAAACCTCTTGAAAAAGCATATGAATTCAGGAGCATTTAATAACTCCAGCTCCGAGGTTAAGTTTTAACTTTTTCCTCACAGAGTTTCCATAGTTGAGATCGACGATATTTTCGGCCTTGTTTTATGAGCTCACGATCGGGTCCCCTGCACTGAACAATTATTCTGACTTCAACTTGAACCAGAAGAACACACCAAAGTTCTCGCCTAGCGCTGGTTAAATTGCGCAGCAGCTCATATGTCCAAGAGCTAGCTTACCAGCTTCACAGCTCTTGGCAAACCCACCATAATATAGAAAATATGGAAAAATGACGCATGAAAATTACGCAGATGGAACTACATATTTGGAGACCGGATTGACCAATTTCTGCGTCATGCAATAGGACGAGTATGATAGGTGACTGGTAGAGCTTATTCTTTGTACGTCGAAAGAGGACTTGTGCTGTAATGAGGTCTAGTAGTAGTCTGTCTTTTCCATACGCAGTAAAAGTAGCAAGACCATGAGTTGAGTTGAGTTGAGTTGATGCGGTTACTGATCAGAGCGATCAGGACACTTAAACCTGAAGTCCTCTTGTGATACCGCTGCAGCGTTTCTTCAAATGTACAACCCATTTTGTGGTTGTGATATCGTCTAACCAGGTGCTGTTACGTCAGCCAGGCAATCAAAGAAGTGATAGCCTAGAAACTTATGTCGTATAGTGTTTAGGACTGGATAGTGACTGAGGTAGTGCTCGATAGATTCTTCCTCTTCTACGTCTCTGCAGCTTCGACAAAAATCATGTGAAAATCATCCCATTCTCCCAATGTTAAGTCCCATTAAAGTGTCCAGTTAGTATACAAGATGTTGTATTGATGGTGAGCCCACCTTGGTGAGCCAAGCGTCCAACACAATACAAAGCTCTCTATTCACGTTATAAGTTCTTTGGTTAAGCCATTCGATGTTGGTTATTTTGGAGAAAGCCAGCTACATCCGGACATTGCACGATACCTTCAAGACTGAGTCTCGTCCAGTCCCCTTGCGCTGCAATTCACTTGAAGTTTGTAGCACTGATCCAGGGGAGAAAACTGAGAAGAGTTCCCAAGGCTTTTGACGGAGTCGACGGTAGAGCTCCCGTAATGAGTATAGCAGCCGATCGCTGAATTCTGTTCAGTTTGCTCCCGACGGTGCTTTTTTCGAATGCTGGTCATAAGTATAAGACGTTCATTCCGT